>VWZV01007793.1:0-10980 GCA_013397155.1 Irena cyanogastra
CATCAATGAGATAAGAAAACAAATGGTAAAAGCAACAAAACTAATAAGAATGTACAAGAAGCAAATTATTCATATGCAAGTTCTCATTTCCAACAATACTCGACCACTCTTTCTGCAATGCTACCTGACCCTAAAGGATTACCTGTCCACGGAAAATGACGTGGGTTGGTATGGAATAACATCTAGGTCCTAGCGCTGCCTCCTCCTGTCTACTGAAAAAATTAACCATGTCCTGACCAGAATCAGAAAATTATCCACCCCTATTTTCTATAACATCTATGTCATGGCCAGATCCTATTCCTTCCAATTATATACATAAATTTATATACATAGGTATATACACACACACACAAACATATATATGTGTGTGTATATATATATATATATACATATGCAAGCATGTATATATACCCACACAAGCACAGGTATCATTTCCACAGTCAGTGGCTGTCCCTCCAAGATGTCTGTGGAGTTCATTTAGCCCATGACTGTGATTTCTATCTGTCCTAGATGTGTTCCAGGGCCGGAAGACTGGTGTGCTGTCAACTGGTTCCAAGCCGCATCAAGACCTCAAAATTGATGTATCTGGCACAGACCATACTCATCATCCATGGTAGTTATAACACAGAGTGGCAGGGTCATTCATCAAGAAATATTACACATAGAAACATTACAGACTGTTCTCACTCAAGAATCAAATCCACTTGAGTTGCACAGGGCTTCCCTGTCCCTCTGCATTACCCACCATGTGCACCCACATTTTTGCCTTTGCTGGAAGCAGGATTAATCTGCTTTCTTCCTTAATATATTCCTCTTATGCACCATAAGGACTTCATCCCCATCTGCGGTACATGGAGGTTTTGATTCGACAGGACCAGTTCTATTGGTAGACCCTCTAGTATTAACTAACCAGGTGACCTTCATCAAATGCAGGTCCCAGTGTTTGAAGGTCCTCCCACTCATGGCTTTCAAAGTGGTTTTTAACAGTCCATCGTACTGTTTAATTTTCCCAGAGGCTGGTACATGAGAGGGAATATGATACCCCCTTAATACAGGGGCTATACCTGCTTGGCCTGCTTGATCACAGTGCATATTTCACAGTTATGGATAACCTGGGAAATAGTGTCCATTGTTAAATCCACCCCACAATTAAGCCATGAGCCCATCTGTATTTTATATTTCTTCTCTGATGGCCTGAGACATCATGGGCCCACCAACCAGAAATAATTTGCCCTTATGCTGCCAGTCCAGATCCACCTAAACCAGTTTAATCTTGGCGGCCCAATCCACCTGTCTGTTCTTGAAATGCTCTTCAGTAGCCTCACTCCTGGGTATATGTGCATCTACATGACATATTTTTACAGCCAGCATCTCTACCTGGGCAACAATGTCTTGCCAAATTCAACAGCCCAGTTAACGGGGGGAATGATGCCTTAGGATTTAGCTTTCATATTTTTCAGATCCTGTACTGCTTTAGTATATAATGCTAAAACTCCATAGCCTGTCATCTACTCTTCTCTCACTTTATTTAGACAAAACAATTCCTCTCTAGGCCTGGGACTAAAAAGGACACTTTACTGTCTCAGACCCTGAAAAGTATAAACAAAACTGAGTTGGGGAGAGCACACTGGGGATATATGACTTTATTTTAACCTGAAGCTGTAATTGGAAGATTAGCTTCTGAGATGTAAATAGACCAAACTTATAATTGTCTGAGAAACTTGTGACCATCGTCCGTCTTGGGTGTAGCCCCTCTTGGAAGCTTGTGACTGCCCAAGGTGTACTTGTTGAAGGCCTTTCATAAATACCTGGTTTTATTCTCCTAATCTTCTCTAGCCTCTGTTTTAGGTAGCCACTCCAAGGCATCAGGTTTACTTCTGTTCTGCCAATTGGTCATTTTTTCCATCAGTCTGTCTGAAAGCTAGATGGCTTTCCGCTCTGCTGAAACCTGACTTGATCCACCCTGTTCCTCAATAGCTTCTGTGACTTGTCACATAGACTCCATACAACAACTTTTTACTTTCAGTGTAGCCCTACAATATTGCAGGAACCATCAATGAGGAAAGCATAACATTTTTCATTTTCTGGTAGTTTCACCTTCAGGTTGGTTCAAGATGACTTCCAGGATCCCTGGGCAATTCGGGATGATCAGCACAATCCAGTTACTCAAAATAGCATCAGTGGAATAATGTGTGGAGGGGACTTTCCCTCTGAACCTCCAGTCCGGCTTTGGCAGTTGGGGTCCTAGGAACAGCTGTGCTTCAGGGCCTGTCACTTCTGAAACACCTAGAGTTTCTTCATAAATTCCCAGGATCTCTTTTTCAGCAGTCCTCAAATCCTGACTGCAGAACCTAGTGGCTGTCCTTGAGTCTCTCTGGGTACTTTTTGCCAGAGACTCCAGGAAGGCTCATTCTCCTCAGCTGCAGTGTAGAGCACATTTTTTGCATTCTGACTGGCTCCAGGGCTACTGTATGAACAATATCTTGCTTCATTTGGTCAAAGTTTTTGCTGTTCCAGACTCCATTTGAAATTGTTCTTCTTCTGGGTCACACGACAGAGAGGGTCTACAATCCAATTGTCATCTAGAATATTCATCCTCCAAAAACTCACAGCGAATTAGGGAAACCTCTGCTTCCTTTTTGCTCATTGATGGGGACAAGGCTGCAATTTTGTTGAATACATCCATTGGAAACTGAGAGTGTCCATCTTGCCGTTTGACTCCTGAAAACTCAGTTTCCTTACTTACTTGACCTTACATTGTTTTGTGGCAAAACTGGCTGTTAGGAAGTTTTGGATTATGTCCTTTCCTTTCTCAAAAACTCTGTCTGCTGTTCCCCTGTATGATGATGTCATCTATGTACTGTAAGTGTTCTGGAGCTTCATCCTTTTTCAGTGCAGTCTGGATCAGTCCATTGCAAATATTGGGTAAGTGTTTCCACCCCTGGGGAAGTCAGTTCCAAGGGTACTGCATGCCCTCCAGGTGAAAGCACTCTGGCCTGCACTCACGGCTAAAGACATGGAGAAAAGTACATTTGCAATGTCAGTGGCGACACCACTTTTCTGTCCTGGACTCCAGTTCACACCGAAGTTCCAGCACACCTGGCACAGCAGCGCTCAGTGCTGGTGTGACTTCCTTCAGGCCACAATAGCCCACTGTCAG
Source organism: Irena cyanogastra (assembly GCA_013397155.1). Classification (NCBI taxonomy): domain Eukaryota; kingdom Metazoa; phylum Chordata; class Aves; order Passeriformes; family Irenidae; genus Irena; species Irena cyanogastra. The sequence goes on from VWZV01007793.1 coordinate 3,161, forward strand.
TCTCCACTGTCCACTGGACTTACACACTGGCCATGTGGGACTATTAAACAGTGAGTGAGCTTGCTGACCAACCCTGACTCTCCACTTCACAAATTGTCTCATTGATGAGAGTCACAGAGTCCTGGTTGTGCAGTACTGTAGACAGTGCACTGCTGTAGCAGCAATCAATACCAGTTGTTCCTTGATCATCATCAGTCCCATAGCAGAATGGTCCTCTGAGAGACCAGGCAAGATGTTCAGCTCTTTTATTTCCTGTCTACACAGTAGCTCTCCCAAAAGCCCAACAATGGCATTTCTGGGTCCTTGAAAAAACCCAATACTGACATCATACATGCCAAGGAAGCACAGGGCCTCTGGGTCAGTCACAATGGGGTATTTTTGTCATTCATTCCCAGTCAGGGTCACTTTAGTTTCCAGTACAGTCAGCTGTCCAGGTACCCTTGTTATCGCAGAAACAAAGATACATTCTGCCCCTACATGTCTTGGTGGCATCAGGGTACACTGTGCCCTGGGGTCAGCTGAAGCTTTACACTCTCACGGATCTGATGTTCCAGGCCACTGGATCCACACAGTCTGATAGATGTGACTGTCCCTTTCCTCACCTGGCTGGAGGCTGAGCCTGTCCGGTCATGGTACTTGTTGCTCACTTCTTGTAAATATGAACTGGAGGTCCCTTCAAGAGAACAGAAAGTAACATCAGCCTTTCTGCTCTGTCTGAGGATTTACTCACTTGAAACTGGAATGGCATTCATCCTTGAATTTCCAGTGCTGGTTGTTCTTCCTCTCAACTCACATACCCATGCATGAAGTGGATTTTCCATCTCAGTTCCCCACATGCTCTCTGTGGTCACACAGCAAAAAACCACAGGTTACCTTGTAGTTTGTATCCTCTCTCTTGAACAGGAGAGTACTTGCTCCCAACAGCAGAGACTCTGGTCCATACTAGAGGAGCATGGGACATTTCCTCTCTAACTTGCTTGAGTCTTTCATGTCTCTGCCGTTTTGAACAGTCCGTCCATAGACAAGGTGCAGGTTTGCAAGTAGAAAAAAGATGATCATCATATTGCCGGAATTGGGTAGTCATCTGAAGCACTGTATCTCCATGGTGTTCCACCTTCTTGGGGGCACTACTAGATCATCCTTAAGAGAATACCATTCAGAGGCACCTTCAGAGGTTGAGTTTCCATCCTCTTGTCACATCCTGGGACAGATATCCCTGCTGCTTGGCTTCACTAGTCAAGATTCATACTATGGGGCATAACATCCCAGCACGGGAGCAGTCACGTCAGTAGGGGCTCACCTGACTGGCAGCATAAAACTTTTCACATATCTCACAGCTCACTCAGGGAAAGGGATTGGTGATTATCTCTGGCCCTGCCTCTTCCTCTTGTAGTGAGGGTCCTGATTCCTCTTCATTCCTCACTATGCAAATTGATTTGATCTTAGACCTCTTCTCTATAGAGCGACTGCTACCAGCACGGATTGCTCCTCTGGGTTAGCTGAGTTGGAGCAACCATGGTGCCTGTTTGTCAAATTTCCTCCTCCTTCCCCTGAGAGTGCTGTTTAGTGTTGAACTGTGTCCAGGAAGAAGTGGCCAGGGCCCAGTACACTGCACTGAGTTGCTCCTGTCTGGAGTTGCCACAGCACTCTTCTTGCGAATAATCTGTCACTTCATGAGGGTCCTTTATGAGGGTAAGTTGCAACAAAACTAATAAAAGAAAGTACAAGAACTGGCTATTGTAGTAGTACTAGTATTGTAAAGTACTCCTGGCTATTGTAAAAATTAACCTTGTCCTGGCCAGAAGCAGGACAAGGGTGTAGAGCATCAGCTATTATCCAAATGCTGTATTTAAAACTGCTTTGGGTCATGTTATTGTTATCATCATCATTGTCCATGGGCAGCTGATATTGGTACTGCTAAGGTATTTTTTAATCTATATTTTAAATTTAAAAACAAAAGTCTTGGTTGGGTGGCTGGCATATTATGATTTGCCATCAGTTTTGAATCCTCAGATTTTGCCTGAACAAACACTTGTGTGGGAGAAAGCCAGAAACAAAAGCATATTGTACTTACCTTCCAAAGGGTAAGCACTTACTGCTTTGCAGATGTACTTCTAATTCATATGTTTTCTCGTTCAAAACCCACATCTGTGTTTCTGGGTTAAAAGCAATATAAGTACATAGCAGACTTACTGCAAGAAAACTTCCTTTATTATTTCCATTTCAGATATTTCCTAGTCCATGTATACCTGTGGTAAAAAACAAACCCAAAACTAATTTAAGCCCCATAATAATACTAAATTTTCACGGCTGAGATTGTCCTGGGTTGGCTATATGATGCCTTTATCCCCAGTCGTCTGTTCTGTTTAGGCTGGATAATAAGTGTTGCACCTTTAAGATTTGTTCTGAGAGTGAAGAGGGGAGAGAAGAAGCGTGGAGTTTGTTATCAGAAACTGCACTCGCTCCCCCGCATCCTGCTGCTGGACTGTGCTGTCTGCAGATGGACAGGTGGCAGGACAGAGCTCTCCTTTGCTTGTACTTAGTTTTTAGCTCGCTGAGGCAGAGAAGTTCCCTGGACTGTGGGTTTTCTTTCTCTTTGGACCTGTTTAAACCTGCTCTGGACTAAACACCCAGAAGAGCAGCAGCAGCTCGCACCTGTGGCCGCTGGGCCAGGCCTGGGCCGCGGCATTTGCAGCGCCAGAGGGACTGAGAGAGACTGAGAGAGACTGAGAGAGCCGGGCCACAGCCACGGAGGGACTGAGAGAGACTGAGAGAGCCGAGCCACAGCCACGGAGGGGACTTTGTGAGTTTGGCATCTCTTTTGCAGCGGCAAGAGGTTTTATGGTTTAGTATTGTTAATTTTCTTTTGTGCTGGTGAATGCTTTGCCTATTAAATAAATAGTTTTTTCCACTTTTCTACAAGGAAATCTTTTTCCCAAACCAGTTATGGGAGGAACTACTTGAATTTGGCTTTTTCTAGAGGAAACTCCTTTAGAGAGTTTTCTCCCAAAATTGCCCTAAACCAGCACAGAGCTATAGTGGTAGAAGTTCTGTCACACTGGGCAGATATTTAAGGAATGCTTTTGAAAAGAGAAGACTGGAGAAACAATAATCATTCATAATTTCAGAACTTACATCACTGGTGGAGATCTAAAAAGTAGCTAATCCAGAATGAATGGATGTATGTAGTTAGCTGAGCTCGGGATTTCCCCAGAAAAATTTAATATATGCTTCTCTCAATGTAATATTACCATCAAATTTATAGAAAATTGCATCCCCCAAGTAATTACTGTAAAAATAAATACATATTCTTCATTTTAAGGAAGTTTAGGATGTTTTTTTAAAATAGATAATCAAACACCTTCAAAGATTTTTGATATTATCTGGTTTTTCTAAAGAAACTGAATGTAAACTGTTTTTTATGATTGTAGTAAGTTTTCAAGAGTACAATTTAAATGAGTTTAAATGCAGCTAGGAATGTGATAAACAGTAAAAATACCAGTCTAGACTATAGTTTATCTAGAGCACCTCCATAGTCTTTAACACAAGTGGATGGACAGCAACTTAGAAGTGAAATCCAGTTTTAGCTTAAAGGAAGTTATTCTGCAGCTGTAAATGACTGTGCTTTAACTTCTCTGTATTACTTAGCAATGCAACATTTTATGAAACGTTAGAGAACTGTGTAGATATCACATTCAGAATGTCAGAGGGAACAGAGTGGATGGCGTTCTGAATTAGTTGTTGCTACTCTCCAAACACTGGGAATCTTTCCTTTAAAGTAAGAGAGAATATGAGTCACAAAGAGTATCTGTGAGTATAGAGTAAAGTACCAGAGGAAAAAAAGGTGTACATTAAGATTAGGACTTGTCAGAAATGCTTCAGGGGAGAGTTAAAATGAAGAAATAAAAGAATTTCTAGGTTGGGTTAATATCCAAGTATCAAGAAAAAATTTTGGGCTATTGGGAAAAATCTTAATCGCACTCTCCTTTTTTCACTTTTGACACCAAATACCTCTTTAAAAGATATTAAGGTGTGGCTAAATTGCAGTGTGTTTGGGTGTCCAAATTTATAAGTCTCTAGCAAAAGGTGAATTTTTAAAATAGTAATGAAGTCCAAGACACAAGATTTAAATTCCCTCAGAGCCAAATGAAGACAAAAATTATTCTTTTTGAGACCTGAAAGGACAAACATTAGATCAAAGAGGTTTTTTGCATAGAATTGAATGGAAAGGGGAGAGCTGGCTCAGAGCTTATGATCAGTAAATCAGGAATATGATGAGTCATAATGCCACAGCAGACTTCAGATAGTGACACCTATAGAAAATGAAAGTCAAAGTGAAAATATGGCAAGCAAAAATAAAGAACCATAAAGGAGATAGCTCTGAAAAGTGTTACACCATGACCTTACACAACAAGGAGAATGAAATACGAAGATGCTTTATAGTAACATAATGCATTTCAAAATACATCTTCAGCCTATTTATAAATCAGAAAAACACAGATAAATTGTCTTAAGAGTTTAATAAAAAGATATACTTTGATTTTACAAATCCTGCAAAATTGTTTTCTAAAAGTTTTTGGGTTTATGGTTGGTCAGGTGAGACATAGGGGTTCGTTGTTTTGTTTTTAATACTTTAATCATGGCTTTGGTCTTCCTGGATGAATGTGTTACCACAGAAATGTGCAATGTGTGTTCTGTATCATTTCATGCATTATACGCGTGGGTTGTGGCTGTTGCTTGAGTTCCCTTAACTATTTAGTGAGGAAGTGGTGTGTAATTCCTGGCAGTGGTATTTTGTCTAGTTACTTTAAAGAAAGTCATGTTTCAAAATGTTTCTTCTAAGGTCATTATAAAAATAAAAAACAATTGGCAAGGATATCAGTTCTTGTAACCAGTTGCCCAGCAAATGCAAAAACACTAAAAATTGCCACAGGCAGCAATAATTTCAATGACAAATTTTAAAGCTGTTATTTGGTATGTTAAGTAATATATTTTTGATCAAAGATAAACAATTCTAAAGTTCCATTTGTTTTGTTGCAGACGAAAAAGGAAATTGCTATTCCCTGGAGGATGATGTACCTTGTAAAGCAATCTGTCTTCAAACTGGGAATGGAAGAGAGCAAAAAAAAAAAGTCTCTGAATTATGTGACGAGTCCCTTGAGATGCTGCTATATGTTCTCTGCTGTTGAGGACCACAGATGTCTCATATTCTGGGTCATATTGAGAATTTTCTGGGGTTTGTTGAGGGTTTTTTTAAGTATTATGAAAAAAAATTATGTTGTCAGATGGTTACAACTGTTGGAAAATTCAATATTGTCCACTCCCTGCACTTCCATTTCAGTAAAAAGGTATTTCTTAAAAATCTACATCTGGTTCTAAGCATGTGCCTGGGTTCCATACTGCAAAAACACTGATCGATATTAACAAGAATTTTACTGAACTTGCACTTCTAAGACAGATCTGGCTTCATGGAAATCCTTGGAATCAGAATTGCTAGGAAGTTTGAACTGCTGAATTTAAATTTTAGGAAAAAAGCCAGCAGTTGCATTTCATGGAAGATGGCATGATAATTGTTTCGAATTTCCAGAGAAGTTTCTGTATGGTTGTTTGGACATATAGCACAGAAACTGCAGAACAGGGAGAGAGGAAGCAAAGGTGTCTTTCAATATCTTTGTTCCTTCTTTGCCTTAGATTTCTTCTCTCTCAGGGCTGTTTAAAATAAAACCCTTAGCTCAAGACATTTGTGCCCTAGAATCTGAGTATCCTTTCATAACACCCTTCCCTTGTCCCATTCTGATTAACAGCCATTCAGCCGAAATAAATATTCAAAGATATGTTTTTAGAATATTTTTACAATTGTCTTCTACAAGAGCTGCGCTGAGAAACGGTGCCATGTCTCCCGGGAAAGAATTTTAGAGCATTGTTACAAATTTTTCTCTTCTTTTAAAGGATAACATTTAAATTACTTCTGTAATTCTAATTCTCAAAGTACAAGTGTAGTCAATAAAAAAAATAATTGCATATAAGGACTATTGAAGAATAGAACGAGCTTGAGATTTTTGAAAGCACATTACAGACTTTAGAATCTCTACAGGCCATAGTGAATACACTGACCAAAACAAATTAGAACCTTTCCCAAAACAAAATGAATCCTCATTAATTAAACACTGAGTGCTTCAACTGTAGTGGGAAATGTGAGATTTGAGGCTTAGACTGAGGTCATACATTACAGCAGTAAAGAAGAAGTATTCTGTTGCCTTAATTCTGAAAAATATGTCATTTTGCCTTGGGAAGTATTACAATATTTTAGTAATCAGCTGCAATGCTCATTAGTCTGTCTATATATCTGAAGCACTTGTATTTGTTGATGTAGCAGCAGCAGAGATAAAAGAAATTTGAAAGTGAAATCATTACAAATTTGAGTCAGTGCCTTTTTCAAACTGGAGGCTTGCAATATTACCCTTAATGAGATGATGCCCTAAACTCCAAAAATGGATTTTTGTTTCCTAACCTTTTTCGAACTTATTAGAAATTATTTTATGATCTGAATTTATGAAGAGACAGTATCTTCTGTTTACTGACCTCTTTCTTCTCAAAAAATGGGGGGGTGAAGGGGAAGCCTGCTAATTAGTTCACAAACCAAACTTAATTTCCCAAAGTAAAATACAAATCACTTGATAGAGTAGAAAGTAAGCAAAGGTAGATTTACACTGATACAAACAGAACCATAGTTTTATGGCCAAACAAATTTAAATTAATGTCTGTTGGTTGAAGCTATATGCATCCTCAGAGTGTTATACTTTAGAATTAACAAAGAATTTGATTATTTAAAAATAGCAACTGGAAGGGAAAAGGTGGAGGCTTGCATATCTTATGAACTAATCCTGGGAGGAGTGCAGATGGAAGACTGCTTAAGGCAAAACAATTCATCCGCATATGGCAGATTTCAAGATCTGGGCCTGGATTACTCAGGGCCAAACATGGGAGGAACTTTAATAGAAATTTTTTATATTTACAGGGCTTCAAGTTTTCTTTCAAACAAATTGAGCAAGTAATTCTAAAAAGGAGATTGCTATTAGTTTAATTATGAGTTAATGGGCTTTTTTTAAATTACAAATCAATTGATTCCCTGTGTGCACATAATGAACAGAAATACACAGCAGGCAAAAACTTGCATTTTAGAACCAGAGTAGAAGGAAGCATCATTCTTAATTAGGCAGTTCAAAAGTGATATGAAGTGCTATAGGAAAAGTACCAGATAACAAAAAAGGAAAACATTTGTATGTTGTTTTAAAAGTTTCTTTCTGGTAACCTTAACTATCTTTGCTTGTCTTTCATGAAGTATGACAGGTACTGTCATGTTAAATAGCCAACATATTAATTATTTACAGAGTAACATTTTTCAGCAGTAATCTTGGATATGTTCAAAAAATAACCTTGTTCATGCAAGTCTTTCAGATTTTGTGTTAAGCGTTACATGATTCTTCTGGACCAAAGGTTAGGATAAAATAAGGAGAATTTCAGTAAAATAACTATGCAACTTGTTCTAAACATGTATTTCTATGTGCAGTAATATTCCAGAATGTATGTCTAAATTTTTATCACCATNAATTTTTATCACCATGTTATTTATTTTTGATAGAATTTACTTAATCCTTACAGCAGATTGGTGTTTTATCCTGGACAGAAAATTGTAGAAGAGTCTATGGAACGGCAAAGAGCACAATGTTGTAGAAAATTGTCCATCCGCAGCTGTTCAGCTGAAAATGTATGCACTAATAGAAATTCTTTTTGAAGAAAAAAGAAAAAAATCCCTTTTT
>VWZV01007797.1:0-15913 GCA_013397155.1 Irena cyanogastra
GCTCACCCAGTCTGTTATCAGTCTCTCCAGCGCTGGAAAATGCCGTAGCCCAGGACAGGCCCTGGTGGGCCACAGGTGCGAGCTGCTGGTGCTCTTCTGGGTTTTCAGTCCAGAGCAGGTTTAAACAGTTCCAAGAAAAAGAAAAACCGGTCCAGGGAATGTCTCTGCCTCACCTAGTTAAAAACTAACTAAAAACAAAGGAAATCTCTCTCCTGCCATCTGTCCGTTCTGCAGACAACACAGTCTGGGAGCAGGATGCGGGGGAGCAAGTGCAGTTTCTGATAACAAACTCCGTGTTTCTTATCTCCCCCTCTTCACTCTCGGAACCAGTCTTAAAGGTGCAAAACTTATTTCTGGACTAAACAGATGAATGGGGATACAAACATCATAAAGTCACCCCAGGACGCACCTATATAAACTATTCTGAACCGTCAAAGAGAAAAAATGCAAACAATATCTAAAAACAGACACTTGCCAGCATGTAGGCATCTTTGGTGAACTGACCAATCCTTATGGGGTAACAGCTAGTTACTGATCAATTAGAAGTTGGCACGATATGTTTGTAAAACTCTATATAATGGGATGTGTGAATAAACTGGGACCTTTTTTCACCGCATGAACAAGAGTGCGTCTCGTCTCTCTAACACGAGGTCACAGAGACACTTCCCTGTCACTCATTTGGTAGTGGACAGATCTATTCCACTGAACATCTGGGCACCCACTTCTTTCAGAGCCTTACCTAGCATGGTATACAATCATAGAATGGTTTGGGTTGGAAGGGACCTTTAAAGGTCATCTAATCCAAGCCTCCTGCAATGAACAGGGACATCTTCAACTAGACTATGTTGCTCAGAGCCCCATCCAATCTGACCTTGAATGTTTCCGGGGATGGGGCATTTATAACCTCTCTTGGAAACCTGTTCTAGTGGTTCACCACCCTAATCATAAAAAATTCACCCTTATATCTAGTCTGAATCTACCCTCTTTAAAACCATTATCCTGGGTTCTGTTGCTAAAGGCCCTATTAAAAAGTCTGTCCCAATCTTTCTTATAAGCTCCCTTTTAGAATTAAAAGGCTGCAATAAGGTCTCCCCAGAGTCTTTTGTTCTCTAGGCTAAACAACCCCAACTCTCTCAACATTTCCTGATAGGAGAGGTGTTCCATCCCTGTGACCATTTTTGTGGCTTTCCTCTGGACCCACTCCAACAGGTCAACCTCAACCAGCTCCAGCAGCACCCTGTCAGTGTCATTTGTTCTGATGTGAAGGATAACCAGGGGACTGCTTCCTGCTCCTATGTGAAATTTTCAAGACTTAGATTTCCATTTTTTAACCATGCTCTCAGCAAAATGTGCACTTCCTTTGATCTGTCCCTTGTCAGGTCTTTGAGTCTGTGTGGCACAATAATGGCTCAGATTTTGGAGACTGGACAGTCATGTGTGGATTGCTGTCCTCTTGTAAGCATTAGCCTTGTGAGGAAGTAGACTATTGTGCTAATATAATTCTGCTTCCAGAACTTCAAAAATATTTCTCGGCAATAGCATGAGTGAACCTTTACAAACCTTCAAATCCTCCAGCTTACAGTAACACTGCTCTTCCTGGTAGTCCAAGTCTCTGATCCTTTCCCTTTTGTTTGCAGTTATCCTGTCTTCTCTTCTATACACTCCCTCTATATTATCTTCTTTCTTTTCCTGTCCAAACCCTTGATAAAAATCTATAGGTTTAAAGAGCTGTGTCTTCCTTTCAAGGCATAGTTTTCTTCCTCTACCACAGCCCATTGTAAAGTGTCCTTGAATGTTTGCAAAGGAATCACACTGATAAAGTGCTCTGGAGTTGTCTGAGCTGAGTTGGCATGCTCAGCCATATACATGAAGATCTGCATATGGTCCCATAAGCACCTCACCATATTTCAGACCTTGGATTCAGCCTTTTTACTCTCCATCAGCAAAGACTCAGCAAATTTCACTTGAAGTAGGGATGGCTTACAGTTCGTGGCTACAGTCTCTCCTTTCGTACCACAATCTCTGTCCAAAATAGATGCAGCTGTTGGATCCTGTTGAGAAAGAAAATGAAACAAACAATAATTTAGCTAAAAGTTCTGCAGTCTGTTCTCTGACTGTTAGGTGACTCCATTCCCACCTACATTCAGAGGGAACAGAGAATATGCCAGTGTTTTGAAGGGCTAAAACCTAGGGAAACCTAGACAAAACTTTGGAAGCATGTTTAGTATGCTTCCAGTACCCCTGAAAACACCAGATTTCAACACCTGGCTTATATGATAGATAATACTGGGAATATAATATAGATGATGAGTCACCAGTTCAAATTCAGCCTACTCTAGCAGTAGTCCAAAACAATTTTCATGTGATGACTTTGGGATGTTGTATGAAAGACATTTACAGTTTCAGCTGAGTTCTAAGTGGACCAGTCTACCTCATGATTAAAACTAAAAAGCTCATGACCAACTGTGTTAAAGTCCATCTCAGAAGAAATGAGGACTAAATGAGTAAGAAAATTCAACCCCCAGTCCCTCTTAGAGAGGCGTAAAGAACTCTGTAGTTCCCAACCCAGATCTATTTGGTTTTGGCTAACTAGAAAGATTTAATTTCAGTATCTGTCAGCACACCATTTTTCGCTGTCACTGAAATCCCCCTGAAAACCAAAGTTCCTCAAACACTGAGTCCACCCTATTATGCCTACTTGCAGACAAACTAATTCAGGTAGTTTTGTACTCTATGGTACAGCATAGCAGAGGATTCAGATATACAAAGTGCCAATTCAGGCAGCTCCAGCACTGATGAAAAGATGATTTTTGAGTAGTCTTGGGAATCCGGAGAGGTGTCAGCTGACTGGAAGCTGACTAATGTTGTCCCAGTTTTCAAGAAAGGCAAGAAGGAGGACCCTGGAAAATACTGGTCTGTCAGTCTCAGTTCAGTGACCAGTAAAATAATGGAAAAAATTATTCTGGGAGGTATTAACACATGGAGGACAACAAAGTCGTTGGTCACAGCCAGCATGGCTTCATAAGGAGAAAGTCCAGTTTGTTGAACCTGATTTCCTTCTACGACAAGGTAACACATGTAGTTGATCAAGGGAAGCCAGTAGATGTAATCTTTTTTTATTTCAGTAAAGCTTTTGATATTGTGTTGCATAGTATCCTTCTGGACAAAACATCCAACACACATCTGGATAACCATGTTACATGATGGGTGAACAACTGGCTCAGGAGTCGGGCACAGAGAGTCAATGGGGTTACATCAGACTAGAGTTTGATCACTAGTAGGGTTCCACAGGGCTCCATCCTAGGCCCAGTTGTCTTCAATATCTTCATTAATGACTTGGATGCAGGACTCAAAGGAATACTAAGTAAGTTTGCTGTCGACTCTCTTAAGGACAGAGAGGCCCTGCAGAGAGACCTCAACAAATCACCAACCATATGAAGTTTAATAAGGACAGGTGCCGGATTCTGCACCTGGGATGGGGCAACCCTGGATGTGTGTATAGACTGAGCAACAAGAGGCTAGAGAGCAGCACAGGGCAAAGGGACCTGGGGGTTGATGCCTTAAGTTTTAGCTTTTATATTTTTCAGATTCTGTGCTGCCTAGGTGTGTAGCTCTGAGCTTCATATTAAGTGTTAGTAAGCTCTCTTCACAGGGTAGTTAGCAAAACAATCCTTTTCCAGCTTGAGAAACAAGAACAACCGTTACAAGTTTCAGGCCCAAAAAGCATAAACAACAGGGAACTGAAGAGAGCAAACAAAGAGGATGGAACTTCATAACCTGAAGGTATAATTGGACAATTAACCCCAATATGCAAATGGATCAAAACTTATAAAAGTGTAAAACCTTGTGACCAGTCATCCATTTTGTGACCATTTTGAGTTCATCTTGGGTGTAGCCCTGGCCAGGCTCTTGTACTGCCCAAGGTGTATCCATTGAGGCCTTTTAATAAATGCCTACTTTATTCTTTTAACTCTGTCTAGTCTCTGCTCCAGGTCAGCCTTCTCAAGACATCAGGGTCCTGCTTGATGGCAAGTTGAATATGAGTCAGCAGTGCCCTGGCAGCCAGGAGGGCCAACTGTGTCCTGAGGTACATCAAGCACAGCATCAGCAGCCAGTCAAAGGAGGTGATTGTCCCACTCTGCACTGGTAAGGCCTCACCTCGAGTACTGTGTGCGGTTTTGGGCACAACAATATAAAAGACATTAATCTATTGGAGAGCATCCAAAGGAAGGCCACAAGGATGGTGAAGGGTCTAGAGGGGAAGCCTTATGAGGAGCGGCTGAGATTACTTGGTTTGTTCAGCCTAGAGAAGAGAAGACTGAGGGGAGACCTCATGATGGTCTTCAACATCCTCACGATGGGAAGTGGAGGGGCAGGCACTGATGTCTTCTCTCTGGTGATCAGTGACAGCACTTGAGAGAATGGCCTGAAATTGTTTCTAGGGAGGCTTATGTTAGATGTCAGGAAAAAGTTTTTCACCCAGAGGGTGGTTGAGCACTGGAACAGGCTCCCCAGGGAAGTAGTCACAGCACCAAGCCTGACAGAGTTCAAGAAGCATTTGGACAAAGCTCTCAGGCACATAGTGTCATTCTTGGGCTGTTCTGTGTGTGCCAGGAGTTGGACTAGATGATCCTGATGGGTCCCTTCCAACTCAGCATATTCTATGATTCTGTTTTATGATTCTGTGATATTCAAACTCCTTTTATGGCAAACATCAAACTTGTTAGAACTGTCTCTATTTAGAACCATAGTAAATAAAATTGGTTTTCAAACACATTCACTTCTTCCCACTAGAAGCTAGAAACTGAATTAAACATGGATATATATACACAGTATGTGTAAGGTGGTAAGTGGCAGGCCACCACCCGTGTCCAGGCTTCCCAGATAAGAACCTTTTCTCTAACAGTCTGGGAAAAGGAAGGATACAGCTGCTTTTCAAAAGCATGACTCCAAGAGCCAGATGCTTCCTAGTAGTACTGAAGACAACTAAGCCCTTGGAGACTGAAGGAAAATGACTGAGGAGCCTGTAGACAGGTAACTGGAGATACAATTAGAAGAAACTGAAGAGTTGTATTGGCACCTTAACAGGAGTTAGTACAGAAATTATATGGTAAATCAGTTATTGCTCCCTGGACGGAATGTGGTTGGCATGACTTGAAACCTATTCCATGATGATTCCCCATACACACACACCTGCTAAGGATGATGGAATGGAGGGTGGAGCAGAGTGGAGAAACCACGGCCAGACTCTGGAAATCCTTGCAGGGAAGGAACTCAATGATACTTTACAGCTGATAAACCACATAACACCTGTCAGTCAGGGGCAATAGGGGAAGACGACCTACTGCTGAGCCAGCAACTGTGGGGAAATCGCTCTCCTTAAATGAACTTGCTTCATTAATGCCTAATAATAATGCACACCTCCATCCCAAAGTTACCTGCACCCAAGGTATGACCACCCCTCACTGGGCATGCACTCTATATTATTTTTGACTGTATCTTTAAAAGCGAAGCTAAAGAATTTTACGCCAATCAGTAACAAAGGTATGCATAACTAGAGTCACTCAAGATTCACCTAAACACAAAGAAATAGTATAAAAATAAGTTGAGAATGGGGGAAAAGTTTGGAAAAACTCCATCATAACTGCTGGGATCAGTTGATGAGCTGAACCTATCTTCTCCCCCATAGGGATGTCTACTAGATAAGAATCATACTCTATGCATGTGCTGAACATTTTAATGAGAATTAGAGCTTGCCTGTTGTGTTGGTTTTGCATGGCCTGTTTTTTTGTAGCGGGGAGGCCACAGAGGTGGCTTCTGTGAGAAGCTGCTAGAAGCTTCCACCATGTCTGGCAGAGTCAATCCCTGATGGCTCTGAAGATGCACATGCTGCTGGCCAAAGCTGGGCCAATTAGAAAGGTTGGTAACATCTCTGTGATAACATATTTAAGAAGAAAATCAAAACAAAGTGGGCCACGTGCAGTTTTTTCTTCTAGTCAGAGAAGAGGAGGCGGTGAGAACATGGGAGGGAAAACAACATGGCAACACCAAAGTCAGTGAAGAAGGAGGGGGNTGAGTGGCTTTCATGGATGCCTGGCATTGGGCCAGTGTCAAACCACAACACCTGTATATTCCTTCAAGTATATTTTTGCAGTCAGACACTATCACTGACAACCTTCGAACCTTAATGTGTCATGATTTTATATTAATAGAGTGTTATTACATAAACTGTTTGTGTGAATCTTTTGTGGACACTGGCAGTTGCCAGCAGCAGGTAATACTCTAATAAAGAGAAAGACCTGCTGAGGGGTCTCCCTTATGCTGTTGATGTGTTACCCTGACTAAGTCAGTCGAACCACACTCCAGTCCAGTAGGACAGCTCAGTGAAGGATCTCTCTAACAGGACGCTGACAAACTGGTCGGGCACAAGGAGCTCGACTTTCCTGGGATGCTGATGGACAAATTAAACACTAAGGGTTGAGTAAATCTTCCCAGACTAAGGGTCAAGGAAGCCTCCCTTTTTCACGTGACAGAGCCCAAATCTGCTGGCTGCAGGAAGGCATGGGATTAGACATGTTATGCTAAATGACAGTGCAATGGCCAGATATTGCCTTCTGTGGTGTCGCAGTCTAGCACTTGAACATATGAGGTCCCACATGGAAGGAACACACAGCCAGCAGTTCACATGGCAAGGAAAGGGCCAGGACACCTGGACTAGCTCAGGCTCAAACTGTTAAAATTGTACTTAAACTCTTTAAATGAAAACCAGACCCTATTTTTCTTACAAGTTGATATGCTGACTGTAGCTTCTCCTTGTGAGTAACCTTCCAGTGACTTTAGACATCCATGTGCATGAACAGCAGGGGGTGAGAAATGTTCTGAGGTGCCTTTGAGGATCTGGACTCTGGCCCTGGACCAGAGGACTCCGCTATAACAATCTCAAAGCTGAGCTCTAGAGCAAACAAATAGAAAAGACTTCCTAGACCACCAGAGAAGAGGAAGATGATTTTCAAAGAGTGATTTATTCCATTCTGTCTTAGACACTCATCTTAAAAGGAGACAAGTCCATCCCTGGAGATGTCTTCCTTTCCCCCTAGTGACTAGAGAGTTCTGGAAACTGGTAGAGACTGCATTCCTGCCCCTGGAGATGGGGATGATTAAGGACACACTAGCAGAGTCCTTAACAATGCCTGTCCACACCAGGAATTAATTTCCAAGGTTTGGAATGATGCTTTTCTGCCTCAGTAGCACTCCTCCTCTACAACAGAACCCACAGGGGAACATGCTATTACTGCAAAACAGACTCATGACTAGGGCAGAGGGATCACAAAGAACCATCAGAGTCTGGGCAATCACCACTGTATACACAGGCCAGGTCCATTTCCTCCAAAGAGTAAAATGAAACCAAAAGGAAACTGAACTAGGCCAGAGACAGCATCTGCAGTGCCATCATGTATCTATCCCTGGTCCAGGAGCATCAAGGCAGTCTTATTTCCCATCACTTCATATGCATTCTGCAGCAATGAACAATCCCTGGCTGTGAGAAGACAACTTAGCTGGAGCGCCCTCTTTAAATGAATGTGCTCTGCTTCTGTGCATACTGAACATATGCATTTCTCTCTCTATAGCTCATCCACCCAGAAAAACATTTACTTGACTAATTAGCCCTTTGCTTATGAAAGCCTATGAGCACACTGAGATACACCACAGGCTTTTGCTATTGAAATTCACTTGGCAATTCTGTCAGTTTTTACAAGCTTCCCTAGACTGATGAATTCAGTTCTGACCCCAACATCAAAATCTCAGCTATGTGGTGCAACCAGCTCTGGGCCAGATGATGAAAATAGAATAGACTAGACTAGACTAGAATAGAATATTAAATTTCAGTTGGAAGAGATCTACAGTGACCATCTGGTACAACTACATGACAAATTCAGGCCTGATCAAAAGTTAAAGCACATCATTAAGGGCATTGTCTAAATGCCTTGAACACTGACAGGCTTGGTGCATCAACCACCTCTCTAGGAAGCCTTTTCCAGTGTTTGACCACCCTTTTGGCAAAGAAATGCTTCTTTAACATCCAGTCTAAACCTCCCCTGGCACAGATCTGAACCATTCCCATGCATCCTGTCAGTGGACAACAGGGAGGGGAGATCAGCACCTGTAATGGGTTGACTCTGGCTGGATGCCAGGTACCCGACAAAGCCTCTCTATCACTCCCCTCCACAGCTGGACCGGGAAGAGAAAATATAATGAAGGGTTCATGAGTTAAAGACTGGGAGACATCACTCACCAAATGCTGTCAGGCAAAACAGACTCAAATTAAAGATATTGATTGAATTTATTACTAAAAAAATCAGAGCAGCATAATGAAAAGTAAAACAAGATCTTAAAAACACCTTCCCCCCACCCCTCCCTCCTCTCAAGCTCCACGTCCTCCCCCAGTGGTACAGGAAGACAGTGAATGGGGGTTATGGTCAGTTCATCACACATTGTTTCTCCCACTGCTCAGGGACAGTTCTTCCCCTGCTGCAGTGTGGGATCCCTCCCATGGGAGACAATTCTCCGTGAACTTCTCCAACGAGTCTATCTCATGAGCAACAGTCCTCTGCAAACTGCTGCAATATGGGTCACTCTTCCATGGGGTGCAGTCCTTCAAGGACAGGATGCTCCAGCATGGGCTCCTCTCTCCATGGGCCTCCCATGGGTTCACAGCCTCCTCTCAGGCATCCACCTGCTCTGGTGTGGGTCTCCTCCATGTGCTGCAGGTGGATCTCTGTGCCTGCACTGATCTCCATGTGCTGCAGGAGCACAGCTGCTTCATCATGGTCTTTACCATGGGCTGCAGAGGAATCCCAGATCTGAATTTTTTTCTCCCAAAATTGCCCTAAACCAGGACATTCATCCCTATCATTCAGATGACCATCTTTAACAAGTACAGTCCAATGTTTTCTTTACACCTCCTCCTGTTATTAACATACTTTAAAAAGCCTTTCTTGTTGTCTGACATAACGCTGGCCAGTTTCAACTCTAATTGAGCTTTGGCCTTTTGTGTCTTCTCCCAGCATATAATAGCCACAGCTCTGTAATCTTCCTGAGAAGCCTGACCGTGCTTTCTGAGATCATACCATTTCTTTTTCCCTTTGAGCTCTAGAAGGAGTTTCCTGTTCAACCAAGCTGGTCCTCTGCTCTGCTTACTTGACTTAGGACACAATGGGATTGCCTGCTCCTGTACATTTAAAAGGTGGTTCCTAAAGATTGACCAGCACTCATGGACTCTTCAGTACTAAAAAGCAGATTCCTGGGGTACTCTGCTAAATAGTTCCCTGAGTAGCTTAAAGTTTGCTCTCTCGAAATCCAGGGTAGCAACTCTGCTGACTTGTTTGTCATTACACTGAAAATTTTAACCTCAACCATTTTGTAATCACTGTGGCCAAGAGAACCACCATCACATCTCCCATGAGTCCTTCTCTAGTCACAAACAAGTCTAGGAGGGCATCTTTCCTAGTTGGTTCACTGAGTACCTGTGACAAGAAGTTATCTTCCACAAACTTCAGGAATTTTACAGATTTGCTTGTCACAGAAGAATGGTATTCCCTGTTGATGCCTAGAAAGTTGAAATCTCCCATAAGGACAAGGGCTATCAATCCAGAGATTTCTCCTAATTGCCTGTAGACTAACTCATCAGTGTCATCACCTGGCTGGGTGATCAGTAGTAGACATCCACCATGACAGCTGCTTTGTTTTCCATCCCCCTAATCCTCACCCAGAGGATCTCAACCACATCATCCCTAACTGTAATGGACATAGTCATACCTTTCACATACAGTGCAACTCCTCCACCTTGCCTGCCCTGCCTAGCCTTCCTGAACAGCCTGTAGTCCTCCATCCTGGCATTCCAGCTGTGGGACTTATTCTACCAAGTCTCACTAACACCAATGACATCATAGCTCTGGGAACTGACCAGCGCTTCCCGTTCATCCTGTTTGTTTCTCATACTGCATGTACTGGTGTACAATGAGTTCAGGTGTGCTCCTGAGCCCTCCATGCTCCCAGGAGCAGCATAAATGTTCCCACTATCATCTCTACCCTCAGGTGATGCCATGACAACCCTTGTCTTACCTTCAGCTCTCCTGTTGGTATCCCCTTCCCCCATCAATTCTAGTTCTCGATCAATCCCATCAGCTTATGTCCAAAAATGTGTTTTCTCCATCTGAACATCTGGACATGAAGACCCAGAATACCTTGCCTCTCGAAGGCTATTTCATTGTTTAAATCCCCAACATTTTGGTGCAGGCACCAGCCCTGCATTTAGGTATTGATATCCTAGGCTCACCTGTTTCTTACAAAGTTTCTCCCTATTATTGAGGAAAATCCCCCAGGATTGAGGAAAACACTACCTTTGCTCCCACATATTTTATCATTCTTCCCAGGACTCTGAAGTCTCTTTTGATTGATCTTAGACTTTTAGACTTTTTGTTGTGACATCATTTGTACCCATGTGAAAGTGCAGAAATGGATAGTAAATTGTCTGTGATTTCTCTCTACTCACTGGGAGCAGAACACAATACTCCCAATCAAAAGGCAAGTGCTGAGATGTGGCTGTAAAGGCTCTAAATGGCTCTAGGTTCACATACATTTAAAGGGTTTTTTGTTCCTGAGGCCTCCTTATGTCTTCATTCCTGGGGAGAAAAATGCATTCCATCAGGCCACTGTATGAACAGTTGGCTGAGGCCAGAGTTTAATCAGTTTTCTCCCCACATGCTCAGAGCTTAATTTGATATGGGTAGCCACAGCATTCAAACGGTGGGGCAGTTCCTTTTTTTTTCTATAGGCTTGACATGATGGGCCTTGAAAACTCTGCCCTCCTTCTAGGTACAGCTGTGTCATACAGTGTGTACAATGTGTCATATCTGAACATCAGAAAATAGTTCCAGTGAGCCTTCATGGAGCAGGAGTGCTGTGAATACTCAGTATGCAGGGGCACAAAGAAGCTGAAATCACTTTAAACTGAAATTGGGGATTTAAGGAACATGGCATTGAAGCGATATGCGGAATAAATAGACTCCACAACTCAGGTGTAGTTATGAAGTGAGTATGTATTGTCGGCGCCCGGCGCAAGCGAGATAGTTCTCGGCAAAACTTGCGCGCCGAGCTGGGTTTGGAGCCCCATTTTATTTACAAAGGTGTTCCCTATTCATTACATCACACAACTTCCTCATGCATATTCAACCCCTAGTCCCGCCTGTCCTCGCCTCGCATGGTAATTAGATCCACGCCCTTCTGGGCATGCGTTTTCCTTCTGGTGGTCGCACGGGGGTCTCTTCGGGGGTCTCTGAGGCTGAAGGAAGTAGTCTTCCTCTCGACTGAACTTTTGAACTTTTCTGCACGTGCGCTCTGGTCTCTTAGTGCTTTTCTGAGCACGTCTGCTGAGCTTGGTGACAGAGGGGTCCCTTCCTGTGTTCCCCTGGTATTGTTCTTTATTGCAAGAGGCTTCCGGAGTTTGCATTTTCCCATGCCCTTTGTACTATGGCATAGCATAGGTTTCTTAACTAAAAAGGTTAAAATTCAACACCTAATCCTATAAGCTAAAATATAAATGCTTAATTCATATTGCTAACTCAAATGAACCCCAAAACCCTCTGTTTCAGCATGCTCAGTAGAGCTTTTAGTCTTTGTTTAAAATGACCCATGGAAATCTCCTCTTTCCTTTTGGCAGTACTGAGCAAGAAACACAAAATCTGCCATAATGCATCAGGTCAACAGTCTTTTTACACTCATCACCTGCCCACACTCACTGTGGTGGGAAAGAGCTCCAGACAACAGTGTGCACTTACACTCTGAGCAATGGATCTGGGTGCTGGGTACAAATACACCCTTGGTAGAACCTTAGAAAATGTAGCTTCCTTTGCCACATTCAACACCTCTGATATCTTGAAAGTTTGACAAGTCTCTGCTTTCCACCCTGTAACTACTTTGGGAACCAAGTGCATGTGGAAAGGAATGGGGACACAGATTCTGTGGCCTTCAGATGCCCCTTAAAAGCATAGCTGGGAACTGGGATATTGTTACATGGGATCATTGGTTGGAGACAGGGACAACACAAACTCTCAGAGATCCATGTGACATGAGCGACAGTTTATTATGGAGGCCTGCTTATTATACAGGTGATTTGAAACTCCTGGGTTTAACAAGCTGAATGGTCTGGTTTTTACACTGCCCAGCTCCTTGACTAGTGAGATGTCTGCAGCTTAGGATAGAATGTGATTGGGTGAAGTCTCTCTTTGGGTTTGAATGTATCCTATCATTGTTCACCCAGGGACCGGTTTATCGAACCAGGCTAGCCAAACTGGGTTTCTCATTTATGGCCAAATTAATTGTCCAGCCACAGACCAGCTGTGCTGTGAGAGGATGTGTCTATTTGCCCACCCTTCCCAATTAATTTTTACAGCCATGAGAAAATATTCTCTACTCTGCTGTCTGTGGGAAATTCTTTGATTGTTAAAACAGATCTGCTCTTTGATAAAGCAGAAGAAGATTGTCCTACCCTCCAATCTCAAGGAAAGACTCAATATACAGGGATTTACCCACCACTTTCCTCCAGAGTTCAGAGGCTTTGGTATGATCATCAGCTGAATCATTTTGAGCTGACTGCTCAGGAATACCATTCACAGAATCATCAAGGTTGGAAGAGACCTTCAAGATCGTCTAGTCCAACTGTCAACCCAGCACCAACATAATCACCTCTAAACCATATCTCCAAGTGCCATATCCAGACATCTCTTGAACACTTCCAGAGACAGTGACTCCATCACCTCCCTGGGCAACTTATTCCAAAGTCTAACCACCCTTTCTGTGCATTTTCTTTTCTAATATCTATTATGAACCCACTCTGACACAAGGCCATTTCCTCTTGTTTTCTCACTTGAGACATGGCAGAAGGGACTGACTCCCACCTCACTACAACCTCCTTTCAGATAGTTGTAGAGAGTAATGAGGTCCCCTCAGAGCCTTTTCTTCTCCAGATGTAACAACCACAGTTCCTTCAGCTTCTCCTCATATGATATATTTTGTATACCCTTCACCAGCTTCGTTGTTCTTCTTTGGAAACACTCCAGCACCTCAATGCCCTTTTTGAAGTGAGGGGCCCTAATAGAACATAATATTCAACATATGGCCTCACCAGTGCTGAGTACAGGGGGACAAATCACTTGTCTAGTCCTGCTGGCCACACTATTCTTGATATAGGCCAAGATGCCATTGGCCTTCTTGGCCACTTGGGCACACTGCTGGCTCATATCCAGCCGGCTGTAAACCAGCACCCCCAGGTCCGTTTCTAGTGGAAATCCATCAGGTGGAATCCTATCAATGCATACATAATAATGGCCCACACATTCTTGAAGATGGTATAAATCGAGGGCCTCGGGGGAGGGGAGCTGGACTAGACTCAATACACGTCAGACCAATATGATCAAGCAATGTGAAGTCCAATTTATTAGCTAAAATGGTGGGTTATATAGACATACAAATAGTTTACAGTAACAGGTGCTCGCTGATTGGCATGCCAAGTGAAAAGAATGTAAACAATTCCAGAGTTAAAGCAGCTACGGTGCTAATCCTATAATTACTCTGTAATGAAGCAAACTTTAAGAAGAAATTTCTTGCTGCGACACACGGCCTAGCTAACTACACACAGGCCTAAAATCAAGGCCTACAGCCCAGATAACTCCGAAATCACTCCACAACACAATCATGGCCGAGGTCTTTAAGAAATTCGGTAACACATTCTAATTCCAGTTGGTTCTCATCAACAATAACATTTCTAATAGATATGGGAGCGCATCATTCAATATCAACACAGCGAGATGCTGAGAAGCTGGGTGTATGACCCTGTATTGGGTTTGCATGACCTGGTTTTGTTAGTGGGGGGCTACAGGAATGGGTTCTGTGAAAAGCTGCTAGACGCTTCCACCATATCTGGCAGAGTGAATCCCTGGTAGCTCTAAAAATGGACATGCTGCAGGCCAAGGCTGGGACAATTAGAAATTGTGGTAACACCTCTGTGATCACATATTTAAGAAGAAAGAAAAACAAAAAGTTATTGTGCAGTTGTAATTGCGACCAAAGAAGAGCAGCATGGGAACATGTGAGAGAATCAACTCTGCAGACACCAAGGTCAGTGAAGAAGGAGGGGGAGGAGGTGCTCCAGGCACCAGAGCCAGGATTCCCCTGCACCTCATGATGAAGACCATGGTGAAGCAGCTTGTGCCCCTGCAGCACATGGAGATCCACAGGGATGCAGAGATTCACATGAATCACACAGAGGATGCCCATGCCAGAGCAGATGAATGCCTGAGAGAAGGCTGTGAACCCATGGGAGGCCCGTGGAAAGAGGACCCCTCTCTGGAGCATCCTGTCCTTGAAGGACTGCACCCTGTGGAAGAGTGACCCATGCTGCAGGAGTTTGAGGAGGACTGTTGCCCCTGGGATGGACTCACATTGGAAAAGTTTGCGGAGAACTGTTGTCCTGGCTAAAGGAGTAGAGCGCCATTAAACACTATGTGGGTGTAACCCAAACTGTGTATTCTACTCCCCTCTATGTTATTTCTGACAAACTGTTAATGATGGGTTGTTTGCAGTAGCTGCCCAGTGCAAACCCAACACCTCAGGTTACAAACTGGATGTTAAATGAGATATGGAAAAAGAGACAAACCCTGTGAGACAGGGTAGTGTTTCTTTTTCCTCACAAATGACTCAGCTGTGATAACTCCCTCTGGGGGAGCACTAGCATAGTCCCATCCATCCTGAGGGGGTCATCTCTGCTAATGGGCCACGATGAACTGAATGTCACCAGCAGAATAGGGAACTGCAATGACTGTCATAGTTTGACATGGGAAGAATTTAGGGAAGTGATGCAAAAGCTTTTTGTGAAACTGACAGTCTGTTGAACCACTGAGAAGCTGGACACACCTCTGTGAAAAACACATGTTAAAGATGAAAGAAACCTGGGAACTTCCTCTTTCTTTCCCGTCCGGCAAGAAGGTAACATGCCCTGGGCCTGCCAGCTCCCATCCTGGCCAGGCCCAGGAAGACCGCCAAGCCCTGTCCCAGGCCAGGTCGGGCAGGCTTTGCCGTGGGGGGCTTGGCCCCTCTCTGGGGGGTCCAGGGGATGCCAAGGACTGTTCTGGCCAGGCTGGGCGCCAGCAGTTCTCAGGCAGGGAAAGGGGAGTGCCATGCTGCTACTGCTGAGTTCTGGCCTGGCTGATTAGATCCGAGTCGCCTCCTCCAGCCACAGTTCCTGCTGTCTGTAATACCCAGACCGATCAGGGTCAGGTTGACCATTTGCAGGCTCCAGGTGGGATGTTAACCCTTTCAGTGCTTTAGTCCTCCCTCGAGTGAGAGAAAGGAACAAGATGCAAGAATGTGAAGGAACAACGTGAAGACATCATGGTCAGTGAGGAAGAAGTTAAGTCCCATATGGGAGGGATGAGAAGATGCCTTGATTTTAGAGCTGTAATCCTCTTGTAAGCTATGGAGAAAAGACTTTTTTCCCTATAACGCATGAAACTATAGGAAGATGTAGGGTACAAATTGCTATCGAGCAAAGGCCTCCATGTTAAAGTAAGCAGATGTTAAAGTAGCTGTGATCCCATGAGAAGTTTGAACAGAGAAAGAGAGAAGAGTAGTCCTGTGCCCCCAGGAGAAAAAGATCTCTGTTCCCAGGGATGAAGATGATTTTAGAAATAGATAATGAAAACTTTTCCCTTTGAACAGCTCATCTTTAAAACAATACCCCATAAGTCGACATGGCCCATAAACAAGCTGTGGGAAGGCTTGTGGAAAATGGGAGAGACTTCAAAATGGCAGGGTTCCCCGGGTGGCTGTTATCTGTGAGGAAATTGAGAGCCACAAG
>VWZV01007799.1:0-15196 GCA_013397155.1 Irena cyanogastra
CCCCAAATCCACGCAACTTTCTTAAGCAAGCAAAGAATAAAAGCCTCAAAACCATTATGTACTTTGTATATCATCATTATCTGTATTTCTAATGCCATGCTCAAACAAAATAGTAAATAATTTTGGTATTTTTCCTCCACAATAAATAAGAAAATTCCAAAAGCTTGACAAGTGCAGCAAGAAACACATGAAAAACATAATTGACTAGACTTGCTAATAATTAGTATAATTATTTACTTTATCTTTTTTTCCATTAGATACTATCATGAATTAAAGCATTTTAGGGAGAGAGAAGGACAGAAACCCCTAATAATTGAATTGGGACTGGATATTTATGTGACACCGGCATAGCCTGTACCCTACCACTATTCTTTACCCCAAGTGCACATACTGGAAGTCTAGCAATTATACTTTGCCTTATTTCTGTTGGGTTTTGACACTCTCTATACAAATTGCACACATAGGCACATGTGAGGCAAAAAAATCATACACACAATACAATACAAAAAAGTAAAATCAGACACATAAAAACATGGCAAAAAGTAGTGCCTGCATAATACAGCACTTCTTATCTCAACAGGAAACAGAAAGCAGAAATATTCATATTGCTCATTTGTTTATGAACTAAAGGAACAGGAAAATAGCACTTCAAAAGCACATGGAGAAATGCTGTAATACAATAATAAGTAAATACAAAATTACTTCAGCCTAGTCTCAATACAAACATCCACTGCTGTTCTGACCCCCCCAACCCCTAATGCAGTTGCTAATTCATCAGTACCAAAAACTGTCTGAAAAAGTTACATCCAAAATATTTAATTTATTGAGACTATATTCACATGTTAAACAGTGAACTTTCTGGAAGAGTTTCTGCACAATCACAATAATGCCCATGCCTTTCTCAATAAATCACTGGATTAACATCAAGGTCTATGGCAAATTCAATCTGCTGTACATCTACATTGAAAATGTTTCTAACTATCTGATAGGGGACAAAGTGGGAGTAATAGAGCACTTATCTCCATCCCAACTGAATAAACATTAATCCAGATAAGTGCCACCTCTAAATAGTTCCAAAAGCCTTTTCCAGGCCTCCAGCAAAACAAGATTTATATTCAGCTGATTCCATTGATGGCATTGCACTGATACAAACATTTTCAAACACAAACTGGATGTCAGAATCTGATCAATATGAGGTGTTTTTTTTTCCCTAAAAACATTTATGCAAATATCAGGAAGCTAACAAATTTATCCATGACGCTACACATTTAGTATATTTATAAGGAATATTATACTAGAAAACTAACCAATAAATCTTTGTGGGAATAAAGAGCTTTCTCCTTTGAACTTTGAGATTAATTGTAAGCATGACTCTAAGAATGAAATTTAGAGAATTAATACCACTATGTAAGAGCATCCTCAGTCTTAAAATATAAAGAAGACAGACATAAAGATATAAGGGTTTTATCACCTAAAACAGAAACAACACAGGAAATTCTAACCACCTAATTAGAAAAAAATAGGCCATGCTTCTATCACTGTGTTAAAAAGAACTGGTAAATGAAACTATAATCAACCCTATTCTCATTAACATAGGATTTCCTGCAAGTCTAACCTGTATGTCACTTCACTACAAAGTTCAGAAATAACAACTAAATACTAGAAAGTGCCTGCTGTAAGACAGGTGTCTTTTCTCCCTGAAAAAAAATTCTCCCTGAAAAAAAAAAAAGTGTTAGAATTATAAAACTATTCTAGGTCTGAAAATGTGATAGTATAAATTTACATACTTTTTAAAGTCAAGAATTTAAAGTCACTAGTTACTACCATTACACCTTAGAAACAAAGCACAAAACCAGTCTTCCCTCAAAGACATGCAAAGTATTAATATACACGGACCAAA
This sequence comes from Irena cyanogastra, assembly GCA_013397155.1. NCBI lineage: Eukaryota > Metazoa > Chordata > Aves > Passeriformes > Irenidae > Irena > Irena cyanogastra. Next base: position 1,901 of record VWZV01007799.1, read on the forward strand.
TATCTTGCAGATCTATCCTTAGTGTTGCCATACTAAAGTAGAAGAAAATTAAATAAAGTGAAAATCACAAAACTAAAAAAAATAAATTGCTATTTTTTTCAAAGAATGACTAAAAATACTTACAAGAAAATTACAAGAAAACATATTCCACTAATAATGAAAACATAAACATGAAGGAATATCCACTTGTCCAGATCTGAAGTGCTTTCTGAGGCTGGATCACTTAATAAAAACTAACCTTTTTCCCCAACAGCATCCCAATTTATGAAAAGTGAGATGATTTTGGACAGCACTATGCTATGTGAAGCATTTCATGTGACTTTAGTAACAGAATTTTAAATAATTAAGCCAAATCTTATATGGTAGATTTCATTAAACTGAGACAGCATTTACAAGGTTATGTAACAAAAGGCTCATCTCTACACAGGCAAAGCAGTCTAAAGGAACATCAACCCCATTGTTGAGCTGTGCAACTCACCATGCAATGACCTTCCATGGCACCTTACAGGCTCAAGAAGGTCACTGCCCATGGAGTATGGAGCATGAAAGACTTTACAGGAGGAAGGGAAAATAGTATTTTGTGATCAGGGAGGAATTAAAGGTGGGAATAGAGGGATTAAGTGTTTTTGCGAGGAGCAAGTGTGTGAAAAAGAAGCAATAGTGTGATGAAAGAGCCAGCTGTGTGTAAAGAGAATGGAAGTCTACCAGAATTAGCAACTCTTAAGAATACCAATAAAAACAGTTTTGTAATAATAGTTTAGTTTAAATGTTTCTTGTCACTCAGTAACAGCAAAATTTGTGAAGTTTATACTTCTTTTTTTCAACTTATAAAACTTAAATTTTCACAGCAAGCTTGGGTTTCTTCAGTTAAAAATTTCACAGGTATTTTGACCATAGGTAAAGCACAATACAAAATATAATTTAATATCAACTTAAGCCTACTGTAACACAACAGAAAAAAGAAACTGAAGGTAGTTTGAAAATATTACATTATATAGTAGTAGCACACTGGAGTATTGCCCAGTGTAATTTTCAAAATGAAAAGCAATGAGAAGATTTCAAGAAAAAATACTTTTGTCTATTGTTACATCTGAAAATTTCTTCTAGACATCAAATTAACACCAGAAATTCCCTGGATTTAAATTTTTTGTTTATAAGTTAATATAGTCCAGATTTAGCTAATATTATTTCATACTGTATTCATATTATCTCAATAGTTACAACACATTCAATATTAATAATATATTAAATGATATTTTTAATATTGTAGATGTAATTTAGAGACTATGGCCCCTTTTTGTGTTACTAAAAGTATTACCTACAGGACCCATGGGTGACTGGATCAGTTTTAATCAACTTAACTATTTATTTTTTTAAAACAATTTCTGTCTCTAATTATTACCTCCAATAATCAACCTTGCTATCAGAGAATGAAGACAGATCACTCAGACACTTATCATCTCAGCACTTAACTTATACCTTGTATAACTATTAACAGTTTAACAGTCCACTAAAAAATGTTTAACTTGCCTAAATTAGGAATACCACAAATATAGAGAAATACCCATTACTGAAATGGCAAAATTTCTCTATTTCAGCCTTGTATGTTGTTTTAAAACCACAACACAAAAGAGAAAAATGTTTCCTGTTGTAACTTTCAGTAACACATTTGTACCTATCAAGGCTGATGAACAACCTTTTCTATTTTATTGTACTTCTCTATTGGGGACACTGGGAGAGAGCGCCTGAAGAGATGAATTCCCTTCACACCTGTAAGTATTCTTTCAGCTCTCACATTTGCTATCACAAAGCACTTGATTACATCAATCATGTCAGCAGTCCCATTAATACCATGTTCTATAAGCATGCTTTCGCCAAACTACTGCTTTGGTAAGTAGACACAAAAAATGTTACAATGTGAACACATCACTCTAAATAAAAAGCATGCTCATTCCAAGTTACACACCACAAGATCTCTCCTTTTGGAGGTACTTGATCTGCTCCTGTGAGATGCACGGACACCCGAGGAACTCTTGACAATGAAATTATAAAAATATATCAAGATATGAAATAAATTTTCAAATTTAATTCTATTACTCTTCACTGAATGACATAAAATAACCAAGGCAGTCAAAGAAATTCCAAGTAAGTCCCCAAAAATGAGCTTAGTTATCTGCCCAATTCAAACCCTCTTGCTTAGACTACAGCCAATTACTTAATCTCCACCTTAGCATATTTGCTATGTCAGCCAAGACAAGAACAGATCTGAGCAAATCTATACCAGCTCACAAGTTTCGAAGAGTTGCACACAGCATATTTTACATGCCTTCTTGATAAAGCATTTACTGTTCAAAATTATTTGGTAAAATACCTGAGCAGCAAATTGCAGAAATACTTAACACTAGGAATTGCATGACATTACACAAAATTCAGTTACTCAAAAACTACATTTAATTGCAAAGACCTCTTAGCAAGTGACAATCACCTTTTTTTAAAGTCATAAAAGAAATGGCTAATTCCAACTTCCAAAATACATAAACCCAACCCTTTTATTTTAGTAATTTGTCCCTTTCCTGGCCTGTATACCCAGATCAATGACCAGCTGATTTCTAGGCAGATCCAAGACCAGGAAAATGTTAACATAACTTCAATAAAACTGTTCTTTAGCAATATCTATGTGGCCTAAAGATGATATATAAAAGAGCCCATACAGAAAATATTTCTCTTAGCAGTCTTCAGGATACCTTACATAATTCAGCTAATTTTTTTGCCATTAATCAATAATATATTCCCACCTTCTCAAAGAAAGAGAATCCTGCATCATACCAAACTCTTCTTCAAATTGTATCTTAAGGTACTGATACCTTTTCTTTTACAAATACTACAGACACAGTAATACTCGAAGTGTAAGAAAAGACTGGAAGATTGAAACATAAAAATAAACTACCTTTTCAACATTGATGGAAATAAAATACCAGATGAACTTAAACATTATATGTGACTTCAAATTAGTAAAACTGCAAATATTTATGAGACTTGAAGCTTCATCCTTTCCATGTGAAGAAGAAACCAGAATCCTAACCCTTTTTTCCTTTGGTTTGGTTTCTGAAGGCCATGATCAAAAAGAAAAAGTATATAGTTTGAACACAAACCAAATGTGAATGTCGACTGGACTGGTGAGAGTATCTGGCCCTCTCTGCATCTTCCTGAGAAAGAAATGCAGAGTTATTTCATAAGGATGGAAAAAAAACCCCAAAAAACTGACACAATACCAGAAAGCCAAAGTGAGCAACATACTGTTAGCACTTTTAATGCCATGCATCATTTTGAATAATCCATGGTGGCAAGTAAATTCATTCAAGTCAGAAGAGCTCATTTCACCTGACTTAAGTATGCCAAGATATCAGACTAGGGGATATAAATAAGGCAGGTTAATATAATTAATAATTAGTGTTCAGTAGTCAGTTAGCCTTTCTAATGATTAATATATTAATGCAGAAAAAGAAGCACAAAATTATTTAAATTAAGAAATTAAAGGAAAAATAGAGCTTTACAAAACTACAAGTACTCTAGTAAGAAGTGTACCATATAATTACCACATTCAGATTTTAAGTAATTTACAAAGTTATTTTAGCCCTAATAGAAATTATATTCTCAGTTGCCTCATACATATTTTGCGTTTTCTTCCCTATTAGAGGAATAAAGCTTCTTAAGCAAATTCATAATTTTTAAGTTCTACAGCTAGTTTTGCTATATTACTGACAGCGAAAACAATAAACCCAACTCATAAAATCTGAGTGATGACAACTAGCTAAGGCAGCTTAATATCTTTTATTCTGTTAAAAGACAAGAGAATGTACATTTTGGTTCACGCCTGAGAATATGTGAAAAGAAGCAAGACAAAAACCACAACTAATTTAAAATTAAAATGTATTTCACATGCCATATGCATCTCAAATTGTTACAGCATGAAAACATGTTAATATTCTTAATTTTTAAACTATCCCATTTGGAGGCTACAATACAGTTCTAAAAGTAGGAATTCTTCCTTAATTTACTCATTTCCTACAGTTTTCAATATGTTGAACTATTCTAAAGATTGCAAGCCAGTTACTTATAGAATTAAATAGATCATAGATGGGTATCTAAAGACTAAAACTAGATTTCATATTGCTTACGGTCACATGGTTATCATCTGCATTTTCACTGGATACAATAATTTATTTAAAACTACTATTAATTTATTTAAAACTATTTTACAACTATTCAGTATTCAATAGAGCTATTTAAAACTCTGCCAGAGAATTGTCATGGGGGGAGTGTAAGTTCATTTCATAGTGACACTTTAGTCTTCCTCTCTATACTGTTTGTTTTGAGATTTAAAATTAATGTTCATGCTATTTAACTTTTCAAGACAATATAATAAGATTATTGCCAATTTTAAATATTCTTTATATCTCTGGTCTAAATGGACAAGTACCTCTTAGTAACATCTGCAGTGGGCAAGAAGAAAGTTTGCTACTTATATAAGATTCTTCTTAATTGATGGGTAACAAGTCTCTCCCTGACATTCCATCAGAAAATAGAAAGCCTGTGTTAAGTGTTCAGCACATTCAGGTCAAAGGATTACGTACTACAGTACGTATTGCAAACAGATAGCTGCTGGTGGTATCTCTCAAGCTTGATTTCTGAAAGTTCAAGTTTGAATTATGCACGTTATCCAATACAGAGGTTACATCTCCCAGTCCAGGAAAGGAGTGCACATCTGCTCAGAAATCTCTGCAGCAGATGTACCCCTTAGGACTGCAAAAGGAAGGTGGCATTCAGTTGAGTGGCATTAATTTTGAGTGCGATTCCTCACAATACCATGTTTTGGAAACCCTTGATCTCAAGCAAAAAAACCTTCAAAGGTACATTCTGCCAAGAAATACAGGAACTATGTTGATCATGAGAACTAATGTATGCACAAATATCAGATAGGCAAAGGACAATAAAGAGTCAATACAACTTGGCAAATAAAATTCTAATGACAGTCCTAGAATTTCTCAATAGATATTAACTACTATTGTAGTTTTAACTATTTGAAATGATTGCTGGTTTTATCATGTACTACTTAAATCTTGGTGATTCAAAACATTCCCACACTGAAAAAGCCAGAAAAACCCCTGATATCTCCTGTATACCATTTAAGAGGTACACGAAGTTTGTGAAAGGAATCCTCTAAAGAAACTTTGCAATTAAGTCAGTCTCACTCCAGTGCTGAGTAAAATCATGGAAAATCCTGTTCTGGGAGGTACTGAAAAACACCTGGGAGAAACTCAGTCATTAGTCACAGCCAGGATGGCTTCATGAGAGGAAACTCCTGCTTGTCAAACCTCATTTTGTTATACAACAGGGTTATCTACCTAAGTGACCTAGGAGAGTCAGTAGATTGTACCTTTTTGACTTCAGCAAAGCTTTTGATACTGTCTCTCACAGGATCCTTCTAGACAAAGTGGCCTGCACACAGCTGGATAACCATGTTATGTGATGAATGAGCAACTGGCTCACAGGTCAGGCACAAAGGGTTGTAGTGAATGGGGTGACAACAAACTGGCATTGGCTCACTGGGAGAGTTCCACAGGCTCATCTTAGGCCCAGGTCTTCTCATAAATGACTTGGATACAGAACTCAAGGAATAGTAAGTTTGCCAACGACACCAAATGGGAGGAGCTCGAGGGCAGGAAGGCCCCACAGCAAGACCTTGGCAAATCAGAGAGATGGTCAAGCACCAACCATAGTGTCTTGGTTTGAAAGACAGGTGCCTGCCAAGGAAGGGGGGAACCTCCCTTGGAATGGAAAATGTGACCCCCTTCCCTCCAAATTATTACAACTTTGACATTACAGGGCTGTCAGGCAAAGATATGGGAAAAAGAATAGCAGTTCTTTACTAGTGTGTGTGCATATATATATATATGTATACATACATAAAACAAGGCACACAAACAACAACAATGGCAGCACAACAAACAGAATCAGAAACCTAGTAACAGCCTTCTCTCGGCTATCGAGCACTTTCCCCTTTGGTGTTGTTACAGTCACAGCCAGCAGGGGCGCTGTTGGCTCCCTGCTGGGCAGGGCAGCTGCGGTGACTCCCCCCAGCTGGAGGGGGCGCTGTGGCATAAGCCCAGCTGCCTCTCTCCATGTGGATAATGGTGGCACAGCCGGCAGGAGAGATAGAAAGGGGCTTCCTTTACAAACTCCTGGGAGGCAGCTGGTCCTGGTGCCCCTCTGGACTTTGAAATGCACTGTAGCAGGAACCTTGGAGCAGCAGGCTGGAAGAGCAGAGGCAGGCTCACCTGGAGCGGTAAAAACTGTAGCAAAAACTCCAGAGCCCTGCCAGGAGCTGCGGGGTATCCAGGCAGGCACGGGCAGGGGATATCCAGTTAAAGTGTAGCAAAAAGCCCTAAGCAGCAGCAGAAAACAGCACCACTTGGCAGCAGCTGCCGCAAGCATCCAAGAGATGGTCCCTCCAGAAGGGAGAGGAGGTCAGGGTCCCAGGTTTTCCCCTGCAGCACCTGAGTAGATGGTGAGAGTCCCTTCCAGTGAGATTGGGTGTTGAAAAGGTCTCAATTCACCAGCTGCTCTTACTAGCAAAGGCTCACCCATGGAAAGGAAAAGCAGTGCACATAACTCTGCGTCATTGCAGCACCAGCCCAACTGTCTCCCCTCCTACAGTGAGAGAGCAAGGGATAAGCCCAGCCCCTCACCCCTCCAGCCAAACTCTCACCCTATCTCTGCACTTCCTATGAGAAAGCCCCCAGCTAAGTGACTGCAGCCACCTGTACTCCTTCCCCCCATCTTGGCCACATCCTTTGTTTCTCTAAGTATCCACTGTCCCAGTTTCTTAGACAATAAATGGGAGAGAAATTCCCTAAGAAATAAAAAAAAATAACAAATGGAACAAATCCTAACAAATCCTACCATCCATATGAAGTTTAACAAGGGCAAGTGCTGGATTCTGCACTTCGGATGGGTCAACCCTGGACATACAGACAGACTGGGAAAAAAGACACTGGAGAGCACTGGAGAGCACCATGGAAAGGGATCTTGGGGTCCTGGCTGATGGCAAGTTGAATGTGAGACAGCAGCGCCCGCACAGACAGGAGAGCCTACTGTGTCCTGGGTACATCAGGCACAGCCTCGCCAGCCGAGCAGGCGAGGGAATTGTCCCCTCTGCTCTGCACTGATGGAGCCTCACCTCAAGTGCTGGGGGCAGTTTTGGGTGCCACAATGTAAGAAAGATACAAAACTATTAGAGAACCCCCAAAGAAGGGCAACCAAGATAGTGAAGGCGCTGGACGGGAAGCTGAACAAGGAACAGCTGAGGTCACCCTGTCTGTTCAGCCTGGAGGAGACTGAGGGGAGTCTCCATTGCAGTACTGAACATCCTCACAAGGGGAATTAGAGAGACAGGGACTGATCTCTTCTGTGGTGACCCGTGACAGGACCCAAGGGAACCAGTGAATCAGGGGAGGGTTAGACTATGTACCTATATAATTGAACCACATACATATATAGTTTATATGTCTGTGTATTGCATATGTGTATATATATATTATACATAATTAAACACTTTGAAATGACACACAGCAAATCATTAGTAAATTATTTCCTCCAAAACCCTGTTAGTTCTCTTGAGTGGCAAAAACATGCACAACAGGTGATTTTAGCCTACCATCCATTTCTGGATATGAGCCCATTTTTTATCATATGAATGCTGAGAAAACTACAGAATGTAAAAAGAAAACCAAACAAAACATTTAAAATATTAATTACAGTCACCACACAAGATTGGATTCCTAAGCTGAAAACTCAGAAAGATCTACATTAATTAACATGTAATCTTCAGAATAATAGCAGATATCTACAGCAATTCAGAAACTCAAACTGTGGCACAATGAGAACCATATAAAACTGAGGCAAAAAATGTTATTTCACTTATTACCACAGGAAAAAAAAAACCCACAACAACCAAGTATGAGCATTACATGGATTTGAGTGTAATCATGATAAATAATAAATTCTCAATGTTTTACATGCAATAGTAAGACCTGAAACAAATGGAACAACTCTGCAATAACTAGACTGCTGAAAACCTAGTTTCTAGGATTTTTTTTCTCAAGAAATGCACACTTTTTTTAGGAGAAATGTGTGGAGCAATACACAACTGTATGTGCAAATATTACCCCATTTTTATCATTTTTTAAAAATAAGTATCTTGACAACAGGTATTTGTCTGTTGAATCCTGTGAACCCTTTCAGTATAATTGAATTCTAATGCTGAAAATACTTGCACAAAACTGAATTACACTAAAAGACAAAATCTTATGGAAATGCAGAAATAAAATGCACTACCAATTTTTGTAAAAGTTTGCAATAATTCCTGATGTGTTACACTACCTCCTTTTGCTGTCGCTCCAGCTCTCTCATACGTATATCTCTTGCTTCTGCTCGAGCTGCCCGTTTTGCCGCAAGTCTGGCTTCTGCCTACAAGCAGATGGAAAATAAAGTTTAAAAAAAGTTTTTTGAATAATGGTTTGAGTATTCAAATCTCTTTACAAGTACACGTTAAGATTTTAACATCATAATACAGAAGTAACAACGAAATTTCAAAGTGAGTATGTACCTAACTCTTTAAAGATAGCATTGCTAGTCAAAAGAATTAGGTGTTCATTTTAAAAGTCACAGAATGGCTTCAGTGTGAAGGGACCTTAACGATCATCTAGTCCCAATGCCCAGATCAGATGCCATCAACTAAACCAGGTCGCTCAGCACCCCATCCAACCTGGCCTTGAACAGTTCCAGAGATGGGACATCCACAACTTCTCTGGCCAACCTGTTCCAGCGGCCAAGAACTCACCACTCCCCTAGTAAGAATTTCCTCCTAACATCTAATCTAAACCTACTCATTCAGTTTAAAAACATACATTCCCGTATGTCCTAACGCTATCTACCTGTGTAAATAAAGTCACTCTCCCTGTTTTTCATAAGCCTGTTTCAGGTACTGGAAGGTCTCCGTGAGGTCTCCCTAAATATATCTCTTCTCCAGGCTAAACAACCCCAGCTCTCTCAGCCTGTCTTCATATGCGAGGTGCTCCAACCCCCTGAGTATCTCTGTGGCCATCAACAACTTCCTGTCTCAGTCTGGACTCACATCTGAGATTGCCCTGACTGACGTGCAGTATGTCATACTTGGACTTGTTGAACTTCAAGAGGTTCTCATGGGCCTAAATTTGTCCAGGTGGCCCTGGACGGCATCTCATCCTTCTGTTGTGCCAACTGCATCACTTGGCTTCACAGATCTTCAAACTTGCTGAGGGTACACTCAATCCCACTGACAGTGTCATTGATAAAGGTATTAAAGAGCCCTGGGAATATGAGGGAATAAATTTTACCATACAGCTAAAATTTGAGGAAAGCACACGCTCAGTTTTTTCATGTTTGAATAATGAGTTGACAAAAATTGTCTCAAATTATTTAAATATTAAACCACTGAAGACAGGTTTTCCACCAAAGATTTCAGTTGTCTATGCAATGTTAATTAAAAGCTTTTAGAGAATCAGCAGCAGCTAAAAATTCAAAACTCCTAACAACCAACCAATTATAGAAGTTCTTAAAATGTAAAATCCAATGGATTTTTGCTTTTGATTAAGGATAGGGTTTTACTTGCTTTTGCCACTATCACAGCAAATGTTTATGTAAAACATTGGAAACCTATAAAACTATTTTGCCATGCTTCAGGAAAATGAAGTTTGGGAGTTTGACTTTAAATTAAGATTAAATTACAGGCACAAAAATATCAAATAATGACAAGAAAGAAGGCAGACTCACTATCAGTTTATTACTCAAAATAGTTTATCTGAACTCCAAATGACTCATGAAGGGTATTTCTTCTGTATTTTGCATATGCAGATAAAACAATTCCAAGGCTCTGTTGACACTCCTGACCACCACAATCTTTTTTCAAAGCAGCATAAAGCTACACTTCTTTCTATCTGATGACAACGCACAAGTAAAGCAAGGAAATTTCCATGCAACAGGAAGTACTTCCATCTGTAGCCCATTATCATACTGTCGCATATAAACTGTCACGCTGACAGACATGCAGCACATAAAAAAAAGGTCTCAAAGAGCTGATATGTTTAGGTTTAGCTTTGTCTATAGAATAGCAGATACATGCATTTGGCCTTTATGCTCTGGCAAGGCTTTACTGTTAAATTACAAAGTTAATACAAAGATAATACTGTTAAGATACAAAGTTAATTGGTTTACTGATTCATGCTAAAAATCAATTCATATTTCACCACCCTCTCCTAGCTGTACACCCAAAGACCTAACTTGAAATTCCTACAGTAAAAGGGAAGCTCTATTTCTTATCATTTACTAATTTGATGAAACACAAGTGAATTTACAAATATTTGTCATAAAATGGGTGCCTGAAATTGAAGAAAAAGAAAATCTTATCTTTTTAGAGATTTTTTTTGGAAGAAATGGCTTAATATTACATTAATTTTTAACCTGAGTAACTAGATTCCTGTAAAAGGCACACAATCCCAAAAAAGACAAAGATGTTGGCAAGTTAACTAAAAGGACAGCTCTCAGGCTTCCTTCACCACACTTCTGACCAAGAGACAAGTTACAGTACCATTAGAAAGGCCATAATACCAAGTAATTCTTAATTCTCAGCAGATCTGTTAGAGCACAGGCCTCATGCTATTGATGTAGCAGTCACACAAGTCTTCATAGCTATGTTATTGAAATGCCAAATTAACAATAATAGAGAAACAACCATCATCCAAAAGGACATAAGTTTTCTTCCTGAGTGCTGCTATTCACTGTGTTGCCTTACTGAAAAAGCCCATAAAAGTAGTGAAACAAATTACCATCAACAAATCTTTAACAAAAGATTTTAACAGCTGCATTGAAATAAAGTCTTTAAATATCTACTGAGGAAAAAGTAGAGCCACAATAGCTTTGGATAAAGTTTGGACTATAGGAGCAGAACAAAAGCACTAGACTACTCATTTTTTATTTTTTTGAATAAACCAGCAAAGGTAGAGGCAGTCGTTATCACGATTTTCAATTCAACTAGTATTTGATCTGAGAGACATACCAAATACATCACTATTCATTGCTCATAGTAGCTTGGGAGCCAATATATATTGCTTTCTACAGCCTGCATTAAATAAAGTCCAGTCTTAGAAAAGGACAGACTACAGTCTTGATTTCAGTTTCACTGGTCATTATTCTCTATATGGTCTTTAGACCAGATACACATTAATAAAATATATTATGATAAATATCCATTGTACTATTATCTAACTGAAGTACAGCTTTTTATAAAGTGATATAACATACCAAGTTTCTATTTTTCTGAAGTAAACATTCAACTGTGTATTGTCCAGGATCTAGCAACTCTGACACTATTTCAGAAGCTTCCTAAGGGAACTTTCAACTGATAAAAAGAAACGGGATAGCTGAGTTTTCTTGAAGACTAACTGCAAATATGATATGAGGTAGTTAAACTTGGTACACTTATGCTAGTGGCTTAAATGGAAAGAATGTTATAAAATCTGGAGGGCAAACAGCCATTAGGTAGAGAGACAATAATTCAGCATGGAATTTATCCAGAGAATTGATCAAAAAAAGACATAGTACGCTACAGAGGAGATCTTTGTAACAAAAGCAATTGGGTAGGAAAATAAGGAAGAGGTCCTTGAGACTTTACTCGGGTAAGAAAAAAAGGACTAATTAATAAATTATTAACTTATAACTAAATCTCTAAATTCTCTTTTGTATATGAACACACTCATACTATTCATATTTACTTTCTACTCTAGGACAAATTTGTATTTTTAAACCAATCCTGTATTTCTTTTGGTATTAGCTGTGGTTTAAGTAACATAACAAAGCAATCTGTTTACCACTGAGTTCTGAAATCCTTATTTCAAAATAGATAGCAAAAACCATAGCACAAAAAATGAAAAAAAAAGAACAGTCTTTCCTTGTACCTGCATAAAAAGCGTTTAATTCTAGAAGATTATTATCCTGGCTGTTTTCAAGCAGTTAAGCAGTACCTTACAGCAGTATTCACTTTAATTGGATTATTTTATTGCATATGTTTAGTAAATATAGAGGTACCAAGACTATGGTCTCCTTCCATGACATGACACAGTCAGTTTCCCGATTTTCACCTAAAAACCAATTATTATAAGCTATTTATAGTCATTTAGAAAGCAATCTACTTCTTCAATTTTTTCTTTTTTTTTTTTTTTAGTACGTATTCTATCATAATATTTTGAAAACTTTTAGCTCAACTTTCAAGGATAACGTAATTCTTCAGTTAAATCAAACATATTTTTGGCAAGAAAGAAAGAAGAAAAGAAAGATGAGACTTTAACTTGAATGCTTTTGTAAAGATTTAGTCTGGAGTCTCTCCTTTCTGATGTATTTTTCTTAGTCTTGTCATAGCAACAACCATGTTTTTTCCCAGATAAGCAGTATGATATTAACACAGAATTTATATGGTAGAGGCTTCCCTCCATGTTGAGCAAGAAGAAGCATACCATCTATCTTCATAGAGCAGACAGGTGTCGGCGATGAAGAGAGACAGGGAAGAGTGATAGGTAATCAGAATCCAAATTTATTGTGGACTACCAATGCTTAAGTCTAGTAGTGGACTACCAATGTTTAAGTCTAGCAAATGATTAGGTTAAAATCACATACACAAACTTATGCATATTACAACATCTCTTGCTTGCAGAGTTTAATGAAATTTTCCTTTTACAGTAAACCAGTCTGATTGAATCTTCGGTTAGTCCTCAAAGTTCTTGCCAAGGCATCCTGTTATCAAATCTCTTATGCTAACCAGGTCCAAAGTCCATTATCTGTCTTGTGTCCCAATATCTCAACATCTCTCCCTTTTCTTTTCCACCAAAAACCACTCCTTTAATGGCCTTATTAATTAAACTCTGCACACATTGAAAGGTATCATGATTAATATAATTATTATCAAAATTACCACATACATACCTATTCTGAAAATAATCTTTTAGTTAAAAAACTCCAGCCACTAAAAGGCTCAGGCTTCATCTTTATAAACTAAAAACATTCCTGATGGCAGCTGCAGGAAATCCATTACTGGATTTAGAAAGAAGTATAATTGCAGCAAAAGGTTTGATTCTTTTACACAGAGTGATAGGGAGAAACATTTTAGACTGCTTTCTTCCCATGTACTTAAAATTACACAAAAAT
>VWZV01007800.1:0-13281 GCA_013397155.1 Irena cyanogastra
GACTACAGTAAGTAGACAGAGCTATACTTCAGTGTTTTTATATAGGCAGAGTTTAAGTGTAGGTACAAAGCTGGAAGGAAGTTGTGCTAAATGACTAATTCATACTTTCGTAGATCCGTTCTGCTACACAATTTTCCAGTCACTAAGATTCACTCAGGTTTTCAGCATACAAATTAGAGTAAACATGAATCAATAAAACCAAACAAAATACACTAAAGAGCACAGGCCTACTGAAATTTTTCAGCATGAATTCCTTGCAAAGCATGAGTGGTGTTTTAGAGTGTACTGCTTTAGTTAAAGACCTGAAATAAAATATTTCCCCCCCAATTTAAGGAAATACCTTCCATGTCTGCAGCTTCTCCTTCATCTTCCTCATCATCATCTTCACAAGATGCTGAACACTCTGGTATTTTTATATTATCCTTTAAAAGTTAAATTGAAAACACTGCTTTAATGACTGTTGCATCTACGTAGCTTAACAGCCCCCAAAAATTTAAGGCATTAAATTCAGCTAACACATTCAGTGAGCCAGAAAGATAATTTCTGAAATATTAAGGACTACACTGAACTCAAATACTTGCTTAATAACTCATCCTTGTTTCTAAGTGCTAGTATGACATTAACAATCCATTTCAAAAGTTTTGCTTTGACTTTGCAATCTGGACTGATTCAGTTCCTAAACAACAAAAAGCGACCATGGTGTTAATCAATGAAAAGATCCACCTATCCCAAACGAAAAGCAGTGACTAAACAGCTAAAAATAAACATGCAGGTCAAGATTTTTTAAAGTTCTCAACCACAGCCAACTGTGCAGCAGTTATCATTAACTATCTCAAGGAAGGGACCCAAAAGCACAATCGAGTCCAAGCCCCTCCTCTTTGCAGGACTACATAAAACTCTATCATATGACTAGAAGTGTCACATAGTTTCACACACTATGAGCCCTGTCCAGTTCCTTAATTGTTTCAAAACACAAGAGAGTCACAAAAGATATCACATTTTGATATAATTCTGCAAGGAAACATAGTCTAACAGAAACATATACAGCACAAGTCCACAGGTAACTTTTGGGCCTTGCATAGCATTAGAATCCAATGGACAACTCCAATGAAATTCAGAAAGTAAAGGTCTCCATTTACAGAGATTTCATAAAGATTTTAGGAGAATAATCCAAATAACTACTACAATTAGAAGCTCCTCTAATTCTGAGCATCAAGTGGCTGACTTTTCATTTAAAAAACCCAAACCACCAAAACCAATAAGAAACTAAGTTACGAGGTGCATTGTCAAACAGAACATCAGCAGGAAAGAGTTGTCCTTCTGGATTGGACCTACAAGCAATCAAGTTTTTCTATATACAATAGAAATAAAATCCAATGCAAAACACACAACAGCAGTTATGAATCACAGTAACATTCTGCAAGTATTGTGTTTTGCAGAAAAAGTGATCAACTTTGATTATTCCTTGAGTATTTCTTCCACCATCATGTTACTGACTTGTAAGAAAGCGGTAGTTTTACCATATTCAGCGAAGTCATTTGGAATACCTGCACTTCACAGTTCAACAAATCGATAGCATTTTGAGCTGTTTATAATTATGCAGTAGCATGGGACAGCCCATTTCTTCCCCCATAACTTTTAGAATTCAAAGCTTCTTGGATGCTCACAGCACGGAGATAAACTCCTCCTACAAACTCATCTTTAAAAGCATTTTGTGTCTCTGTGACTTTTTTCATGTTTCTTAAACATGTTAGCCAATACATCTGCATTTCAAGTACTTCCTGAGGACTTAAGTTCCAGGTTTTTCTCTTGCTGAAGTGACTTTCTGGAAATATGCAGAAACTGAGAACTTCATAACATGTATACAGATAAACAGGTAAAGTTATTCTAAACTGAAGAGCATAAACCTGTCAAACTGGACCAAGGTGTTAAAAAGTCTGCTTGCTGTAGTTGAAGATCACAAAGAAATACTTTACATTCCCACATTACTTTTCCACATAAAAATTTCTTTACACTGGATTTCCAAACACTAATATCTTGGAACACAAACATGTGGCATCAGTGTAAGAAGAACTTCATTTTCAGTTTGTAGAAGCCTGGCACAGGAGCACACTGGCTAAAGACATTTCAAAAAGAAAAATGTCTCGGTAAACAGCAATAAGAAGATGCACATGCTTAGACTAATATCACAGGCTCTGACAGTCAATGTACATATGCAAAACAATTAGTGACAAAGTATAATTTAATCTTTCACAGGGAGTACTACATTGCCACTGGTAAAACTACTACTACCTTCAGGTCTGTAATAAAGCAACAGAAAAATTCAGAAACAGGTACCTTACTGTCTAGTGTGATCTCCTTAACTGCTTCTGTTGCGCCCACTATACCTGTAAATTAAAAAAGAAGTTTGTGTTAAAAAAGCTTGGTTCTTGGTTAAAGAATAGCATAGAATTTGCAAGGATTTTAGAAAGCAGTGTCTCATCTTTCCAAGTCACATCTCAACAACCTTGAAGCGTGAGAGGCTGTTCATTTGGAATTGATAACATGCTTAGCGCTGGACATCTCTAAGCACACCATACCAGTAACACTGAGCACCACAGCACAGATGTGCTGTGTCTTAAAAAGTCCATGATGGAACTCTGCAAATTTGGACTTCTATTTTAAGGTATTTTTGCATAAAAGTGAGTCCAGGACAGGCACTCACATCACAACAATGAAACTCAACTTCATGAAAAAGGCAGGCATTTATGAGTATTTCTGAGCTTCCTGAAAGCAGTGACAAAGCAAATGTAGCAGAGCACTCAATGCTCTTAGCTGTGGGGAAGCCGGGGTACAAAACCACCCGAAATCATAGTAGTGTGCAATCTTGAGTTCCTCCCTATTAGCTTTCTAGTTTTACTTCAATTCTCACACACTACCTTTTGGGAGATGTGCCAAGATTCTGCTTTGACAGAGTACATTTATCTGATTAACTCTTCAGCTGTGGAAACAGATTTTACCTCATTTGACAGCATTTAGAGACCTAGCGAGGTTTAGTCAGGGTGTTACAGCTGTGCTGTACTGTATGGTGCCCAAACAGTCAACTCTAAAAGGAAAAACCTGGCAGAGGAGTCTATTCACAGAAGGGATGGGTACGGCACACTTAATTCAAGGACATGACAAAGCTATTCCGAATTATTTCTTTGGTATGGGGGCATTCGATTATGAACTATGATGCCTTTAGGAATTGCCAATGATGAAAACTGTATGTCTACAGAAAAAAAAGGCATCATCACCAACCCTTTTTCTCCCCACTCTGGCAAACTATTTAGAGAACTTTCTCCACATTACAGCAAAAAAAATTACATTAAAGAAAGTAAAAACTTAGAGGATTACTTTTGGAAATGATGGAGAAAACATCATTGAAGGACAGAATTGTATTAACACATGACAGAACACCATGAAACAGACTAAAACTAATGTAATTTCCAATTAGAAAAAAACAGAAGCATTTATAAAATAAATGCTAAAAAAGCCAGTGAGACAGATTCATACAAGCAGTATTTTTTAGACTTCTATATAAACACAAGCTCATTTAAGAGCTTATTGTAAAAAAGGATCATCTCCCACTCTCATCTCTGTACTTAACATCTTTCTTTTTAGTACAGCATCCACAATTTAAATTAACATCCTCTTCACAGGATTTCCTTACTAAGGATGAGTCACTACACAGTTCATATTTTAAAATAACTTCCTAGAACTTTAGTAAGAGAATACTGAAATAATTGCCATCATCTCTGAAAAGGAGCCTGTTTCAAGCATATACAGCCACACAGCCAACATCGTGTACCGATCAGGCGGGTAGCTGATAATGTAACTTACTTCCTCCAGACTACATACTGGTACACAGATGTTTATATAAGAAAGATTTTACTTTCTAAGAGTGGAAACTGAAAATCAGATTGCCAAATGCAAAGCCTGCAGTAAGACCTTGAATACCTGCATTGTGAAAAGTGTCTACCCATCCCCCATCACCATCATCTTCTTCTATAATTGCCTCCTGCTCGTCTGAGTACTCCATCTGCTTGCACCTTTTATAGCACGGCACTACAAAAAAAGGCAAAACAAAAAGAATGCAGTCAGTAATTCTTCTATAAAACCAGACTGGAGCATGATATTGTCCTACAAGGCCTTCTAAAATGTGGCAATCTTTCATATATCCCTATTTAAGGAATCCTAAGGCTGTATGTCAAATGCAAAAGCATGAACTTCTAAAAATATGTTGATATGCTGTACCAGATATTTTACTTTGTGTAAAATACAGCGATTTCTATAGCCTTAGAAATTCTGTTAAGTATTAGAGAAATTTCATCCAATCTCTTAAGGATTAGAAAAGAATTAATATTTCATTTGCTAACAACTGGAGCGAACTTGTAAATCTTCTTCACACTGGTAAACAACTAAGGACAACTTTGCCTGGATTTTCATCAGTTTTTCAAACTCATTTAGGCTTTAGCATTCTGCTAAAAGTTTGTATCAGCTACTTACAAAATACATTAGGCATGTTTAATTATAATTTAACATCTAGAAGTTTAGAAGGTCAGAAGTCGTGATATTAAGAATAATTTCTGTCATATGCATTATAGAGCCATTCAAATACAGATTTAGACAATGGTTTCAGAAAATAGTCTAAGACAGATTGAATATCTGATTAAGGCAAAGCAGGCATTTTCCAATAGCGTAAACAAGTACTATGTGGAAAACGCACCTTCCTTTTCTATTAATGTGGAGAAAAACAAATCTGCTGCATGAAGTGCAGCATTTGAAAACTGCTCTTTAACCTTTCAAAAAGGGATGAGAAGGGTGTGAAAGTCGAAGTGGAGTCATCCAAAAACTTCTAAAATGAGATCTGTAGGATGGTTCACAACTACAGCCCGCAACTTTTACTCAGGTGGAAAACCAATGTGACACCAGCAGCAGGAAACACATTATTTTGGAATGTGATCAAGAGCAACGAGGAACCTCAGGAGTGGCAGGAAAAGAAACCAAGCAGATCAGCTGGCCATCAAACCATGAGGCCCATGTCAGGAAAGTGTCCAACACTACTGTAGTAATTTTCATATGATAGTGCACTGCCAGACTCC
The DNA here is from genome assembly GCA_013397155.1 of Irena cyanogastra. Taxonomy (NCBI): domain Eukaryota; kingdom Metazoa; phylum Chordata; class Aves; order Passeriformes; family Irenidae; genus Irena; species Irena cyanogastra. The sequence goes on from VWZV01007800.1 coordinate 5,124, forward strand.
AAAAGCCAGCGAGGAAAATCCAAGCATATAATACAATCTTCTGCAGGCAGGCTTTCTTAGTGCTAAGGCTTCATCTAATAGCTTTGACACATTTTGATACAAGATCTTCCAGATTTCCCCATAGTTGTGCCAAAATGTTATTCTTCTTATTCATTAAAAAGGTAGTCACCACATGTATTATATAAACAGAACTGTGAAGCTGACAAAAAATTAATTCGAGATTGTATTTATATTATTCTAATTGACAAGGATATTGATATTAACTACATACTTGAATTAAAAGTATCAGTGTCACTACGAAAAACATTTTGAGAACTCTTTAACAGCCTGAGTTTCCAAAGGAAAGAGGAAAATAAACATATTTTCATTTTAGACACTGAACATGAGTTGAAGCAAAAACAGACAAAGAGGTTAATAATGTTTAAAGTTCATTTATGCTTCATCAAGGCAAGCTTTATGTTTGTATAAAGCTCTACTATAAAGTGGTCTAAGAAAAAGAATTTAGGAGTGCAGGAAAAGCTTCTTTAATATTGCAAAGCCAGAGCATCCGAAGTGTGAGGTATTCGCTTCCCCTATCAATACAGACAATTGGTAGAGTTGACAGCACAGTCAACCATGCTGTCAATTCTAAGAACGCTTAGATTTAAATCTCAGACTTACCATTTTTAGTTACCAAAAACTGTTTGTCTGTTGGCAGATAAGCTTTGACTTTTAGTTCTTCTCCTGAAGCCCTGTAAAATGAAATGCACCATTTGAGAATTTGATGACCTGCAAACAAAATAATCCTTCTAATTTCATGTTGTGTCAGGAACATCTTATATAATCCTCTTGACCTATTCTCAGAATTGCTTTGCTGTGACTTTACTCTTCCCTACATACATCTGGTATGGTGTTAGAAAGCTTGGCCACCCCTAACTGTTCTGAGATCAAAACCATTTTATGCCTCAGAAACTACTTTCACCTTGAGATGGCCAAGCAAAGATGGGTTCACAGAATAATCTATTCAATCTAAAATTTTCTAGGATCAGCAACAAAAAAAGTAGCAAATGTATGAAGAAAGCAACTTCAGAAAAGCAAGTAATAGACCTCTATAAATACAAAATCTGTCCATAGCCACTAGTGTTTAAGTACTCTTAATTTCACATTACTCAAGCATTTGCCTTCACCTTTAGTAGTTTTGGGTTTGGAAATAAGTGTAACATTCTCAATAGCCGATTCCAAACTGCTGCCAGACTCAACATCATGTTTTCTCTGAAGAAGGGGGCAAAGAAACAGGGAAACAATCATTCAAACATAGTAAATTTGCCTTCAGCAATTTGAGGCTCAGTACAGAGCCAAGGCATTGATGATGCGAACTGCACAGACAATGCTCATTTAGGAGCAGATTAGTTTCATAATGCAAGACACCAGTAAGACATAAGGAAGCACCTTATTTGCACCCTTACCGTACACAGAACAGAAGGGATTTCTAAGGGTAATCACTGCACAAAGTGAACTGCTGTGGGCTAACTTGAATACATTTATTAACAAATGCTTGTCAAAATACACCATTTACAACTACAGCCTAACAATTCCAGTTGCACATGGCCTTTGCTTTTTCAATCACCAAGACAATTCCGGGGAGACATGCTGCTACTGCAGCTAAGCACTAAAAGCATTCACAGTACGTAACCGATTATTTCCCCTAAAATCTTAGAAAAACAAACAACAAATCCCCAAGCAAATCCTCATCTCAACTACTGCTATACAGCAATTAGTGAGCTCTGCCTGAATTAAATATAGAGCCATCATAAAATTTTACTGGAAAAGTACACTTACTGCTCTGACAACTGTATGGCTAAATCAAACGGAAACACACCAAAGCACAGGCAGGAATGCTAGCTTTCTACAACTCTTTTAATTTTCCTTACCATTGCCAAGTAGGACAGTGGTGAACTAAGTGATCTCCAGCTGCAACAAACTGTTAAGGCAGGAAAAAAAAAATTACTGTTAAATATGGCTGAAGGAAACAATCTCCAATTTTTTCTCAGCATTAGTATTTCGATTCCACATTCCTTTGATCAATTAACTGTGTAATCAACAAATGTTTCAATCAGCTTGATGCTTTATTTTAACCCCATATCTCAGCTAACCATGAAAACGCAAAAATTAAATCAACTTTGCCCAAAATGCTTACTAAGCACCATAGCAAATTCAGTGTTTCAAAAGCTGTGATATTACCTGCCAGTCTAGTAAGAACCAAAAAAGTATCTGGACCTAGTAAGACTGTTTACTTTGTAATAAAGAAATTATTTTTATTTGCCATGATTCAAACTTCTAGAAAGATAACAAAGAGCTTAACATAAAAAATACATTTAAGTCTCTTTCCTTGTTCAAAACAATTTTGCAGTAAGAAAAGTGAGACCATCAATCCACTGAATCAGTGAGAGAACTGCAACAAAGAAATAAACAGCACAGATTTTATATAATGATCATCAATATAATAGCTGATCACTGATGTTAACTAAAAATGAATTACCGCTTACTTAGTACACTAAAAATCTTATAGGTAACTTTGTTCTGAAGAAATATCTTCTAAAAATATTCACTATGCTTGTTCTTAGTATCAAAGATGAAGCCTTTTATAAAATTGCACTACTACTTCAAAGTGATGCTGTCATGTTAAACTTGCCAGCAATGTCACACTAGACTTGTGTAGAAACCGAAAATTCACATAGCAAAGTCTAACCCTCTGGGCTTGTTTTTTGTACACATAAATTGAGGAAGGCAAGCCTGCACTCAAGTGATTTTTGTGGGCTTTGCAGCAGTCTCTTTGGTATATGAGGTGCTCAGCTACTGCTACAGGTGCTTTCTTGTCTTGAAGTGGCAGTTTAACAGCAACCTCCCCAGCTGCCCAGAAGCTGCTGCAGTGTGACATAACAGGCTTGCAGCAGGTCACAGCCATTTCCTCACCGCGCCCTCCAAAGGGAGGCGGGATCAGCGCAGCAGAAAACACCACAGTGCGCTCTGCACACGGATTAACAGGCTTAATCTCTGCAAAAGTGCTTCCCTTTCACCTATTTTCAACAGAAACCTCTAGCAAAACTCAATCCTTTAAAAAAACCCCACCAAAATCTCCCAATACACAGGGAAATTTTAAAACTCATTATCTCTTACATAGTAAACATAAATGAAACTCCAGAATTATTTAAAATTCTTTGTTCACTGAATTGGAACTCTGTGACAGCAATGTTGAAATGTATTACTAAAGACAAAAAACCAGTGTAGTTTCTGGGTCTAACAGATACACAGCCCTAAAACAGCATTTGAGATTTCATCTACATTTTTTTCACCTTAGACAGCAAAATTTTCTTGCTGGTTTCATTTTCTATTTCTCAAGAACTGATGCTACCTCATATCTGAATCAGTACTGGAAAGTAGAACGAGATCAATTTTAGGACATACTTTTTCTCGTCCTGAAGAGAATTATTTTAACAATTTCCTTGTATTTATACATATAATTAAAACAGGTGTCATCTTTTGGAGGTATTAACTAGTAAGAACTCACGACAGGCAAGAATTTTTTGAAAATCAAATACACAGATAAGTGAAAAAAGGGAGTAGGTGTTGAGTTTGATTAATGAGTCATCTTTAGTCTTAATTTATTCAGCTTCAGAGGCAAGCCACAGGAACCCCACAAAAATCTATATACCAATTAGTGTCTCAGACTAAAATACAGCTTAAATTACCCAAGAAATCCAAACTCATTCAAAGACAACATCCTAGTTAGCAACCATTCTTATATAAAGACTGTCAAAGGGACAATCAGCAGATCCATGCTCCAGCTTCATCTAAATTTACCAAAAATTTTATCTTGCTGTATTACCAGTTCCCTTGACTACTGTTCTGAAGGATCCAAATTATTCATCCCAGCAGCATCTAACTTGACACAGAGAACACAGACAATTCGCATTTCTAGTGGTGTTTAAAGGCTGCAAACTGTTAAATGTAATACACTGTGGTTCCTGCTATGTTCTATAGAAGGTACCTTTTCTTACAATACTACTGCAAATTCTTCTCCCATAAATCACAAAGGGATTAAGTACTGGTAGAACATTTGTCTAGACTTTCTCTATTATTCTAGTTTATATACAATAAACATCATGTATTATTGTTTAACATGTATGAATATTTATACACACACATACATACGGTTATCAGAACAGAACATCATGTTGCTAAGCCTGTTTTTCTGTGTGGCACTTCTGTGTCAGAGGGAGAGAATGAGTGCTTGTCAGGCAACATAGCAGAAAAATGCAGACATAAATATTAGGAAAAATACTTCTGTCCACATTATCTACATGCATCAGTCATCATTTGTCCCATTTTTTTTCCATCTCATCTTTATGATTTTCTACTGTTTCATTTTTCCTTCATTCTACCTAACAGTCTTGACACTGTTTTATTAGACCTCTGTAAAGACAAAATATCTGCATATCAGTAGCACTTTAAAATGATAAAAAGCGTAACAGGGAAATTAAAATAGCTCAACACAGTCAGTATTCTTACTGTTCCAGGAAAAAAAATCCTGTTTGTTGCCCTTTGCACTGGAGTTCTTAAAAAAAGAGAACTGCTTGGCAGCAATCCAAAACACAACCAGCCTAAAGCAGCCTATACAGAAAAAGACGGGAAAATAATAATCATTGGATACATGGTGTGGACAAATATGTAATGATCTTCACAGAGCCTTGGAAGGAACCAAAACAGAAGTAAGCAAAGATTGTTCCAAAGCTAAAATCTCCACTTCATGTTCCTCAGAGGAAAGACTTTAAAAACCAGTACATTCCTGCTGCAGTTCTGAACTCCCATGACAAACGGAGCTGTTGACCCAGCTTCTTTACAATCTTTTCACATCATAATAGAGAAAAGAAGCATCTCATATTCAAACACCTAATGCCATCTCAGGAGAAATTATGTTGTTCTACTTCAGTCTATAGAGTAAAAAAGGCCACTTAGAAATTTCACTTTGTAGAAATTGTTTCAAGAAGCAGTAATTGGCAAAGACATGATCTGTTTAACACGGTTGCTTTGTATTAAAAATATGCATCATTACTTTCAAAATAAATTTAATTTTCTAAATACTTACTTCTTCAGGTGTAATTACTCCAGTTTCTTTAAACTTGGACTCCTGCAAGAAAAAGTTTAGAAATTTTGAGAACTGCTGACAAATCAACACACTCCACTTTACTGAAAAGACAAACATCTTCTCTACTTTCATTTTGCAACTAGTTCTATCCAGAGATCCAAGAATCAGCCTGGAGGCAACCTCGGCCACGACTGATAGGCATCTTATGCTAGAAAATAAGGAAGTAAGGCTCCCCAAAATTACTTGTTGCAAAATATGAGGTATTAGGAAAAAATTATCACCTATACAAAATATTTTTTTTGCTACTGCCAATCATAGCAATAATGAAGAAAAGATGACTGGCACTCAATATTACATTTGCCAGTAAGAAACAGAAAATCAGTTGGAAACAGTGATGCTAACTGTCAAGGACTCCAGAGTTCTAGGCATTGAACAGCACTGCAATACATCAATATGAGGCTTTGCAGTTAAGAAAAGTCATGAATGAAAGACCAAACCAACTCTTCTCTGGGGTAGAAAAAGTTAAATACAAAGACTTAGTAATACGCTCTCTTTTAATGTTCATTTCTGTGCCTTCATCATGCATCCCACAGAAGCGGCTTCAGTTTTCGCATACTGTCATGGGGAGTTCTGTGGATTAAAGACTAGATGCCAAGCAGACACCAGACTAATTCTGCATGGAGAAATGTAGTACTTTGGCATTAAAGACAACATTTATGAAGTTTAAGGATAACACATCTTGTATCATAGTCAAATCTAGACTAAGTGTACTATGTTTTGACTTCTGGTTGGTTGTTTCTTCAAAAAAGCCTGAAGTACCAAGGTATCCTACTGTTCTCCAGCATTAGAGCTATTCAAAACCAGCTTTTGAAAGAGAATAGAATGTCAACCATGGCATAGCTGACTTTTTGCCCGAAGGAACCTATTTTTTCCCTCCCATGAAGACTAAAAGCATCAACTGAACATGTTTTGCTCCCAGCCACAACTTCACCATATTCAATCAGCCAGAAACCATTGAAGAAAAGTAGCTCCAGCTAAATTTGGTTATTCTCATTCCTTCCCCCAGTGTGTGCTATCACCCGTGCTCCAGAAAATGAAAGGAGCACACCTGTTTCATATGGTACTGATTACTGCCTTTCTATCTCAGTTCTAAGGAAGATACACTTAAGAACAAGATAAAGAAAACAGCAGCTGTACAAGCATTGCAAAATCATTATATGCTAGGTGACTGAAATCAAAGTAATTTCAATTGCTGTAAAACTCAGAATCCTCAACAACACATTGTGCAACACCACAGTGGAGACAACTTACTGGTTCCCCTCAAAATGAACCATAAGCAATAAAGAACCTGCACAAACTTGTGTATCTGGAATCACAGAAAGAAAACATGTAAAATATCCATTCTCTGTTCCCTGAAGGTAAATAGTTCATTTTCCCATCTAAGCAAATTCTTCAATTGTGAGAGACACAGGTCAAATTTCTTTCCAAGTTACCAACTTGGAGTATTTATTTCCCCCTTGTAAAGGGAACATATACACATAATATCAATACTTGCCATTTCTGGAAGGTTCTACTCCTGCCTTCTCCTAATAATTCATGTGGACACATGGATTTGTCCACTATTACACCAGCTGTGCAATAACAACTGTACTACTAAACAACTCACTTCACCTTCCCATGGCACAACTGCCACTGCAACCCATACATTTCACATTGGTGGGCACTGCCAGGGAGGTCCCCTATCCAGACAAGAGCATCCCACACACCACAGAGGGACAAGTTCAATTAATAATTGACTGCCACTGCTATCTGCCCAGAGATGTAAGCTGCAAGGTGCAAAGCACATAAAGGGTCAAACCACACAGCCACAGGCAGACTGTTGTCATAAAAAAGTGTTTTTTCAAAAGCATGCAGAAGTATCAAAATCAGTAGTGAAAAAACAGCTGCCAAGTTAAGCACTTGCACACATAGTTGGGGTTTATATAAAAAATTGTTTGCAAATAAGAGTCAGAGAACGGCATGTAGTCTAACAACTGCAGAAAACCATAACTTGTTTCTACCTAAATATGCAGTAACAGGAACTATAACAAATGCGCTGCCTACTTTTATAATGACCCAATGGCTCATTTCTGCTATTCTCAGCTACTTTGGTGCACAGAGGCTTGTATTAATACTGTAATTCTGACAGAGAAAAAAGCTGTGCTATGTAAAACCTCATATAACGAAGGTGTGGCTAATTTTGTTGTTTTGGTTTAGGGTTTTTTTATGTCAGCTGAAAGAGTTGCCCTTTACCCAAAATAACCATTGCAACGCAATTCCTGAAACCAGGCTCAAGCCTGCCTGTACGTTCAGATTTCAATTCCCAGACGCACAACCACGTAAAACTTTCGTGACTTTAACAGAAAACGGCAACACATTTAAGTAATTCCTTGCGAAGCAGGAGCAGCAGCACCTGTTTTTCGAAAGGCCCGCCCCCCCAGGTGGATGCTCGCCCCTCAGCGGCATATGAGAGCCAACCGAGGTTCCCCCCATCCCCTCCGGCCCGGTGCGGGGTGAGGGCCGACGGCTGTGCCGGCACGCCCAGCACCGCGCTCTTGGAGACCCGCAGTCACGCAGCTCCTCGGGCCCGGCCAGCAAGGGCACCGACAGTCGGCTCCCGGGGCTCACGCAGGGAAGTGCGCCCGCAGGCGGGGGCGGCCATGGGAGTCCCTCCTCCCCATCCCGGCTCCCGCGCAGGATCGGCACCTTGAGCACGGGCGTGAGGTACTCGGCCACCTCCAGGGCCTTCCCCTTCACCGTGTTGATGACGTTCTGCATTGCGGCGGTCGGTCGGGCGGACAGACGGACAGCGGCCGCCCCCCCGCCCTCGGCACGGCGCTCCCGCGGCCACCGCCCACGTGACCCGCCCCTCACGTTCCCCCCGCCCCCCTGTCGCACACGCGTGACGACACACGGTGCGCGCGCGCAGGGCGGGAAGGCGGGGAGGGGCGGGGCCGCGGCTTACGCGACCGTCGGGGGGCGTGCGCGAGCTGG
>VWZV01007801.1:0-15367 GCA_013397155.1 Irena cyanogastra
ACAAACAAACAAACAAACAAGATTATTTGAACTAAAAATAAACAAACCCTGCAATTATACTGCTTTGAGATATGAGATTATCCCCAAGTTTTATGCCTCAAGGCAAAACCGAAGCATTCTCTTGTCCAAAAATTTTTGTTACTTATTTCAAAAGCTGAATTATACAGCATTCAGGTAGCTCTGATCTCCTTCCAGTTCTCAGTAACTGGAATCATGTCCTTGCCCTCCGCTGAGTGTGGAGCAATTGCACTTGTAACTCCTCCTTCCAAACAGTCTCATGTCGGGTATTACCACAGAAAGAAATACGCTTGGGCCACTTCAATACAGAACAGGCTTGATGTGGTTGTGACTGGACATATCAGATACTGAGTTGTAAGTATTCTTTTTCTGTGCTGGAAGGAAGATATTAAGATGATCACCTTAACAGCAAAGTGAGGAATTTTGAAAGTGAGGGCATTTTCTAGATTTTTAATCCTCCTTTGAAAGTTTCAGTTCACAGATACTCTTATGACTGCATGAAAACTACAAAGATGGAAACAAAAAAGAGCAGCATTTAAAAGCAGTGTGTTTAGCTTTTACTTATTTAAACTGAAGACACTGCCTTGTGTAAAATGAATTCACTTTTATGTGTTATCACTGTATCTTCAATTCTATAAAGGCAATCTAATACAAATCAAGGGAGGAGTAAGAATAAAAGGATAACATCTTTTCTTTTTCATTTTTAAATTAAAACTTCTGCATGGATTAGTAAATTTTCTGTCTCTCCCAATAAAGCACAAGTTGCTCCCTTTCCCTCAAAATACTTACAGTACATCACACAGCTACATCTCTTTGGATATACTGCTGGCTGATAACTGATTCAGACAGGCACAGCAAACCACTTCTGTTTTGTTACATAGAGAAGCCAGTTCTGCATCAACAATGAAAAAATCATGAAACTGTAATAACAGATGAAAGTCTTTGTGCAACACACAAACAGGGTGCCAAGTCACTATATACTCAGTGTGAAAGGATTTCTACAAGTCTTTTCTGGGCACCTCCACTTCAACACGGAAATACAGGTTTTTTTCCTCTCTTAGCTTCATCACATTTTAAGTCACTTCTTTTTTGTACTGCCAAGTAAGGCAAATAATGGTGTTGCTAAATGACCACCCATTATTTAATTCAGAAAAATAATTTCTTTCCCTATTGAGAATTTCAACACATTCTCATAGTAACAAATATATCCTGATAAAAAATCCCTAGCAGGATTCCTCAGTATGCAGATTGAGATAGGGTATTTGCCACACAGATTTTACTTCCAGCAAGGATAAGATGTGTGCACATATACATATGTCAAATATACACAGCTGACCAAGTACATTTTGTTCTGCATTCCAACTCATCCTCTGAAGGAGGGACAGTTTTCTCATCCACCCATGTTTTCCCTTATATGATCCACTCGCAGAGCAAGATCCCGAAAGGTGGGGCGCTGGGCAACATTATTGTTCCAGCATTCTTTCATGATAGCATAAATCTGGAGAAGAAAAAAAGAAAATTGGTAGTAGGTAAACAGATTCACTTTAAACTGGACTAAAGAACATCCAGCTTAACTTTATGCTTCCAAACAACAGCTGCAGAAGAGTGTGCCTTAAATCTTGCTATACCCATCAGTTTATCTGCTTGATCCCAGTGACAGCAAGAACCTAGGACAGGTGGCTCTGCAAAAGCTCTTATTATAAAAGACAATTTTTTTAAAGTTAGCATGAAAATTCACTCAGCAAAATAACATGAGTCTCATAGAAGTTTCAAAAAACAGCTAAGTTTGGTTTTTTCTTGCTCTTTTTTTTTGAAAAGTTCAAAAATTCTTTAACATGACAAACACCAGTATGACCAGAAATCAGATTTACAAAGACAGTAATTCTAAATGAGGCTTCCCCTGCAAAGTTAACATATACTTCTCCACATTTGTATATTAAATTCTTAATTATTCTCCATACATAAACAGAAATAAGCAAAAAGAAAGTTACTGTGCAAAGTGAACCAACTTTGAAAGACATTTCCACTACAACAGTTACATAGCAACAGTTTTCTTTTTGCTCAGAGATGTACCTGATACCTGGTCTCATACAACTTGCCAAGCTCTTCACCTGTACTCTTCTCATTAATTCAATCCATCCAGATTGTTATTACCAATTTCTCATACTTTCAACAGTTTTTCACATGTTGCTTAAGAACAATCTGTACAGCTACCACGAAAAAAATTAGGAATTATTCCTTATCTTTCAGCATATTTGCAACACCTGCACTGACCAAGATGCTTTAGAATCAAGTCTCAAGCAGCTTGCAAGCTACAAGATAAGATGCTCTAAGCTACAGGTATCTGGAAGATTTATTATCTGTGATGACTGGCCTTCCAGGATCAAAAGGGGATGAGCACAGTTATTGACACAGAGACATTTCCACCTTGCTTTGATATCTGGAGAAATGTCAGACACTGAAACCTTTGGGTTAGTTAAAATACAGTTTCAGTAAAACAGATTATTTATTATCTTATACATGTGACATTCAAGTTATCTACAAAAAGCCAAACCTTTGCAATTCAACAATTGCTGTACTGGTACATAGAATGCAAGAAAGTTCCTTCAAAGACTTCTCTTTCCATTTTCTATACATTTTTTCTTGCCCTGTGGCTTCCTGCCTCACTTGTACCATTCTTTCTCTTCTCTATTAGACAACTTGACCCTGATGTTTTCTCTTTCATCAGTTTTGAATGGATTACTTCTTGACTTACTGCCAAGTGTGCTTGACTTTAAAGGGATGCAGAAATTAATCTGAGCTCTAAGTTACATATGCAAAAAACAATAACAACCTATCTTCCTCCCTTTTTTTCACTACTGATTCACCTACACAGCCCAACCGGGTCAGTTTGACTGACCCAGGCTTTGTGCACCCTGCTCTGAAGAACAGAATACTACAAGACTTAGAAGTGGTATGAAAGTATTTTTTAAAGCATCTGGTGTATAAGTAAAACCAAAAGAACACTGAATAAATTTATGCGCTCTGAGGACAGCTTTACAGCTGTACTTTAGTATCTACAAAGAACATGAACACAAATCTGAAGACCCCAAACATAGAAAATCTGATTCATATACTTAACTGTGCCTACAGTCTGCAAGTTGAAAATGTGTGATTGTGAATAACATACATTATAAAAATGAACCTTCCACACTTGAGAAGTGAACAGTAACAGAAAGGCAATAATCAAGATAAGAAGCTCTTTAAATCCTGGAATTAAATGTGAGAAACCTTAGGTGGATATTAAGATACTTATGCTGAATATTACAGATTTCAAAAGAATCCAAAGTTCACAGCTTTGAATGAGAATCTCTGCATGGGATTTACACGGAACAGGTTCTATATACTGATCTTGTTGCCTTAATACATGTATCTTTTTGAAATAGAAGTGTGAGTGCCCAAGTACAGCAGTCAGTTATAACAGTCCCACTTCATATATTCAGCAAGACTATAGTCTGGGCTCCTAAGGCAGTACAAGATAAAGAATCAGAAAAAAATATGATTATACTCATCATTAAACTGATAAAATAACAGCACAGCCATTCAACTTGAATAAATACTTTGGTGGTCCAAGCAGAACAAAATACAAGTTTTGCATTTACAGGTACTTGCCCTAACTGAGCACCCTTCACACTATAGTAATATTTTAACACAGTACTTCACCTCATCGGGGCATCCATCTGGTCTCGGCAGTCGTCCATTATTCTTCAAAAGCTCTATCAAATGAAATACAATCATCTGCCCTTGTTTATCATTGCCAATCATGCGCATGAATTCCTGAAACAAAAGGCCAACTATAATATATAATCTCTAGAGGAAAAAAAGATGCTGCAGTATTCTTACCAAGCAAAAATTCTTTATAAGAGTAATAAGAATAAATTGAATAGTACATAACAATGCTGAAATGATAAATTACACATCCAGAGAATGTATCAATAATTACAAAATTTTTTTGTGTGTAAAATGGAATAATGATGTGGAATAGAATAAAATGGAATAGTACATGCACAATTTAAAACATTAAGTGAAAAATCTTTAAAAATGTTGATCATCATCTGATGATTTAGTTACCCTGGATAAAGAGAAGGCTGAGGTTTTCAATCACTTCTATGCCTAAGTCCTCAAGAGCAAGTGCTTCAGGTACACTGCCCAAGTTGAGAAAGGCAGATGGAGGGACTGAGAGCATGAAGATCCTAAGACCCAAGAGAGGGTAATGTTCACAACCATCTAAGGAACCTGAATGTGCAGAAGTCTGATGAGATTTATTCAAGGGTCCTGAGTGAGCTGGCAGATGAAGCTGTCACAGTGAAGTTTGTGATGACTGGAAAAAGGGAAAGATAACCCTAATTTTTGAAAAGGGGAAAGTGGAAGACACAATGAACTACAAGCTAGTCAGTCTCACCTCTGTCAGGCAAGATCATGGAGCTCATTCTCCTGCGCATCATGCTAAGGCATATGGAAAACAAAGAAGTGACTGGAAACAGACAACATGGCTTTACTAAGGGCACTAATTTTTGCCTGAGAAATCACGTGACCTTCTATGATGGAGCTACCTGGACTTACATGAAGTTTGACACTGTCCCACATGACATCCTGATCTCTAGATGGGAGAGACATGGTTTGAGGGATGGATGACTCAGGGGATAAAGAACTGTCTGGAAGGCTGCACTCAGAGCTGTGGTCAATGGCTCACTGTCCATGGGGAGAGCAGTGACGGGTGATGTCCCTGAGGGGTCACTACCAGGGCCAAAACTGTTCAACACCTCTGTAGGTGACGTGGGCAGTGGGACTGAGTGCACCCTCAGCATGCTCACTGACCACAGCCTGTGTGGTGCAGCTGACACCCTGCAGGGAAGGGATGCCATCCTGAGGGACCTGGAGGCTTGAGAGGTGGGCCCATGCAAATCTGATGGCATTCAGCAAGGAGAAGCAAAAGGTTCTGCACATGGGTCATGGCAATCCCGGACACACCTGCGGGCTGGGAGGGAACGTGATTGAAAGCAGCCCTGTGGAGAAGGACTTGGAGTGATGGTTGGAGNTCTTTAAGGTCCCTTCCAAGCCCTTACACTCTATGCTTCTGTGATTAATTAGTTTTAAAAGGATTAAACTCACAGCTAATTCTAAAGAGCTCTCTGGAACATTAAAACAACTTAATGCTTTGAAAAATGCCAAATAGAAAACAGGTATTATCATGCTGATGTATAAAAAATGATTAGCAGGGCTAATCAGTAACAACACAGCAGAAAAATTAATATAATTAAAGCCAGCAAAAATGGCTTAGATAAACCTTGCTATCCAGAAAACCAAAATAACATAAAACACTTAGACTGCCAGACATCAAAAGTAAATGAGGATGTGCTATTAACGGAAACAAATTTCTAAGCACAACATAAAGCACATTTCTTTTCCTCCAATGCTTCAAAATTTCTTTATGATCCTTGCCATGAAGGTGTGAAACACCCATTGGTTGAACGTGCAAATGGCCAGGTTTTGTAAACAACGTATAACCATAAATACTACAGGAGTTGAACAGACCACTTTGGTTAAATTTACCAAACTACCTTTTCTTGATGCATACCAATAGGATAGCCAACCTGATGAAGTGGTGAATGCACATGTAGAATTGATTCATTGAAATAATAGTCCACCTGTGCTTGTAACTCACTCAATCACTTTTCATTTCACAATCCTTCTGAAGAACTCTAGGTGTCTGCAACATTTATGTTCTTATGCTGGAAGAGCTGTCCTGAGTTCTTCCTTGATACCTCTGATAGCTCATTGTATGGAATTACTAAGAGGTCCACTGAAGCCAGTGCAGAGGTATCCCCCAAGGGAATTTTTGCCTATCGTCACTATTCAGCTCTCAAAACCACATTTGCCAGGACTGACAGTCTGGCCAAGGGTGAGGCCAGCTCCAGTAAATAGAGAAGCCTGAACTCTCCTCTGTTATGCCCATGGTTACTGCTAGGTGAAAGTAAGACCATGTATTTTATTTTCCATTGGAGGATAATAGTATCTTTCTTCTCTCACTGTAAATTTGTCTTTAAAGACACCTGTCAACCATCTGCAAAAAGCCACTCCTTTTCGTTCTTGAAGTTCACTAACTTACTAACTTGGGTTCTGCTAACATAAAATAACTTCAGTAGGGAACTTAAAGGTAACTTAATTTCTATATATGTGTTTGGCTCAGCCTTAACTTTGGAACAATATTAAAAATAAAGGTCATGTAATGGACTGGTTGCATCTGGGATAACTCTCCACGAAGGATGGGAAAGAATAATCTATAACAAGAGATCTTAAAATCTTTTTCAAACAGAAGATACAGAATGGATAAAATAGGCACAGACTATGAAGTAATTTTCAGATCTTCTTTCCTTCTTATGGCTTGATACCTGTACCTTTTAGTTACTGCTTCAGACTAGATGCTGTCTCATAAACACTAAGGTATCTCCAGAAAAGGATCAGTAAACATCAACCTATTGAGGTACACGGCAATCTAGAAAATTTAAATAAACAAATTCTCTGAGAGTCATTAACTATATACTTACAGCTGGTGGGCTTTTGCTTTTGTCAATATAGGTGAAGAGTTCATACAAGACCACACCAAAGCTCCACACATCTGAGGCCACAGAAAATTTGCTTTCTGTCAGAGATTCTGGAGCATACCTGCAACACAGTACAAGGAAAATTGCTCTCTGCAATATGTGTGAATTTGATTTTGAAAATATTTGTTTTAGTAAGACAGATTTCTTTTTCATGAGTAAATGTTCTTTATTCATTGAATTAGCATGTTCTTATTTCCTATTGGTACCTTCAATTAGTAACTACTCCTTTAATAATAGTTAATTGGTTTTGAAAATAAAATCCACCTTAAACAAACACAGTTAGTGATAACTATAACCAAGTTTGATTTTTTTTCCAACAAGGCTGTAGATATAATTCTTATCTGTAGTGCAAGTAAACAAGAATTTGATGTGATAAGACCTACAAAGAAAGACAATTATAGCCTTGCATCACTTTCAGTGAGCCTTCCATCACTTTCAGTGAACTGTGTTGCAGGCTCTTCTGGAACTAAACTGTACATCTCCAATAACATCTACTAAGATGCCATTTTGTATCATTTATTCTTTAGGCAAGCAGTGCCGGAGTCAGAATTAAAATACAGACTAAAATTGCATGTATGAAATGGCATTTTCTCTTGGCGTGTATCCAGCAGATCTCAGCTGGAAGATATGAATGACCAGTGTTTAGAGATCTAGAAGGCCTAAAAATTTGAAAGCATCCAGGTGAATGTGCCATTTTAGACTTCCTTTATCTCTGAATATGTTTTCTGTTGGATGCTATTTCATTTAAATAAGTATTTCTTGGGATTTTCGTTTTGGGTGTTTATCTGTGGGGTTTTTTTTAATATATTGCAAAGTCCTAGATGCTACTCTGCAAAGTGAAATATCATGCAAGTGACTTTCACAATGCTGGAAAACTGATGTGGAACTTGCAGGTAAGAATACCACAACATGCCAAATTAATTGGCTGAAATGGCAAAAACTGAAAACATACCATGATTTCACATACCAAAAGAAGACTTACCAAAATATAGGACTTTCACCAGGTTCTTTTACTTTGTAGTATTCTTTGTCTTGTGGTAAGACTTTTGTCAATCCAAAATCTCCAATTTTAACTCTGTTCTCATTCTCCACCAAGATGTTTCTTGTTGCTAAATCCCGGTGAACATATCTTTTTGTACCCAGATACTCCATGCCCTAGGTGTAGAGGTTACAAACAGAACAGGAAAAGAGTTAATTTTACCTACTACATAGCTGCACTTTCCCTAAGAGGATGAATTAACCTCAAAGTTAAAATGAAAAACCAGGTTTATCTTTTCTGAGGAGTTAATTTCTCCAGGCTCAGGAACTTCCCTTTACTGGAGGCAGATAGACTTACCACCTGTCAGAGCAAAGTGTTTTTTGAGTATGTAGCTGGATAAATGCTACAGCTCCTTTCTCTGCCCAAATGCAGTTGGCCAGTGATTTGCAGAAGGAAAAAATTTGGGCTAAGCTACACAATCTAGAGCACATGAGGAGATTGTCCAACATATCCATTTTGTTAATGCTTTTTTCTTCATTTTCTGCATCTGCTTTCCCGATTGCTTCTATGAAACTTTGTATTATGATTCCTTGAATTATTCACTGTATTCCCAACTGTGTGCCTTGTTTCTCTTTTGTATGGACAATTATTCACCAATACAGTTCTGCTTATTGTTATATTTCCACAGATTGCTGTAACAAAACATTGGTCTGAAACCATGTTGTGTTTTGTTGCTGATGCACCTAATTACTTTCACTAACAATGAAATTTGGAATAAGCCAGTGCGTGTAGTGGCATTACTAAAACAAGGAGGTCTTGCTTAGACAGCATTAAATGGAGGGCTGAAAGTGATGCTGCACACTGTCTTAATGCTGCAGTGATGCTGAAAGTGATGCTGCACACCCAACTTAAACATGAAAGGAATCACAAAGCAAGTTGTCAGTTTCATAGTTTTATAAGAAAGCATATCACACAGATATGTTTTCAACACAACAGAAAAGTTAAATTACACTTATAGCATTGGTCATCTCAAAAGTTCTGAAAAGCAACGTTATACTAGTCATGCCAAAAGGCTTTTGTATTTCTCTAATTTTTTTTTTTTAATGTGAGAAACATCAGAGTTCAGCTACAAAGTACAATCTTTCTCTCAGATTCTAGTGCCTTCCAGTACCATTGGGTGGCATTGCTGTTCTCTCACAGCTCATTCCAAAACTGTTCAAAAATGCCCCATTCCTCATTTGCAGCTTACTCACTGCCATAAATACCAAACCTAACTTCTTCAAAGTGAGGCTTCTGTGTTTCTGGTACAACTAGCGTATGAAAATACTACAGCTTTTTCTTATTACAGTGTACCATTCTGAAAACAGCCCTGAAGTTTGATGGTAGTAACTCTTCTGTTAGCCTGGAAAACACCTAAGACAGATCTTTAATTGAAATAATACAAATTCTAAGCGGATATCATAATCCCGTGGCATCAGTCTAACAACAGACTTTTAATGTGATTTAAAAAGTTTCTGTCTTTAAAACTGGGCTCACCAGCAAGGACACCTGAAACACTTCAAATGTTAAGAGAAGGAAAACCCTTTCCCAGTAGAGCAGCAAGGAACCAAAACACAGTAAACAACCAAACACATTCATCTTAACCCTCAGTTAATGGGTGTGTCTTCATTTCTCTCATACACTTCAGAGGAGAGCAGCAAGGCAGAGGTAGAAAGGTTTTTGATCAAAACCCCCCGAGATTACAGACTGATGAAAATGCACAGCAGAAAGAAGACATGTGAGATGCTGAAAGAGCAAACATTACGAGAAAAGCAAAACCAGCTGAAATGTGTAACATGATCAGCTAAACAATGAAAAATCACAATATCAGGTACTCGTTGTGTTTATAATTATGTTGTTTTGGAGTAACAGAATGCCACAGACCAGAGAAATCTTAAAGCAATCAATATAACCTCTACTTTGCAGATCGTACGGCAACAACATTCCAAAGCAAGGCACAAACACTGTAACTCTTAGATTCTGCTTTTCTTAGAAGTGAAGACATTTCTTTAAGAGCAAGTTCTATGTAGATTTCCCTCATTTTCATACTGTTTGTCCCCATGGCTTGTCATTATCAAAGCAAGATGTTTTCCCACGTTAGTATCTGCAGGATGCATATTTTAGCTCCCTTTCTCTTGGCTGGTGCTTGGTACTTACAGAGGAATCATCTCATCTGCTATCTTGATTTCTCACCATCCTGAAGACCTGTAATATTTTCAAAGTTCTTTCATGTATGTGTATGTACACACACACTAAGGTCCCTTTTTCTTTGTAGTTTCTGAATACAGTTCCTCTTCCAAAGATTTCTACCGTATTTGCACAGGCAGCAAAGGTCAAAATCCACCTTCCATCCTCCCAATGGATACCTCAGACCAGGGTCCTGAGACATGTTGCCACTTACTTCACCAGGCTTTGAATGAAAGCCTGAGAACTTCTACATGCTTCGCAGCTTCTTATGAGAGTGCACAAGGCCAGCACCTTGAGGTCACAGGCTGAGATGGACACAGGATAAAACAGCTAAGTGTCTGCAGCCTTTGTGTGTTCAAAAATCCATGTTGCATCTTACTTCTAGAAAAGACTTGGTCACCGCTCTCATAGACAGTGCTGAGTGTTAAGACTCTTCCAGGTCTCTGCTTGAATAAAGATTGTTTATAGTGACTTACCAGCCTAACAACAGTCATTTTGTTGCAGAAGTAAGTATGAGATAATTTCTTAGGCCTGTTACCAGAGAATGACTTCTTGTTTTGAAGACACAGATCAGAGAGCTCTTTAACCCTCTGAAGTGAGTGGTCACCTGTTCAATCCTTTCTCTATGGGAAAAGGCTGACACTTGCCATAGACTTGCTAACTTTTTTTGTTTTCCCACATTCTGCACTGCTTGCCCATCAAGGAGCTTCTGATGGAGACTGCCCATATTGCTATGCTTCAGCAAGGCACGTGAATAGGTGAGATAAGCTGCTAAGGGGGCGGCATTCCTTATACATACAAGAGGTTCAGCAACAAGAAGGTTAGCCCAGTTTTAAGCAGGGAACCAGCAAGCTCTTTTCACCATGAGAAAGTCTGAATGTCAGGAGAAGGTCCTGGCTCTGGCAGAGATTCTCCCCTGATTCTTGTCTGATCTTTTCTATAGATATTGCAGAAGCTAAGTCTTAGGATCTTAATGTGGCAGGGCAAAATTACCAGACGTAAGAATATGTGTGGACAACATACCCTAAAAAACACCCTCATCCATCCTAGGGTGATGAGGAAGCTGATAGAAGAGCTCAAAAGCTGCTCTCCACCATCTGTCATTAGTCCTGGCTCACTGGGGATGTCCCAGATGAATGAAAGCTGGCCAGTGTGACACCCATCCACAAAAAGGACCAGAAGGAGGATCTGGGAAACTACAGGGCAGTCAGCCTCAGCTCAGTGCTTGGCAAGGTTATGGAAGAGATCATCTTGAGTGCCATCACACAGCACCTACAGGATGGCCAAGGGCTCAGACCCAGCCAGCATGGATTTAGGAGGAGCAGGTCCTGCCTGGCCAACCTGATCTCCTTTTATGACCAGGTAACCCACCTGACAGATGTGGGGAAAGTTGTGGATGCTGTCTGCCTGGACTTCAGCAAGGCCTTTGACACTGTCTCCCACAGCACACTCCTGGAAAAGCTGTAGCCCACGGCTTGGCCAGGAGCACTCTTTGCTGGGTTAGGAACTGGCTGGATGGCCGGGCTGAGAGAGTGGTGGTGAACGGTGCTGCATCCAGCTGGTGGCCAGGCACCAGTGGTGTCCCTCAGGGATCTGTGCTGGGGCCAGTCCTGTTTAATGCCTTCACTGATGGTCTGGATGAGGGGATCAAATATACCCTCAGTAAATTCATGGACAACACCAGGTAGAGTGAGAGTGTTGATCTGCTGGAGTGTGGTAGGGCTCTGCAGAGGGACCTGGACAAGCTGGATCAATGGGCCAAATGCAGTGGTATGAGGTTTAAAAAGGCCAAGTGCCAGGTCTTGCACTTCGGCCGTAACAACCCCAAGCAGAGCTCCAGGCTGGAGACAGAGTGGCTGGGCAGTGGCCAGGCAGAAAGGAACCTGGGGATACTGACTGACAGCAGCTGAACATGAGCCAGCAGTGCCCAGGTGGCCAAGAAGGCCAAAGGCATCCTGGCCTGTACCAGCAGTAGTGTGGCCAGCAGGAGCCAGGCAGGGATTGTCCCCCTGTACCCAGCACTGGTGAGGCTGCACCTCAAATCCTGTGTTCAGTTCTGGGCCCCTCAGTTTAGGAAGGATATTAAGGTGCTGTGGCCATTGAAGGGCTTTGAAGTCCTGTGAGGAGCAGCTGAGGGAGCTGAGGTTGTTTACACAGGTGAAAAGGAGGGTCAGGACCCCCAGGACCTCACCACTCTCTACAACTCCCTTAAAGGAGGCTGTAGCCAGATGAGGGTTGAGCTCTCTTCCCAGGCAACCAGCAACAGGACCAAAGGACACAGCTGTCCAGGAGAGGTTTAGGTTGGACATTAAAAAGTTGTTCACAGAAAGGGTGATTGGGCATTGGAATGGGCTGTCCACGAATATGGGGGAGTCACCATCCATTAAGATGTTTAAGTAAAGACTGAATGTGGCACTCAGTGCCATGATCTGGTTGACAAGATGGTGTTCAGTCATAGGTTGGATTCAATGATCTTAAATATCTTTTCCAGCCTAGTTGATTCTGTGATTATGTAATCTTACGTAATCTAGCGTTTCCATGTCTTTGGTGTAGGTACTGGGAAAAGAAATTTAAAAATATTTCTGGTACATGCCTTGAGGGGGTGTGGTTACATTTTTTATTTTTGTCTCTCTCCCCCTCACCCTCATTTTTTTCCCCCAAATTTCTAAATATGCAATGAAATTCCAGGTGTCTCTAGTTTCTTACATTGAAAGCATAATTACAGAATAAGACTAGGGAAGACATAAACCCTCTTTATAAGGAAAATGAGATATCACAAGAAAGATCAGATGTTTGTATCACTTTTCAGGATTTTATGAATAATGTTTGGTACCAACTAATTTATTACAGGTTTGGGTACTTCTAAGGCCTCTAGTTCTGCATGCAGAAATTATCTTTGCTCTTACTTACAGTTTAAAGTAAATTGTTTAAACATACACATGCTGTTATAGTGTTTTTATAGCTGAATGTCACATTTCTGAAAATTCCATCATAGAATGTCATGAACAGATTGCCTGAGTGAGTATATTAACTCCTACAATACCTTATGCCAGGTCACCTTAGAGAGAAAAGAGTATATTCTGCCTCAGTCAGCAGGCAGACCAGTCTCAGCACCCTGTATTAAGATACCCAAAGGTTTTCCAGGTCTTGACTACATGAATATATTGCTTCTTTTCCTTAGGGTTATGTAGTGCTAGCAGCCCAAGAGCATAACAGAAGATAGACCAAAATAACTAGTTACTGTTGGTTTGAGACAAATGGGATGAAAAAAGGAGACAAGTCTTCATTGAAAGATGTATATAATTTGAAATGTCATACCTTGCATATCTGAGATGCATACAGCAAAAGCTTCTTGTGGTCCAGCCTCTCCTTGTGTTTCTGCAGATAATCTCGTAAACTTCCATATGGTAAGTATTCCATAATTAATCTTAGATTCCTACGTCCTTTTACAGCAATAACAAAAAATACAAATGTATTTTTTTCTGTAATTTTCCAAAGACGAGTTTTTAAATGTAAGTATTTTAATACATCTATCAGTAGCCGTAATGCAAAATGGACTTAATTCAAAAGTCTTAATTTATGATCACTATACCATTTTTCATATATTAATTAACTGCATTTCCTCAGAAAATGCCACTTATTGAAACTTAACAACAATGTGGATATGCTTGAAAAATTTATATATCACTAATCAGCATCATCTCATCAACACTTCAGCTACTATTGCTAAGGCAAAGTAGAAGTCTGTATGTCTGTGTTATCAAGATGAAACTCAGAATGGCAAGTAACATCAACTTGTTACCAATGTTACCATCTTTCAAAAAACTTCCTTTGTTTTGTACTTTCTCAGTCCTGGTAAATTTAGGACAAGTCAGTGACTGTCATAAACACTTACCTCTCTGAATTTCTCAGTATGCATATTTATCTGTATTCAATATAGCACATACCTGCACTGTAGCATACTCCTTTGTATTTAACGATGTTGTCATGCTGCAGAGATTTAAGTATTTCAATTTCTCTTTCAAAGTCCCTAAGGTGCTCTTCTGTGCTATGTTGCAGCTTTTTCACAGCAACCACCTCTCCAGTATTATCCTGCAGCGGGTCATACCGGCACATCTCAACACTGCCAAAATTTCCCTGGGTCACAAATGGAAACAATTGGGAATTAAAAACATCATTCTCTCTTTGTGTTTCCTAGTGTACGTTTGTTCATGTAGTTTTTGTTCAGTGCTCACAGTACTAAGCATTAAGGTGATGTGATTAATTAAGTGAAATGCTACAAAACCTCCCTGAGAGAAAAAGTGCAGGACCAAGGTAACAGTTGTAAACAAAACATATTCAATGAAAGGAAGCAAACAGAACAGGAAACATGGACAAGGAAAGAGGGTGATGTCCATCTATTTTCTCTCCTTCCACAAATTTCCACTTCCACTGGCATAATCCTTTTCCTGCACTTGCATAAATCCCTTTGTATTTGTTCTTCATTCTGCTCTGTTTCTTTTTGGCTCCTCTCCAATTTGTTTCAATGTTCTGGTTTTGTCTCTTTCTTCATTTATATTGTCTTTTGTCTTCTTTTATGCAGCCATCACCTACCACTCTGTTGTTCTCCCTATGCTATGCCATCAGAGTCAATAACCAACCATCTGCAAAGAGAAGTAGTTCTGCTACTTCACTTTCGGGCTGCTTCAGTACTTGAAGCCAAAAGAATATTGAAGTATTGAATATTTTGGCTTCAGTACTTGAAGCCAAAACCCAAGTAAAACAGTAAAGAACCATTATAGAAAAACAGGACTTGGTGAAGATCTGCCAGCTGCACTCGGTCATCTGTCTAGGTCTGCTTTCATACAGCCAGGCTGCAACAACTTGCAAAATCAGAAATGCTGATTTCTAAAACCAAAAAGTTCAACGTCTACATGTATCTTGAAGACCTGTATCCTCCTTTTGAATGTAGAGATATTCAGATTTCTCAGAATATGCATGACAAAAAGCCCAATCCCATTAGCTCTGCACAAGACTGCTCCAGCATGTTACTAACTGAATTATCAAGTGTGTGTGTATCTATCTATCTATTTATCTTAAGTTTATGTAAGGCAGCTCTACATTACTGAAAAGTACTTTGCCTTTTGGTGTGACTGGATTAATTGTGGAGGTTAGCTAATTTTCTTCTAAGAATACTGTGAAAGTGAAAAAGAGCTGGAAGGAACTGCACATGTTGCTCAGATATGACCGAAATTAGTAACTTCTAATACAGAAGTTCCACTGTTAATAACGTATATGGGGTCATGAAAAGATAACTGAAAACCATAGTTATTTCCTCATCTATTACAGAATTTTGAAACATCTTACCTTGCCAAGTTGCTGTAAAAACTTAAGATGTCTTTCTTCAAATTGTGTTGGGTCCCGATCTTCAAAAGCGCCAGAAAATCCAAGTGCTCCAATTCTCATATTTGGCAACATATCACTTTCTGTCAATAGCTCATAATCTGAGAGGTAGAAGGAA
>VWZV01007802.1:0-10197 GCA_013397155.1 Irena cyanogastra
AATTTCTATATAAGCTTTAAATGGTCCAACACAAAGTAATTCATCCAAAACCTGGCACCCTTCTGGTATGCTTAGCAAGTGACTGGCCATTAGTGAAGTACAGAACTGCCACTACTCCTCAGCCTAAAGGATGCTTTTTGCATTGAAAACTGATGAGTTTTCATAGGTAGCAGATTTCATGAACTCCACCTAAAGGAAAAATTAAAAGAGGCAGGCAACAGTATGTAGATGGCTTTCATGGTACTTACCTGTATGTTTTCCCTAATATTTGCCTGAGGCACATCTTCTTTATGTTCTTCAGCAAATTTCAGCAGTTTCTGACTTATTCTGTTGTTGAGAAAAAAGGCTATATTTGGAATTTTCCCACTGGAAAATTTCTCTTTCTTTTGGCAAGGCAAATATGTTGTATTCTGCAAACTTTATACTGACCTTTGAAAGTAGTATTTGATATTGTATGAAAAATAATTGACAAAAATTCATGCTGCAATATACATGATTGGTCATTAAAACAATGGATTGTTTTCAAGATTCCAGCTGATATTTGAGGTGTAGGACTCAGGATTTTCAACTGTAGATAATATTATTCAGTGTAAATTATAACTGAATGGCATTGTATTATGATGAATTAGACAATACAGCAGGTTGAAAAGGTGGACTGCAGTGATTTCCAGCAGAAGGAATTCGGTGATGATAATTTAGACCAGTTGGTGATTGGCTTCATAATTTTAATGTATCTGTTTTTATTTCCCATGTTCTCAGCTCAGGTGGTGTTTTTTTAAGAGCCAGCTAAAGTCACACTGTGCGTACATGAGAGAATTTGTTATGTATACAGTATTGCAGACAGTAGACTAAAAGGTACTAGGAGATTTCACAATGAGACTGGAATGTAGACCAGTACTTTTTACTTCTCTTTCAATATTTTTACTGGAGTTTGAAGACCTTTAGAAAGGAATGCAGGCTACTAGTTCTTTGAACAGTATTATTGATCAAACTGTGTCAAACAAGACACTGATGTTGTTTAAAAATGGGGAAATCAAGGCACAAAGAAGAGGTAACTGGGGGCCAACAAGGAAACAAAGACCAGAAAGGTATACAGTTGGAATGTAGTTATGTAATTTTGTATTTTAAACTAGCCAGTCCTTTGCTCTTAGCCATACAATCCACCCTTATGTGCCACATGGCACATGAGTTCATTGAGAAAAGGTTTGGAAAAGGTCATTAAACCGAGTTGATAAGGCTTAGGAGGACTTGACACATAAAGTAACATTGAAATTACATTTTGTGGCTCTACTGTAAGCTGCTTTTCAGGAATTTGCCACTGACCTAGGAGTTCAGGTATTTCAGCATTTTTTCTACATACTTCCAAGAAATTGCATGAGGCCATTTAGCTTTGGTCCTGCCAAGTGTTACCAATCTCTCTTAACAGGTATTAAAATGGTATTGAGAGAAAGAGAAGCTGGCAGGGAGACAGAAATGACAGTAGCTGTGTTAAAAAGTAGGTTCTTAAAATTCTTAGATTATTTCTCTACAGTTGAAAATCTGAGTTTCAGAGCACACAGTTTTTTGTTCTGCCTGCTGATGATCAAGCAAGTTTTGTACCTGGGTAAGATAAATAGGATATTGAGGAACCATGGTTGGCTATGCTTAGATTCTTGCTCATTTCCTTTGGACATCTGCAGTTAAATAAATAAGGAAAAAGATATCTCTCTTTTGTATAGGTGAATCGGTTTGTGCTTAAAAATATATATTAATGAAACTACCTTCTTCAAAACCAACTAGTAAACATAAATAAATAGCCTCAAGAACTCACCAGCTGCTGATGTTGCCAAAGGGAAAACAAATTATATTCACTTTAGCTGAGCACAGGATTATGCTCTGAATAAATCACCTTTCAAACTATCATTTTTTTCTGACATGACTGTCAGGGAAAACAGAGAAAAACTTTTAAAGAAAAAATTAACTTGCACTTACCCTTTGACAACAGTGTGCATTACAGTGATTGAACTTCATTAAGAGAATTGTTTGCCAGCCCTATTTATCTTTCTTTTGACAGCTCTGGCATAAATATTTAATTTAATTTATGCTCCAAATTAAAAAAATGTCTCTATAAAGACAGAGCAGTACATGCCCACTATGAAAAAAATTATTCTTATATATTGCTGTGCCATTCACAGTGAAACATCTCTGTATGAAAGCTGACTGCTCCCTTATAGCCTGAAGTTTTAACTGTTTCGTAGGTGGGCTGAAGGACAAAGCCTGGAGAATTCGAAAAATGCACAGAGAAGTGAAAGAGATGCCTATCACTGAAAATTTTTTATTCAGGCAAGGATGCTTTTCTTGTTTTTAACATGCTATTTCTCTACATTTGCTACTTTATATTAAAAGCAGACAGAAAAAAAGATCTTTTTCTGTCTAAACTTGGGATTTAATGTGTCCCTAATACATGACCAGGGATGGTAGAGAATGTCATGATTAGGTCACTCAGCTAGATGTGTCGAGGTACCCGAGTTCCAGGGATAGTAACTAAGTACCCATTTTTTAGGGCTTTTCTTGTATGTAATGACATTGGATTCATGCCATTTTGTCCTGAATAGCACTGAATAGCACTGAAATCTCCAACAACATCTTCTATTTACTTAATTTTTTAAAATTTATAGTATGAAAATTCTGCAGTTCAAATCCTGTGTAATCCTGAGTTCTGCATGTGTACAGGACTTTACCCACACATACAGGTTTTCTGTCAATTTTCTTTTAACATTTTAAGTGAAATCATACTTTTCATTCATAATGACTGTTCCTTGTGACATATAAGGATATGAACCTGAGGCATCAGACTAATGAAAATTCAATAGCCCTGATGATGAGGACACTGTAGAAACGGTTTTACTTCAGAAACCTGGAGATATCCTTTGGGATATCCTTTGGGAAACCTGAAGGGAGCCTACAAGAAAGGCAGAGGGAGACTATTTACAAGGACATGAAGTGACAGGACAAGAGGAAACAGCTTCAAATTAAAATATTAGATATTAGGAAAAAAATTGTTTACTGTGGAGGTAGCGAGGCACAGGAACAGGTTGCCCACAGAAGTTGTGGATGCCACTCTCTGGAAGGCCAGTTTGGATGCAGCTCTGAGAAACCTAGTCAAGTGGAAGGTGGCCCTGCTCATGGCAGAGGAGTTGGAAAGAGATGACCATTGAGATTCCTTCCAACACTGTGCATTCTATGATTCTGTGATCTTTCCTAGGTTGCACTGAATTTGATACCTCTAAAGTTTGTGAATGAATGTGCACTTCTGAACACAGCAAGTGGAATACTCAGCCACATTGTATTATAACCTTGATGTTCTTATTTATTGAGATACCTCAATCCTAGAAATGAATTCTAAGTCATGTGAGCTGAGCTCTCTGAACATTTTCCTCTGACCTTACTGTACTGATAAAGAGACGAGAATAGAGAAAATAAATGTTTTCAGACATGAGAATCAATGCAATGTACAATTCCAGCTGGTTTATTAATTGTCCTCAAGTGCCAAGGGATATTTTCCCAACTTGCTATTTTTAGTAATTAAAGAAATCAACATGTTACTTTCAAAAATAGCACCCATTTATAGGTTTTATTTCTATTCTTCTTCCTTCATATGCTGCTTAAGGTTTTTACTTGAGAGTAAACAAAAGTATTTTCCTGTTTGTATAGAAAAAGACATCGCAAAGGAATCTTTTGTGCCCATAAGAGTTAATTAACTGACAATTTCCTATCAATATACAGTAATCTTCACATGATAATTTTAATGAATGTGATGCATGCAGGGTAATCCAAAACAAATTTTTGCCTGCTTCAGGCAACAGATTTCCTCATCTGAATTGGTACGAGTGTTTATTTTCAGTTTAGACTGAGTTTAACTGAGAAGCTGTATAGTCTGAAAATTCCTAACTTTTTAAAAATTATCTTCTGCATATTTGACATCAACAGTCATCTGGTGGTTTGGGGTACTAGCTCTTTCATTCAGGAAACTCATTATGAAGTTAAAACTCTAATAGTTCATCACAATGAAAGGACTTCCTTTTTCTTCTGCTGCAGATGCATTATTGCAGGCTTGGGATATCCCTCAAGTTTTGACTTAAATTAGACTGGAGCCATTAAAAATCTGAGAATGCATTCCAAGTGGTATGTGTCTATGCTTTTATGCCTATGAGAGAGAGAGAGAGAAATCAATGAAACAAAATAAGAGTGTAAAAATACTTATGAAAATTCTTTTAGTTTCCTTTGACACAAATACAACATTAAAATAGTAAGAAGGGAAAGATTCCTCCAAATATTATTTTCTGGGTAATATGCTGAAGACTTGAAGCATGCATATGTCTCTACCCATGTGTGGCAGTAAGCTATGGCCATATCCAGATGTAGGAAATGTGGTATAGTTTCAACACTAATGACACATATGGAGATGATGTACAATATCTTATAAATATGCATTCATTCTGAAAGTGTTGAGCAGTTTTGTTGACAACTCTATTGTTTTTAGAATAACTTCTGGCTGATGACACCTTGCTGAAATCCCAGAGTAGAAGTTTTCAAGTGTCTAATAATATGGATGATGATATTCTGTCCATGTAGATTCATTTAAGATAAACATCAATCATGTCAGTTCATTCATCTAAGATCTTAACCACACGGTAGGAGTAATTTTTTCTAGGGACATAACTGACTTGATTTTCATTGTAGGACCAGTTTGTTTAATGGTCTTTCTTGTACGAGTCAGCTGTCAGTAGGCTATGGCTGCATTGCTGTTACCACAAGAAGCTCCATTCCCCACTAAAAAAGATCTCCTAAACATATTCCTGATCTTGTTTCAAAGTGTGGTAAAATCATACTTTCTCCATACTAGAGCTGCTGGGCAAGGCAGTTACAGCACTTCTAAAGTGTGTCCTTTGCTGTTGGTGTTTGTGTACCTCTTATGTCTCTAAGTTAAATCTGTTCCAGAGGGGAATGTGCACTGTTGCTTTAGTGCTATCACTGTGTGGTTTGTGGTGCTAATAACTTCCACAGCTACAACAGTGGCCCAGCCTCTGGCAGGGTTTTCTATTCCTATACTTACTGGTTATTGTATAGGGATAAGAACCTGTTAAAGCCATTTCATTACTATTTTATTTTATATAAACAATATTATGTTGAATTAACACTTTGAAGTGTGTGGGAGGTATTCAAATACATACACACATCTGCTGTAAGGATTAATTGTATGGCTTTAAGTGAAATAATTTTTTTCATTTCTTCTATATTTACTGTTTTCTTATGTCTTACCAGTTTGTTTCATGTCTGTCCAATTCTTCACTATAGTTCACTTCTGCTCTCTATATCTGTCACATCTTGGATATCTAAAAATATGCTTAGAAAAATTTATTGAATGAGGAGTTGAATTTCTTTCCCTTTGTTCCCTCTTACTTCTGTATAGATTAGCAGTTTATTTTGATGAGGTTTGGGGATTGGCCTACTTTCTCGTTTTCTGTAAGAAGTTACACTGAGTACAGTTTTTTCCAATTTTCTACTTCCCTCCTCTAACCCAAATAACATTTACTCTGCAGATCAACATCAAAATTAACAGAGCAGGAGATGTCTCAAAAATAATGGAGTTTTTATGTATTTTGTGAAAACAGGTGTTCAGGAATTTCTGAAAAGCCATGTAAATAATAGCAATGAGGTGTGGAAAGCTGGGAAGAGGTGCAGTAGGGACCCAATTCTTGTTGACCCTCAGAGGATGTGTCCTTTTGAATGTTTCAAGTTAAGATAAAAAAAAGTAAGAACAGACTTCATCATCTTTTCACAAAATGTACAATGTGTTTGTGGAAAAGTACACGATTTATGCATGGTTGCAATAGAGGGCTGTGGTTAGCTTTCAAGATGCTGAGCTTTGCCTTGTAGCTAGTTCAGGGTTATCCTCCAGTTGGGAAAAATATAAACTGGAGTGTCGATGTTTGCTTTCATGCTATTGCCTTTTTCCAGATCTCACGGTGTTGTGTCACTGAGGGCCTAGGCCTAGTACTTTGTTTTGCTTCCTATGGAAAGTCCTGCTAGAGGAAAAAGGGCAAGAAAAATATTTTTGCAGCATCTTATCCTTCTGAGAAGCACTTTAGATTATTTGGAATTTTCCTTCAAGGTGAGCAGCCATTTGAGTTATTGTAGAATGATTAGGGATTCAGAGATATTGCATTAATAGAATTCGAATAGAAAGTGATGCCAAGGCATGGCTTTCCCCTAGTGCATTGATATCCCTGCTGATTGACTCTGGGTTGTACTCAGAGTCATAGAAGGTCATATAATACTTAATTGTAAGAGGCCCATCAGGATCATCAAAGTCCAACTGCTGAACCTGTACGGGACATGCCAAGAGTCACACCGTGTGCCTGAGGGCATTGTCCAAATGCTTCTTGAACTCTGTCAAGCTTGGTGCCATGACCACTTCCCTGGGGACCCTCTTCCAGTGCCCAATCACACACGGGGCAAGAGCTTTTTCCGTATATATCCAACCTAAACCTCTCTCAACTCAGCTTGATGTTGTTTCTTCAAGTCCTGCCACTGGCCACCAGAAAGAAGAGATCAGTGCCTGCCCCTCCTCTTCCCCTCACAAGGAAGCTGTAACTGCAGTGAGGTCTCCACTCAGTCTCCTCCAGGCTGAACAGACCAAGTTCTCAGCTGCTCCTCATAAGTCTGAGGAGTAGTCTGGTTCATTCAGTTACAGTATCATTAATTGTTAAGATTCATGGGGAGATAGTATTTTTTAGTAGAGCACACATAGTGTATAAGGATTAGAAAGTCCATAAAAATTAATTCAGAAACTATATATCGATGTTTTAAGAGACTTACAAGTCACTTTCTTGTGGACTCAGCATTACTAGTGATGGAATAGTAGTTATATGATTTAGGGATGTGAAAGATAAGTCCATTCAAATTAGATGAATTGCCTAATGATTCTGTATGTTTGAAGAAATATCCTCTGCTTGTAGTATCAATGACTATGTAGATCACTTTAAAGCCTGGTTTAGAAAAAAAAATTACTTTATCCTCTAAAATCTCTAAGCTGGTACAAGTGCATACTTCCAAACTTACCAGAAAATATCTCTAGCTTTCTTTGTGAGAAGGTAGACACAGCATGGATCATTATAAAACAGGATTGGAAAAAATAGTTTCCAAAATACCTGTTATTCTAGTGGGTTTACTTAGGTCTACTTAGCAGGTCTACAATCACAGGTAGATAAAGTTAACACTTGGGTGAAGTGGCATGAGGCCAGAGCACTGCTTAAATCCCACTTAAGTTATTGATGTAAGAAGCTGAAGAGACTTGAAAAGTTCAGAATCCTTCTGCTTCCTTCTTGCCTGGTGACAAGTTTGACTTCATACAAAAAATGGAAGAATTTTCCTACAGTTATAAAACTGAACTAAATACACCTCAATAGTAATGAAAAACCAGTAAGACCTGCATAAAAAAATTTCAAGCAGAAGCAAACATGATGCCAGTAACTTGTTTCATCAATGGCTATTTCCTACAGAATTACTGTTTATCTTGTAAAGTCAAATAAAGAAGTATTATGCAATTGATCCTTGTGTTTTTCATTAAATTTATGCTCTAACCTAAATGCTTTCACTCAGTATCTCAATTTCTTAGAAAACGGTGTTTCTCTGCTAAAAGTGATAAGTATCATATACAACTAACTTTTTTTTTTTTTTGGCTGAAGTGAAAAACAAAATTTGGTAACTTCTTCCTTTTCTCTTCTTGCTGCTCTCTACTGTTGGCAACTACTGCTTAGGGTTGTATCTTCTGGTGAATGCAGTACACATTTCTCATAAAGCCCTCCTATGTGATATCCCATCTGTAGTGACCTCTCTGGGGACATCCTTCCCAGTGAATTTAAAGCCTGCCCAGTTTAAACAAACTGCAGGATAGAAATTTGCAGGAAGGTGTTTCAGGAAATAATAACTTGGTGATCTTGACCTTACAGAACCTAATCTGTTAGGAGACTAGTTGTGTATGTTAGTTTCTATCAGGTATTTGCTTTGTGCAGTACGCGAATTTTTATATTAAATGTACTTGCTGTAGAACTGGCAATAGGTATGACTAAAACATGACTGGGAACTATGGGAATTTTTGTTACTGACACATGTGCTGTGCTGAGATAGACATATTATTAGGAATTAGGACTTGACTCCCTCTTGTCCACACAGGGAGGATATTACAGTACGAGACAGTGCTTTGAAATTTAGATTTCATGGCCTTGTATGGTCATTGTATAACAACAAGACACTTTTCAGCAATTTTCACTCTGTCTTAGGGTTTTTGGTTGTATCTGATATATTGTATGCTACCTGCAGGATTCATGAACATTTCACATTGAGAGACAAGGAGTCTACAGGAAAAAAGGCTTTTTTTTTTCTGTAAACAGTTGTCTAAATGTGAGCCTCTCTGTTTCTTTGTGTGAAAAAAACACCTGTCAGCTGCTTAGAAAGCTTTTGAAATCTGTTTAAATGCCTTTATATTTGCAAACTGTGCTCCCTAGCATGTTAGAAATTGTCGGGGAAAGAAATTGTACTACTCAAATAGAGTGAGGGAAGGACTGAAAGGATGCAGACATACAGAGTTGATGGAAACATCCTGGAGCTTATAGCACAGGACCACTGAAGTGGGTGAGCAACCTGAGCCTCAGTTAGTTCCCCAGTGTTTCACAGCACCTCTCTATCTTCTCTGTCCTTTTTAGATAACTACTGCCCTTTAGCAATAAGCACAACACTGCTGGAAAAATTGGGTAGAAATGCCAGCAAAACCTGGAGAAGAGGTTATAAATACAATCTCAGAGAACACTTAAGCAAACTTAACATCCATAAGTCCCTGGGCCCTGACAGGATGTGTCTGTGAGTGCTGAGAGATCTGGCAGACACCATCATGAAGCCATTTATGATCATCTTTTAAAGGTCATGGTGACCAGGAGAGGTGCCTCAGGAGAGAAAGAAAATGTCACCGTGTCTTCAAAAAAGGCAAGAAGGAGGACACAGGGAACTTCAGCTCAGTCTCTGAAAGGAGAGGGTGCACCTCATCCTAGAGGCCATCTGTGTGCACCTGGAAAACAAGAAGATGATCAGCATGAATTCACTGAATGGGGTAAAGGTCTGAGCAACCTGATCTGACTCTACAGCTGAACCTGCTCTGGGCAGGGGGTGTGAGTGAAGACTTCCTGGGGCTGACATTGACCTGAATTGTCATGCCATGCCAAATGGCTTGGCAGGTCACTATTTCATGATTTTAAAACAGTCAGTGATTCTATTTTGACTTTAACTACTGCAGAATTTGCTTAATTCTGTATATTTAAGTAAGGAAATGAAAAGCCAGTGAAAGTTAGAGTTATGCAACAATATAGGAGAAGTAAGGGGGAGGGTAAACAGCATGGTGATAAAAGATTTGTATTTCCATTTAACAGGGCAATTGTTGCTTATCTTTTTTAGATCCCTCCCCCCAAGATTTAGAGGAGTGAGATAAGAGAACACTATTAAAAAAATGATGTAAAGTGGATATAGGAATTACTTATAAAGATGAAGGAAAGAGGAAGGATTCTGGCACAAGAAAAATTCTAGTAACAATTCTCCACAGGCAGCAAATAATTTGTTTGAGTGTGTAATTAATAGATTTGTTAGAAAAGTACTTAGGTTGTGAAATATTGTGAGTAGACCTTATTCCAGATGGATTAAGAATAATGGGTTCTCCAGCAGAGTACGAAACGTAATTGCTCAGGGGAGAGAATTAGTTGCATCTAGATGTGTATGAATTTCTGTTTCTTTACTGTGTTCATTCTCTTGCTCTTATGGCTTCAGGGGAGAGGACAGGGAGAATGGAGACAAAAGAAAAGAATGCTCCTAATTTCACCATGGAATGGTGTCCTTTATCTAAAAGGCATCCAAGCAGTCAAAATTATATCAGATGGGCATTGTGAGGCTATATACTTCACAGGAATATAAATGGAAGGAAAGTGATATTATACAAAACAAGTACAAATTAGTACAAAACAAGTTATGTACCAGTGCAGTTCAGAGAGAGTAGCATATTGAAATCAAGATACTTAAAAATCAAATAACATTTTCTGTTACATATTCAGCACTGGGGAAAGGGAAGAGAAATAATTTGTGATGCCAAAGAAACATGGGTGAATAGCTTAT
>VWZV01007802.1:10225-36794 GCA_013397155.1 Irena cyanogastra
AAAAGGCATTTGGAAAAATTTTATTATTCAAGTCAAGAGAGAAATAACTAAAATAGTGCTAATAACCACTACTCATCATCACAAATTCTGAAAATGCACCCTTTAAAAACCAAACAAGCATCAGAAATGCCAGTTATGCAGCTCTTTAATTTTGTATTTCAGTTCTGAGAGAGCAGGGTTAACATGACAATGTTATTTGATGTATCTCTGACCAAAGAAAATAAGCAAATTAAAATAATTGTTGGCAGGCAAAACAGGGTGATTTTGAAAATCTCTGTCAATAAAAGAAAAGCAGTTGCATTTGTGCCAGTAGTTTTGGAATTTTTATCAGCATGTGACCCTTCCAGTTTCCTAGAGAGGGCAAACTAACACAAGCAAGAAAAAAGGACTATACATGTGAGCTTGCTGATTGTTTTCAGATTCCTGAGAAGGCTATAGCAGAGCTGCATAATTCTGCCTTACGCAAAAGCACTCAGATTATTTTTAATATTTCTTTTTTTGCATGTGGTGAACATTATTTTCCCCTTCATGTTCTCCTTTGTCATTTCCCTCCCATTTTTTGTTTAGAAAATCTTGAACTGAGTGGAATTCAAAATTCCATATGTTTCCCTTTAGACTGAAAGTACAGTTTGAGTCTAATGGAGGTCTATACCGAAACTTCATATGAAAAGGCATACATATTATGAAAATTATGCTTTTTGCCCATCCATGTTTAAACTTGACAGTTAGGGCCAGCCTACAATTTTTGCTTTTTACTTTTTCCTGGCTTACCATGTCTCCAGATGTCTTTGAATGGAACAATATTTTTAAATAGCATCATTGTGTGTTAAAAAGAGGTGAGAAATTAAAGAATCATTCAGCCATGTGCTGTATTTTCGAATTTTGTCATCCCTTGGTTGGATAGTTTTTGGGCAGTGTAGCCTATTTACACATTTAGATGACTCCCAGATTTCATTTCTGAGTCTTTCTAGACATTCTCACGTATCGTGTCTAAAACATAGAGGAAATATTACAGATAGAACATTCAGAGTTCATCAGAGGTTCAGAGTTCATCAGTTCCTCAGAGGATTCACTTTAGGTTGCATTTCTCACTGACCAAGGTTGCGCAGAACGAGTTCCAGGATCCAATTTAGTCAGGGAGATTAACCAGGAGATATTTTAAGGACAGCTTCATTAACGGACTTATGTTGGGCAAATTAAAATTATTCTTTCAATTATATCTAAAGATTTAGACTAGTCAGAAGATGTGGGTTGCAAAATGAAATTAATTTGTTACTTGTGTGATGCTTGGACTCTATTTTGCTTGCATTTAGACAACTGTTTAGGACACCTTAGCCTTAAATTAGCCTTAATTGATGTCAGCTGCTCCCAGGGTTCATCTGTGACTCAGCATTTTAGCAGACTTTTAGTCTACTAGGCAACCTATAACAGAGAAGGGAAAAACTTAGCTGACTGGCTGAGCTGGCAGTAGGCTTAGCTCATAAATTGCCCAAAGAGGAAGAAAACAAATCAAGGATACCTCTCAAGTACTATTATTTTTTTTTTTTTGAGAAATACATCCTCAGGTGAAATATGTATTTTTTATTTTATCATTCTGAAAACGGGGTTTCTTCTTGTGCCTTCCCTGAAAGAAATGGTCACAAAAATTTAGTGCTCTTTTAGACATATCGAAATATTTTTTGATTTTATTTGAAATATTCATTTTACTGGTTTTTTTTCCAACCCAAACCAATCTATGATTTGGGAAATTGATTTTTTTTAATGGCGTGTAGAAATGATTCTAAGTCATGCCACAGCTATAAAATAGTTTGAATTTTACATCTGTCAGTCCAGATTTTGTTCCTCTTAAGGAGTTTTTCCTTACTAATTTATGTTTCACAAACTTTAGAAACAGAAGGAAGGGGGAAATGTTTCAGTGTTTCATAGCTCACTGAATTTTGCATTTTAGCCTTATTTTCGTGACTCAAGTGTGACTCAAGGCAAGTTTTATACCTGTTCTATGTCTGGATGACTACTTGTATGCTTTTTCTCAAATTCTCATTACTGAAGGTTGTAGCTCATAAGATAAAGAAATTTAAGAGACTTGCATGTGTTTTAAATAAGCTAAGTCACTAATTGACAAGATTGACTAAGTTGCTGGGAGAAAAGAAAAGAAAAAAAGAAAAGAAAAGAATCTGGGTCATCACACTGTCCCCATCAAGCAGAATCAGATGTAAGTCCTAAAAGACTTTTATCCAAACAGACCTTGCAAACTTTTGATGAAGAAGCTTCTGTGAGTTCCAAATTAGGTACCCTACCTGTGGAAAACAACGTATACTTTAAGGCTGAGAAATTTAAGGTGCGATTTTTCCAGAGTATCATTGATATAAATTGCCTTCTGTGTAATCATATATTTTAAATAACCAATCAGTAAATGCCATATTTTACAGAAGGGTAATAATAATGAAAAAGTTTTTTAGTTACACGACTGCATTTCTGGAAGTCTTGAGATACGCTTTTTCACAGAAAACACAGATCAGGAGGAGCTTTCTTTTTGAAACTCCACACTGAAAAGATCTTTTCTGATTGTTATATTGTATGGAATTCACCCTACTGCAAGTATCTGAAAGACCATATTCACCAGGCCAAGAGTTTCATGTGTGTTGCACTGTCCTGTCTTCTTCCTGTGCAATGGAATTTACAGAAAAATGATGCCTTAAGAGGTAGAATGACAAAACCTCCTTTGCTCCGTCTCTCACTTGGGAGTATTTCACTCTGACTTTTACAATTCTAAAGAAATTTTCAGTTAATAATACATAATAGACAAAAATAAATATATTCATTCCATAAAATGGTTTGTATGCTAAACTTGCATTCATAAAAATTAATTCTGACTGCCTCATTTGCTTGATAAGAGCAATCAGATTGATCTATGCAAAAGCGTCCATCTTAATCCCAAAACTTCAGGCTGTCTTGTTAAATCCAAGGTAGCACAATACTAACATATTGAGTTGAAAATTAGAATGAAAAAGAGAAGCATAAATTCTTACCAGAGTTTTAAAAATTTTTCTGGTTTGTTCATGAAATTAGTTTTTTCCAAACAGTTTCCTGATTGACTAACATGATTCAAGTGCATCTTTACTCTTGACCTCTTGAGTGGAGCATTCCAGCTCTGGAGCCCCAAGGCCACACAAAAAAAGAGCTTCCAAGATTTGCATTTTCTATCTCACTCTTCCTGGAATACATCTCAATTTCCAGAATGTGCAATTTAACATTTCCTTCAGTTCTGCTTCTGGCACTGCAATGTGATCAAAGAGCTCATCTTCTTTCTCATGGCCATCAGTGATGAAATTAGGACCAAATCTGATGCTGAAACCAGACGACTCAGTTCGTAAGACTTCTAAGTCCAGAGATTTTTGAGTGAATTATAATTCTCCTTCATTCCTTCTACTGGGTGAAATGTGATAATCTAAGTAGCTTTCAGAATTGCAGTTTTAACTAGAAGGTACTTTGTTAAAATGTCTTCAAACAATTTACAAGGTACATGTGACAAATTTTAATAGGTTCATTTAATAAATCCAAATGTATAAGTTAAGGTGTGGCCCAATTAAAATCAACTTTCAGTGTAACAATTAATGCCGTGCCATATTTTCAGGATGACTTCATGTCTTCTTGGTGAATCCTTTAAAATTACTACTTTGTGATGATGAGCACCTGCAATTTTAACAGAAGAGTGGGTGCCTAACTTCTAAAACTCATTCTAGGATAAGGATCATTCTAGGAGCAGAAATAATAAGAATTCACTAGAACTCATACATCAAGGCTGGAAGATAATTTTCTGTGTTGAGTTGGCATGGCTTGCTCAGAAAACTGTTGTCTGAATACAGAACAAAAAACATTCATTTAGTTATTGAAGAATAAGAAAACACACATATGTGTTTCTTAGTAAAATCTGAATTTCATGTCAAGATTTACACTGTCTTTTCTTTTTATTTTCTTTTCCATTGGCAAATAAGCAATCAGATTCCTTTTAACTCAGAGTTTTGAGAATTAGCTTTTAATCGTATTTTGCCTACTAAAGAGCTCACCATTTCCCTGTCTTGCTGCCACACTGTCTTCCTTGTCAAAGCAACAGGACCAAAGTTCACTTTTTCAAAAGGATCTTTTTGTAAGGCATAACACCAAGGACAAACTGATCCACAAAACTCATGTAAAGCAGGACTGAGCTTAAAGCTTTCAATTTTTTGGTCTAATAGTTATTCCTTACTTGCAATTGAGTTGGATGTCAGAAATGAAACATTACTTTGAGGATGAGACGGATTACTGACAGTGAGCTTGCTGTGCTTACCCTGTTCCTATATACTGATATTTAAGCTTCCTTTATTTTTTTACTTCCTTTAACACTTTTCAGAATTAATGTAATAGATTATCCCTCCACCTAGCTCTTCAGCTGTGTCTGGTTTGGTGACTACCATAAAGAGGCAGCAGGGTTTAAATGCATGAAAGATTCAGGGGGAAATGTTCTTAACATTTATTAATTTTCCAGCCATTCTTTATCAGTGACTACATCTATAAAGAAACCACACAATTTTGTTTTTTGGGTTTTTTTTTGTCTGATCTTTTCTGTATCTTACTGATACTGTTGGATTTCTATTAAAGTAAAATGACCTCAGCTCCTTTACATCATCATCTTCCAATGACCTCATCTGAACACCAGTGGCTTGTTATTTTTTGCCATAGCTCTTAAATGCAAAACTGTGTGAACTAAAAGATGGATGACTAATCCATTTTCATTTCTTTTGTGATGCAACAAGGCAGCAAAGCAAGAAGCTGTAGCTACTCTTCCGTGAGAGATCAGGGAAGTATTATATAACTTATACAGAATATTTGTAATATTGCAGTCATTTGGCTATCTTGTAAGAAAGTAGAATGTTTCCTGTCCTGCATTTACTAAACAATGTGTATTTGTACTATTTGACTGCAAAGTACTGTAAAACAAGTACTTGCTTTACAACAGTGTAAAACCAGAGTTTGGGTTACAGCTATATCTTTGCTCTATTCCTGAAATTAGTGTGCTTTCTCTCTTCTCAGGCTCTTGCTCTGCTGTCTAGATTGGTCCTTTCCTCTCATTGCGCACCTTTCCTGATTTAACTTAACATTACAAATGTACACATTCATGTGTAAATTACTGCATAGGAGCACGACTCCTTTCCCTGTCTGGTATTATGCCACAGATATCAGTGAAGTTTGTAGTAGATCTTGTTTGGGGAAACAAGAGGACAAGCAGGATCACTAGTGATCGTATTTTCCTTGCTGAAGAGAATATAATTTTTAAATGGGCTACAGTATGAATGTCTGGCTT
Organism: Irena cyanogastra; assembly: GCA_013397155.1. Taxonomy (NCBI): domain Eukaryota; kingdom Metazoa; phylum Chordata; class Aves; order Passeriformes; family Irenidae; genus Irena; species Irena cyanogastra. The sequence continues at coordinate 15,567 of VWZV01007802.1, forward strand.
CTGTATAAGTAACCTTTCATTGAGGTGAAGGTTAAAAAGAAATACAAAGAAACGTGATGGTTAATATTGATGTATCCTTTCCTCATTTGATGATGCAGGTTGTAAATTTGCATACATACATACAAATGGAATGAAGTATCTGTTAAACCAGTAAAGCTATCTTAGCTTATCTGATACTTCTACTGATAATTACATATTTACATTTTTTTTTCTTGGGAAATTAAAGCCTGTCTTTGGTATTAGACAGCAGGATGGGTTGGAGGTCTGCCTTCTGTCATTACATCATGGCTAATAGAGCATAGTTATTGATCTTTTTAGGAGTGTTTGATATCTATCTATCTTGAGGGATGTATTACTTGGATTTGCAGTGCAGACATTTCTCCTCTAAAAATGCAAACCGATTCTCATAAACCTCAGATTAAAAAAAAAAGTTGATACACTGACATATTTACTTAGTACATCAGTAATTTTTTCCAGTAACACGACTATCCTACAAACCTGAATTTTTCTTTACTGAACTTTTTTCTCTCTTTGTCCTATCCTAGGACAGTTCAGATTGTCAGGGACCTAAGAATATCTCCAATTCAGCATCCATCTGCAACAGCGTGTTGTGCTGAAAATCAGGCCAGGTTCCCCAGGGCTTTATTGCATATGGGCTTGAAACTGTTCAAGGATGGAGATGGACCTTTCCTGGTAAACCTTCTTGTTGACTGAGTATGGGAAAGCTCATTCTTGCCCTTTGAGGATTTTGACTTTAAAGCCCTGCCAGCTTCTCTGAGCTCTGTGACTCTACAATACTCTCTCCCTGGGATCCAATTCACCAGCTTCTTGACCAGGCTTCTTGACTCTTTTCTGAACACTCTGGCCTTTGCTACTTGCTTTTACTTTGTCTTTCCTTACACAAAAGTTCAATTTTACATCTATTCATTCAGGACTTTGATAATGAGATAGAGAGAGCATGTTTTGAAACACATGAAAGGATAGAACAAACTAAAGTGAAAAACAGCACCTGTTATTTTGAGAACACGAGATGCTTACAAAACTTCTATCAATCCTTCCCTGAGAACATGAAATTCTTCACAGAGCTGTTCCCTAGGAAGGCAAACTGTTTTCCCTTGGGAAAGTCAGGGCTTGGTGCCAAATTTCTCCAAGACCCACTGAAAGTCAACTCCACAAAGGTCCAAAGTCTATCTTCTGTCTTGTGTCCCCCAACATCCCAACAGACAGATATTAGTTGATGTGAGACAGACCATGTGCTGAAATTCAACAAAAATACCCCACAGCTCAGTCGTCAGCAGCTCATGTTTGATGGACATCTGTGGCGAGTAGTGTACCTCAGGGTCCGTAGTGGGACTCGTGTTATTTAGTATCTTCATTAATACCATAGATAAAGGTATTGAGAGCACCCTCTGCAAATTTGCAGACAATCCCAAGTTGAGTGGTGATGTTCACCTGCACCTGGGTTGGGGCAACTCCCAATATCAACACAGGCTGGAGGATGAACAGATCGAGATCCTGTGAGGAGGACTTGGGGCTGCTGGTGAATGAGAGGCTGGATGTGACTCAGCAATGGGCACTCACAGCCCAGAAAGCAAATTTTGTCCTGGGCTGCATCAAAAGGCAGAAAGGAACAAAATGGGGAAAAGGACAAAACCAGGCTGGCCAGGGACAGGAGTGGGATGGTGTGCCAAAGCTTGAGGAAGCAAGCATTACTGGGATCACTCAACCTGCTCCATGAGGTGTCAGCTACATTTAGTGACACACAATGCAATTGCTCTCCATTCCATTCACTGGCCAATGCTCAGCTGGTCTCCAAGCAGCAACCCACAGCTCCTGCCAATTCCCCCCAGTCTATATAGAGGGCATGAGGTAGAATCTCTCTTTGGCCAGTTCAGGTCAGCTGCCCCCCAGCTTCTTGTGCCTGCTTGTTAGCAGGGCATGGAACACTAAACAGTCCTTCATTTAGAGAAAGTACTGCTTGTCAACAACTAAAATATTGGTGTGTTATCAACAGTATTCTCATACTGAATCCAAAACACAGGACTGTACCTGTTACTAGAAGGAAAATTAACTCTATCCTAACCAAAACCAGGACAAGTAGAAAATAATGCAAGATTTTATTTTCCCAGTAAGGATAACATTTTACTCTGTGCCATCACTTTCTAGATTGTCTTAATATATTGTTATTTCTATATTGTTAAAATAATAGTAATAGATGCATTTGGGGAGATTTGATCTGTCAAAGAGTTTGTGGAAGAGGTATTTAGAGACCTCCCTCTCTCAGGAGACAGAGCTAAAGGTGATCATGACTGTATATGCAGCAACATTAATTTTCCTTAATTCTCAGAAATTTCTCAAGTTTTCTATCTCATTTTTGGCCTCTGGAAAGAAAGTATAAGATAGTCCTGCCCCTTCTTTTCAGTATTTTAATCTCATACAACACTGCTTCTTTCCCCTGCTGTCTGGCAGTATTTGTTTAATATCTTAGTTTGTTCAGTGTTAAGCTTTGTCAGGATGGGAATCTCAGTCTCTCACAGTGATAACAGCTAGGACTACCTATCATCATGAATTTATTCAGCTTTATTAATATGCTATGAAATTTTTGTTATTTTTTCCCTGTTTAAGCTCTTCTGAGACTTATTTACTGGCATAGTTCAAAAATGCTGTTTTAAAAATAGCAAAGGCCGTTCCAGAAAACAAAAAAACCTCCCAAGCTCCATCAAAACCCAGCCAAAACCAAAATAAGTTTTGTTTGGGTTTTTTTGGTGGTTTTTTTTTGTTTTTGTTTTTTTTTTTTTAATGTGGGTAGTGCATGTAAGCCCCATTTTTCCATAAAACATTTATGTTTGACATTTTTCAAGGACTGTTTTATCTTTCTGTACTCACTGCCTTGTATTTCAGAACAAAACAAGAAGGAGACAGAATTTGTACATAATTTCTGGAGCTTGAAAAAAAACGCCTTGGGGGTGAAAGCATATCCAGGTGATACCAGGGAAATGCTAGAAGCAGCAGTTTCAGGGGACCTGGGTCAGAAGAAAATATTATGCTAACCTTTTGTATCTCTTCTATAGCTGCTGAAACTCTTTAGGCATGTTACAAAAGAAGTGGGACTTGTTTTTTGCTCTAATACAAGCAAGGGCAAAAGATGCAGTAGGAGTGTACTTTCAGAGTTCAGAGTATAAAGTTGTTTCTCATACCGCGGTTTAGATTCAGGGCATGGTGATGGCTCTCCTGGGTTTCCTATCAAACAACATGCATTTGGCCTGCAGATGAGAAAAAAGGACATCTACCCTCCAAGATGTGCAGGACTTTTCCAGGAAAATGCAGAAAATCACTCCTTGGCTGTGTTTGCTTCACAGATGGAGGAGCTGCACCACCCTGCAGCTTTGGGGTGAGTTCAGATGCAGTGCTAGGAGCTCAGCAGTGAGTTTGCTGGCTCTTTTCTTCTGGGAAAGCAAATACTCTTCCCTTTCACAAGTGGAAACATCTTCAGCAGGATGAGAAGTCAGAGCTCAATGTCACAATCACTGCTGCAGTCAGAAAACACTTCCAGGTGCATCCACGTGCTCTTAGGGACCAAATATTGAGTGATAGAAGTGGATGTTGAAGTGCACGTCATAAATGAGGATTACAAGACAGAGAAATGTAAATTCAATCCTTTGCTGTGACACCTGAATAGGTGCAGATTTGCATCTCATATGATTTAATGTTCTTTCCAGTGAGATATTGCTGTACCAACAAGGAGTTAAACTGTGCTTGAATTGTCAAAGCATGTTCATAGAAATGCTGATATTTTATCAAAAATGGAAAACTCTCGAAATATATTTTTTCTTTTTTTTCTGAAAGGTACCCATCCAAGAAAATCTGTTGGTATCCTTTTCCTTAGAGGAAAAATGAGGTTGTTATTGGATCCACAATACTCACTTTGACCTAAAAGGAGGACAAAAAGAAGAATATTATTTCACTAAATGCCTTTCAAAATATCAACTAAAAAATTTACTAAATTCTGTTACACTACTAAAAAAGAAATAAGGATAAAGAAGAAAGCAGTAAATTTCAGTGACTTTGAAATGTTGTATTTTTTTTAACCGGGAAATGAAATTCAAGATCATTTTAGTGAGGAGGTAATATAAGTGTATCTTTATTTGAAGGCCTTCAGGGGCAGTTATGGAAAGATGTCCACAGAACCCCACTCTCCCAAGGAGGAGCACATTTTTAGAGGTTTTAGGAAACTGGCATAATTGATTAAGGGACCAATTAGGAGGACAAGTGGTGGTGTAATTCCCCCCCAATCAAGCCCCTTCTCTGGAGTCTCCCCCTTGGCACTAGCTGGGCTTTGTCCATGAAATGTGTCTGGAAGAGTTGCTGTAGGCCTTGGCTGCCAGGAGGAACCACGATAGCACAGGGGCCCTGCACCTCTCAGGTTTAGAGCTCTGGAGTTTGTTTTGTCTTTCTGCCTAAGGAAAGACCATGGAAAAAACTGGGAAAAGTAGCCACTAATACAATAGGCTACAGAGCTACAAGTATATATGTGAAGAATAAAGAGAATATATAAAGGAAAAAGGCAAAAACCAAATGGCATCAGTAATAGACAAATAATTTCATCAAACTCTGTTATGACTTTGCAATTTTCATGTAGTGAAGGAGTAGCTCAAGGCAGAGATGAGAAAGGACAGAAGCAGAAAAGGCAAGAGAAGTCAAGATCAGAGAGCTGGACTCCTGCTCTTAAAGAGCTCTTATGATCAGAAGAGCTGCTCTCTGGAAATGATATGAGGACCTCCAGATTTATTCTTCCTTACTGGCTGTTGTGAAAAGTTTGGTTCTGTTTTGCAGGTCAGAGTCCATCTTGACAGATGTTCCTGCTCTGTTGCCTTTTGCTAGTTCTGAAGGTCCCCCACTGTACACCAGGCAATGATGTTCTGAATCTAAATCTGTCAAAGCATCTTGCTGACCACTATCAATTAAATAGTTAGCACACTTGTAACATGATGTTAGCTTTTGTTAGAAATGTGACTGTGACTGACACAAAATACTCACATTTGGGATTTTCCAGTGAAATATTTAGGTTTTTATCTGTTTACCTAACAGATGAGGTCCATGCTCTTACTCTTCCTCTGTGAGAAAAAGTTCCTCAAAGACAGCAGACAACTGGAGGTAATTATGTGAGTATCTAAGTTACTGCAACTATGAATTGGAGTGCAGAATCTAGATGGTTGGAAAGCGTCCTGGAAGTCTTAAATACTCTGCATCCTGAGAAAAGAGGAAAAAAAAAAAGGTGAATCATGCCAGTTGTACAAGTATTTACACCTGTTAAGTGACTTTCTGGACTTTTGCTCTTCTGTCCAATATTTCCTGGTGGGCCTGGCACTTAAACTGAACTATTTCATGAAGGACCAGATGGCCTCATCCTCATGTGCCTCCAGCCTAATTCTGAAGCAAAAATATTGTGGTGTTCTTGGGTAGATATTGTTAACGTCTTTGTATCTTTTGAGTAGAAATGCAAATTATTTGCTACTTTATGGAAGTTGTTAATAAGGAAGAAAATAGTACAAAGATAAAATAATTTAGTCAATGAAAAAATAAATCCTTATGAGCAAAAAAACTCTTGGCACTGAATTTATAAAAATGGTTAACTGCTGCAGAAGTGACAGCTGGTCAAAGAGAACCCTTTAGTATAAGGTCAGAGCTATACATTTGCCTTTGAAGAATCTGTAGAGTAGGTATTCTTCCTCAGGAGTCTGCAGTGCCAAGGAGACTCAGTAAATCAGATTCAAAGAACTTTTAGTACTGAACTCTGAATAACTTGACCTTATGTCGTACTGAACTCAGTGGTGACTTACTAAAGCAGACTTGAAATAGCAAACAGCTATACAAAGCATTTTTGACAACTGTCTTTCTGCAAAAGCAAGTTCATCAGACATTTCTGTATGGATTTTGTTTTGTGTCTTGTTTGTTTGCTTGTTTGTTTTTTCCTGGGGAAGGTAAGGTTTATTTCTTTGCAAGAGTGGGCTGATAGGGAAGAGACTAGATGTAACTTTAAACATTCAGTGCCCATAAATTCACTTTAACAGTGGATGTTGTCAAAATGACTTCTTCAGAGACTTCTCTGTGCTGAACTCCTCCAAAAAATCTCATCCTTGGAGAGCATTTTTCCTGTCAGTACTGGAGCCAAAACTTCTTGTTAACATGTATACTTTTAAGTATTCAGTCTAACACTCAGTGTTTTCAGAAACTTCACTTTGCATCTGACTTCCCTGTAACCTCATTCACCATTCTTCAGTGCATGTTTGACATGACTCATATTTCATTGTGACAAGGTCTCTTAATTCTAATACAGAATGCTTCTTAAAAAAAATCCTTTTATGTGGTGGTTATCTAGTTTGGGAATCATCATTAATTTATTGTAACAATTCATTAAGATGAATGAAATATGCTTTTTTTTGGTAAATGACAGTGAAATATGTAGTCATTTCCCAGGCATTAATATTTCTCTGGTGTCAGTATATCTTTTGATACATATCACATTTATATTCCTATTTATTTTGCCAGGAAATCAATCATACTGGATATGTTTGCTTTTAGTTCAGTACTCATTTGACTGGGTTGCACTAGAATCTCTTTCCTCAGATTTTCTAAGCTCTTTCAGAATCAAATTGTATTTGGAAATTATATGTTCAGAGGCACAAATAAGTTTCATTGGATTCTGACAAACAGAGACAAATGTAAATGCACAACAAAGAGCTGCAATGTTCATATTGAGAAATACTTCCAAGGTTACAATGGGCATTATAATCAGTTTCTTTTCTATATCATGACCTTCATGTTACAAGAAAGGTTTGTAATATTTCCTTCATCCTGCCCCGAACCAAGAAGTGCTGACTGTAGCTCTCTTGTTTTACTTCTCAGCCCACGCTATCATGTTTTGTGCACTGGACTGGAGATAGTATTTTTCAGTCCAATTATTTGTGCAGCAGAAGCAGTACAGTGAGATACTCAAGAGCTCGACATGAAGTATATGAACAATTCAATTTTCTGCCTTCATTTTACCTTGACTCTTCTTTTGTCTAGCAAAGACTTTGTCATATCCTGTTTCTGTTGTGTTAACAGTAGCCACAGTCACTACTTTTCATTAATAACAGCATTAATTTGAGAACAGTATGTCAGTAAGGCTGAGTTTCCACTGCCAAACAACGCCTGAGATAAGGAAAATGTTGGCAAGGGAAATATGAGCAGAAGAAATTCCTAGACAGGAAACTTTGTATCACATTTAATTAGAAAGAAATTCAGCCTGCAATAATAATAGGATGTTGCTGACTGAGGATACTTCATCACTACAGGTAAAAGTGAGTGAAGAGACTCTCCATTTGAAGAATGCACCTATCCTAGGAAGGGTACAAAGGGAAGCAAAAGACTGAAAGGTTGAAATGAGAGAGTGATGTAGGGAGGAAGACAACCTAGCAGCTCTTGCAATGGAGGGAGGGAGGACAGACACTGTGGCTTTCTGCAGGAGAGGATATAAGGACTTTCCTTCTTCTCTAGCCTTAAATGGCACCAAATATGTGCTTATAACATTCAGGGATATGAGCTCTGGACTTCTGGCAACAGCTCAAGTGTGTAATTTTCAGTACACAAAATTAGGTGCAATGAAGAGTGGTATTTTCAGAATATTGACTGGCAGACGACCCAACCAGAGTAGGTGCAGATATAATTTTATAGTACCTTCAAGTCCATCTACTTCTGGCACCTGCATGACTGTCACACTTCTCTTTTCATCTTCACTCTGCTTTGCTGCTTCCCAGTGTTTGGAAAGCCAAGGCCACTGGGCAGTACGAACTTGGATGAACATGAGTACAACCCGGTGGTGCAGTGGCAAGCAAAGGCAGAAGGGAAGCACCATGTGTTTTATGGCTCTGTAGTGACTGCCTAACACAGTTGTAAAACTGCATCCTCAGTGACTTATACTGAATTGGTTCAAAGTCCCTTCTTCTAAGCAAGGTTTGCAAAGTGATCATGAGATACAACCAGTTTCTGAATCTGTATTGGCCAGCACCAGTAAAATGACTTGGTAAAGTAGAGAGCAGAGGAGAATCTGGATTTTTGCTTCCAGATTCACTATCTGCATTTTTTTTTTTTTGCTTTCCTTTTCTCCTCCTTGCCCATAGCTACATGCACTGTGAACTGGTAAAATTATTTGAAACATTTAAAGAATCAAACTCAATAACTTGTCTAAGGGCTCACTGTGTAAAAATGATCTTGTCCTGCAGACAACATTTTATAATGAGATTCAGCAAAAAGGCTACAACATTATCACTGATGCAATAGAAATACAAGGAAAATGTCCTTGAAAACATCTGTTTCTATATGGGGGATATAAATGCAGTGGCATTCTGCACTTATATGGTAGCGGATATCTAAGAAGAAACTCATTAACCAGAAAATAATTTGGATTTTTGGCTGGTACTCAGAGAAAGGTGAAGGATCTTGAACTGCCCTAAAGGATAATGACATGACTTGCATCTTTTAGGAAAAATAGTGTGTGATTGCACCTGGTATGAAATACCATAAATTAATTTAAACAGAGATTGCACCAGTTGTACAGAGAGCTTGAATTAATTTAATTTAAAGATGAATCAGCATTTCTACAATGCAAGTTTAATGATCTTTTCTTGACAAATATGGGATTTTCTTGTGAGATATAATGCAGTTCTCAGCGTAACTGCTTTTGCATTTCCCTGGAAAGGCTGCTTGCAGCTGTTCTCTGGAATGTCCTACACTGAGCAATGCTGTGGAGCATGGTTCCGAATTCAGCTGTATTACAAAACTGCTCTCCTGGTGAGCTGTGTCCAAGCCAGCAAATGGAACAGTGTGAAGGCTTGTCCTCTGGATCACACCTGATCTGCAGACAGCTTTCTCTTCAGATCAGTCTAGTTTTGTGGAAAGTTGTTACTGAGACTACTCTCTGGCGTGTACTAAATCACAGTTTGTGTTTGGGACTTCTTTCATCCACAGCTGAAACATCTTCAGGGACATACAATTGCTCCCACTGTAGACACTGTAGAACTGTCCACTGGCTGGAACAGTATTAACCAAAAAGCACAGCATGGAAGTCCAGCTGATACATGACTTTCTTAGTAGCAATACCTTCTAATTGTAATGAACTGTAAACATCAGGAGTCATCTGGAAACCTTAGTTTATATCTTGGCTGAAAAATGAGCCCTTCAATACTTTGCACTAGGCTGAATTATTCAGTCCATAAGAGTGCCACCTATTGAATCACCAATCTATTCCTACAGGAATCTTTTTTCTCCCTTATTTCACCGACCATGATTGTCTCAGCTTTGGAAGTTACTGAGCATGTGCTTAGGACTTTCTCAAAGCTCAGCACATGTTTAAGGACCCTTTCATATGCAGAAACATCCTGCAGACTGAAAATCAAGATTCAAAACTACAAATTTGTATATCAAAGTTGCAGTGCTCCTGGCTATAATTTCATTATGTCAAAATGCCTTATCAATAATTCAATTGTTCCATTAGTTTTGTGTTAAGACGTTAATGGAGTTAACTGAGTTAATACATGCATAATTTATCAGTCTATAAACTAAATAGTTTAAAATGCAATATTCAGACTTACTGTGATAACAGCTTATAAAATGTGCTGTCTATAATAGCTTAAAAATGTGCTGCCTGCATTTGCTCTGGAGCAGCTGGAACGTGGAGTTGCTGAAAAGCAGCAGAGGGAAGAAACTACCACACCCAGGGTCTGTAGACAAGAAAGAGGAAGACTGTTGAAGCCAGGTTGTGAGATGCCTGCTGGTTGGAAGGGTGTGTTTGGAAAATGCAGATGGAGTACTATATCCCAACCTTGCTGCTGCACTACACTATTTTCAATTTAATCTTTTCCCCCCTTTTACTTTTTAGAAAGAAATCACAGTTACATAGTGGAACTATGAATTCCTTTTAATCTGAGTGAAGCACTAGCCAAAACCCCAAATAACCATAAATTCTGCTGCAATATGGACCTCCTACTAAGCAGTTCTGCACCTCGTGGCACCATGTCTACAGAGGAAATGAATGAGACATATTAATCACACCTATGTCTTACACTAAGATAATTAAATTACGTGTGAGCTGCTGGGGATAAATAATTCTGAAACCTGAGTGGTCATTGATTCCGAAGTCTGAGGTAAGAGTTTAAGCATATGTATTTTTTTTTAAAAAAAGCACTATCCTGATGTTTAAAGGTAACTTTGAATCTGAATGTTTATTAGACTTAAAATTGTTCTGTCATATATTCTGTAACTTCTTTATTTTCATATTTCACGTTGTGATCCTAGTTATTAAAACCAAAAGATAGGGTAAAAAAGCGTTTCATAATCTTAAAAAGTTACATTCAAATTTAGTTTAAAAATGCAGGCTGACATTTTAAAGGCGTGGAAGATGTTTTTATGTAGTGGTAGGAACAAATATTCTATATAGACTCAGTTTTTTTGTGGTTCAGTCCTAGTGAAATCTGTAGCCTTTTTTTTCTTTCTTCCTCTTTTTTTTTTCTTTTTATATTTCTGAATTAAGCTTTTGTCTGGCTTTCAAGTAAACAAGTCAGGTGGATATTTTGTGGTCTGACAATACTAACTAGAAGCCGCTGTTTAACACACACAAAATGAACCTGCTTTGCCTCTTTTCTGCTCATTTAAGTTCTTCTTGTTAGTTCAACTTGGGAAGCAATAGATGAGACAAGTCCACAGCATAAACACACAGTTATTTACTATGACCTGCAATAGTGTCAGCTGTTAATGTGTTTTGTAGTCAGTAAGGAGCATTACAGGGGAAGTTTACAATGAAACTATCCGTGGTTCAAATATCTACCTCTTTCAATCATGAACACACATTTAATCATTACATAATAAAACTCCCAACCTAGTTAGTTTTGTTCAATTTTTACAATGTTGAGTGACAAGGAATCAGCTGCAGGAAGGCTAGGGAGACCAGACATAAACCACAGCTATGATGTGATCACGGGAAACAATCTGGAAATCTCAGCAGCACTTGCCTGTGTTGGCCATCAGTAAGCATTGTTGGCACAAGCCCCTCAAAGTGTTAGATTAAAATCTCATTTTAAGTTGTGCATCTGTTAATTCTAAGGCAAGAGGAATCTGTAGAGTCACCTTACAAATAGTGAGAATAACCACAAGTGCCTATTCCATCCAATCTTTTATTTTGCTACTAGGCAGTTGTTTTCATCCCTATTACTACTCAGAGCCAGTGGAGACAGAACTCAGAGCAGCTGCATCTTTGGAATAGGCTAGCAGAAGAGCTCCTGCTCCCTTTTTTCTGCATAATGAAAGGGAGTGCAGATTTTTTATTTGTAGCGAAAAACAGTTCAAAAAGTTAGCCACCAAAGAAAGCTAGCATCACCTAGACAAAGCTTAATTCTTTTCTTTATCTTCTGCTATGAAAACTACACTTCATTTTTCAGTTATGTCTGAGAAAAGAGTTTGGAAATTATCAGTTGGTCAAACATAAAACCTCCTCTACGTATGAAACTACAAGGGAGAAATAGGCCATACTCGCAAGCTATAAAGTATTAGGTTTTTTTTTGTTCTAATGACTTACCCTGTGTTAAGTAACTGTAGGTTATTCTACTTGTTTTATTTGACGATGCTACAACAAAGGAATATATCTAGGCAAGGTACTGTTTCAGGCAAGATAAGCTATCTGACAACCACAGAAAGCCAATATCTGCTGTCTTTGATGAGGTGAATCCCTTATGAAAGTAAAGTAATATATAGAAATAGCAGGATGTCTATCTCATTCCTTCAATAAAAGGAAGAAATTCAATGCATTGAAAGTCCTAGTGCTGGGGATTTATATTAACTGATGCATCTGATCAAAGCTACAGCTTGTACTCAAGTCACCATAACCTGAGGGAGAACATATGCTTCCTTTATTCTTGTCCTCCACAAACAACTCATATTGTCATGGCCAGAAAAGGTTCCTAGTTAAGTGTGGCATTCTGTTTTGTTACTGATATTTCTGAGAGGAGTTTGACAGCTGCAGGTTCTTTCAGTACCCCTTGGAAAGGACAGCGGCAGTTTTAGAATTTTGCCACAGACACTGAATTTAGTATCTTGTACAAAGATGGGGAAAATTGTTTTGCAAAATTTTCAGATCCTTTTTTTTATTCAGCTATAATTTTAGAAGCATGAGCTCATGGTGTTTTAAACCACTTTAAACCACAGAGGGCTTGATATTTAGCATTATGCTATTTTGTCAAACTGTAGAGATGTGGAGGCAGATATATTGATCTTAAAAAATACTTCTGACTGTCAAAAATTCTTCTGCCATACAAAAATCCTTTGCCTTTCTAGAACCTTGTAGCCATCTGGAGTGGAAATCAGGCGTTTCACTGGCACTTTCTCATGCATCATGCAGGTAATAAAATTAGCTAGTATAACAACAGCTTTTAGCATCTTAATTGCTGTAATCAGTAGTGATGGCTCAAGGATATATGCTTATAGTAAGTATGTGGGGGGGGAAAGTGATGCTCAGAGCAAACTAACTTCACAACAAGCATAGAATCATAGACTTACAGGATGGCTGGGGTTGGACAGGACCTTTAAAGGGCATTTAGTCCAAATGCCCTGTCATAAGCAGAAACATCTTCAAGCAGATCAGGTTGCTCAGAGCCACATCCAACCTGGTCTTGAATCTTTCCAGGGATGGAGCATCTACCACTTCTCTGGACAGCCTATTGCAGGATTTCACTAACGTGATCATAAATACTTTTCTGATATCTAGTCTGAATCTAGACTCATTTAGTTTAAAACTATTAACCATTGTCCTATTGTTGCATGCCCTGTTAAAAAGTCTGGCCACTTCATTTTTCTTAAAAGCCTCCTTTAGTTACTGGAAGATTGCAATAAGGTCTCTTTGGAGCCTTCTTATCTCCAGGCTGTAAAATCCCAACTCTCTCAGCCTTTCGTCGTTGGAGAGGTGCTCCAGACCTCATATCAATTTTGTACCTCTCCTCTGGACTCACTCCAGCAATTCCATGTTCTCCCTGTGCTGGGACCCCAGAGCTGGATGCAGGGCTCCAGGTGGGCTCTCACCAGAGCAGAGCAGAGGGGCAGAATCCCCTCCCTCCCCTGCTGCCCACGCTGCTTTGGATGCAGCCCAGGACACGTTTGGCTCTCTGGGCTGGGAGTGCCCATGGCTGGGTCATGTCCAGCTTCTCAGCCACCAGCACCCCCAAGGCCTTCTCACAGGGCTGCTCTTGATTTGTTCATTCCCCAGCCTGTGCTGGTAGTGAGGTTTGCCCTGATTTAGGTACAGCACCTTGAACTTGGTCTTAGTAAATCTCATGAAGTTCCCATAAGTGCACTTCTGGAACTTGTTTAAGTCCCTCAGGACAGCATCATGCCCTTTAGTCATCTTACTGAATAATAAATTACTGTGAAGGAACACTTTATCATGCTGTTTAGACCCGTTTTTTTGCCAATAAAACTTTTATTTGAAACACCAAGAAAACAAAACAAAACCACAAACAAACAAAAGCAAACAAACAAACAAAAAACCACAAACAAACAAAAAACCCCTGAAAAAACCCCACAAAAACCACCAAAACAAATCACCAATCAACCACCCAGCCAAAAATCTCTATAATGAAATAACAGAGTAAGAAGTAAATTTCATTTTGATTCCCTCTGTATGTCTATGTTCATATTTCATTTGGAGTATCGAAAAATATTTCATCCTTTTGCTGTTACTGATGTAAAACATTTTCTAGATAATGATTAGTGAGAATCTATCACTTTTTATGGTGAACCGAAGTTTGTGTTTTACAGTGGAAATATCAGACTGCTTTTGCTATGGCTATAGAATTCAATTTGTGCAAAGGAAACCCTCTTAAATCCAAATTTGGGAAGGAAAATGTCAAGCTGATCTTTAATAATATGTTTTCTTAAGTTTTCCCTAGCTTCTTTGATATGAATTATTTCAAATGCAATGAGATCACCATCATCCATAGTTCAACTTCTCTGGTCACAAGCACCATGCTCCCATTTCAAAATGAATATTCAGATGTTTTGGGCTGTACTTTAGTCAGTATTTATATCTTTTGAGCTAGATCTCAAAAGCACACAGATCTTTTAGACCTGTGTGCCATATTAGGAACTAGTTTGCCACTGGCAGATTTTCCTTTTCAAGAAAATGGTATTAAAATAACTTTGTTTTGTCTATTTATGTCATGTAAAGTACATATATTTATAAACATTTTCTGTCACATAGTTAATATTTTCATCCATTTAAAATCCCACTTTTCCCTACAGATTCAGTCAGAGGTCTCAAAAAATACTCCTGAATTTGGACAGTCTGTTTCCTATTTTTGTGTCAGTCATGTTATACTAACAGTAAATATAGCAGTCACTGAGACAGGATCTTTAATAAAACAAAATTGCTGAAAAGTTTTATCATGGACAGCAAGTTGACTTGGATACTTAATATTTTTTCATCTCTGTCAGGTAGAAGTGGTACATAAGTAACATATTTCATTCAAAATAACTTAGAGTAACACAATTATAATTGTTTCATTTTAGACATAAAAATGGACAAGGATAAACATATGGACCCTGAGTATGAAGTAGAGGAGAAGTGACTTTACTGAAAAGTGTATAATACAGAGACCATAGAGATTTTCCCAGACTCATCAAAGTCAGTACCCTTGAGAAAGTCTCTCAAGGATGCCTAGGCTGTGATACATCCACTGTCTTAGGTTCCTGTGCTACATCCAATATTCCTTGTGACTTTGTATTGCTTTTGGAGCCTGCAATAGCACAGTTTTCATTAAGAATTGCAGCTTATGACAAATGCTAAGAAGTTCTGGACTTTCATCTGTCATCTTCTGCAGAAAAGCGTTTGAAGGAGCACCTTTAGTTGAACTTTTAGAGAATGAAATCATTAAGATTCATATATCCACAAGTTTTAATCTAGTTTGGAATGCTGACCTTTATTTATAAAATTGATAGAATTTCTCATTTTTGAGCATGCTTGGCCACAAAAACTGCTCTTGACTCTAACCTGGAGAAAAGCCATGCAAACTCTTTCTACTGCAACTTTCTAAATAGACATAAAGTCTAAGCAAATTATTCCAGTGGGGAACTTTGATTAGGCTATGTATTCCAAGACTTCCTAAGCCTTCATTCAGGCTTGGTTTGGGGTTTTGAGTCAAAACCTGGTCAGGACATCACCAAGACTGGGACCACAATGCATCAGAATACAAAACATCTCCACTGGCACTTCAAGCTTCCAGGATTTCTCCAAAATCAAAAAACTTTGGAGATGCCACTGAAGCTAGATATTGCACAAAGCATGAAAAACATAATGTAGAAATCTTGATAACAGGACTACGTCTTCAAACTTCAGAGGACTCTGTTTAGAACCACTCTAGCAAACTCCCTGATTAACTTTTGGTATTGTTAAGACAAAATCAGAATCGAA
The DNA here is from genome assembly GCA_013397155.1 of Irena cyanogastra. Lineage (NCBI taxonomy): Eukaryota > Metazoa > Chordata > Aves > Passeriformes > Irenidae > Irena > Irena cyanogastra. The sequence goes on from VWZV01007802.1 coordinate 31,060, forward strand.
ATGTTGACTTGGTGATGATATTAATTACGATGAAAAGAGCTGCCTATAGTCTTGCTAAACTGGGATGTGTGCTGTTCATGCAGTATCACTAACCTGGTTCAGCGAACGCCACAGCTCTTCACACAAAGAAATTTTGTATTAACAGTTATATTTTCAGTCAAATAATTTATTTCATCAATAAACACAGACGTAGCAGCTACCCAGAGTAAAGCAGTACAAACTCAAATCATATGCCAACTTCTAACACTAACTCACTTATTAAGCTTAAAGAAGATAGACAGTAGAGAAGTAATACTAGAGCCAGCATAACACTGAGGGGATTTTTATAGCCTTTTGTTTCCATCAAAAGGTATTACAACTATCTAGTTGTAATATAGATATTTCTAATTTATAGAAATAGCTCTTTCTGGAAAGAAGCAATCACACCAAGTTAATAAATTTTTAACAAAGAGAGCTTTATATGGCAACAATTTCAAAGCACTTGAACCAAAGAATCTTATCAGAAAAAGCTTATTTTAATGTAATACTACCCTCTGGTCAGAAACTAGTAATCCTGACCCTCTGGTCAGTATTGCTCACCTAAGGCTCATTTCTCCATCAGTGCTCTACATATCTGATTCTGTTGATGCTTGAATGGATGCAAACCAAAACAATCTCATAGAAATTTGTGAAAATCAGCAGCAAGAAAATAAAACAGGGAGTCAGGTCCTTCTAGAAGTCTGTCTACCACTGTCTCATTGCCAAATTCGTTTTTACCTTCACTGTGATTCCTAATAAATGTCTTAGTCTTTTCCTCTTGACTCCTAAATTCCTCTTTCTAAATGCCAAAAGGTCTCGGATGATTCCAGGAAATAACGTAATTTGCTGTCACCTTGTCTTCTAGTCATCTTTAAGGCCAGTCAAAAAAAGACTTTTTAGATGCTTTTGGTTTTTATTATTGTTTGTTTGTTTGTTTGTTTTTGATGATTACAAGACGGTCTTATGCCTACACACACAACTGCAATAATCATAGGCTTCAAACCTTTAAGAATAGGCTTCCATAACCTTCACTGCCTGAGTCTCTGCCATTTTCTTCACCTCATCAGAAAATGATCGGTGCTGCTTTGCATCAAAAGTCTAAGACAAAGATCATGTTCTAGCCAACACCAGACTTGTATGGGAGGATTTAAAGTAAAACCTCTGAATAAAAACAGCAATACCAAAATCATATGTTGGTGGTGTGCCTGACGTACCATCTAAGAATACTATAGAACCAGAATGCTCTCTCTTTGCTCAGATATCTATGTATCTCTCTTTGCAAACTCATGGATATCATTTTAACTAGCTTTGAGCCAAACAAAAAATCTAAGTGAGAAAAACAAACATGCACCAAGCTTAGTGCCTTGTGCTAAATCCATAGCATTTCTAACTCCCTGCAGCAACTCCTCTATAACCGCTTTTCTGAACAAGCTTGTCTGATTTGTAACCTCTCTGGGCTCATGTTAAGGCCTAATAGCTGTCCTAATAGTCTAATCCTTCTTCACAAGTCAGCTTCTTGTTAAAGGCTCCTTGCAGCAAATAAAGAGTTTCTTGGGTCTTGTGAGTTTTTCAGTATTCAGCTGGCACTGTGTCTTTGTTTGGAAAGAGAGAAAAATAGCCATGAGGTGTCTGCTCTGCAGAGGGAACAGTTGCTTACGGATCCTAGCTCAACAGCTGTGAACTTTTTGTGTCATAGTCCCCATCTGCTTGTTTCAGAGGTCACATCATTAGATGATGCCCCAAATGTATGCATCCACACAAAGTCTGAGCTGTAGTCATGGGAACTTAATCAGACAGCATTTCCTGTCACTAACCTCCAATGCCATACAAATGAGTCTTTCAATTCGGAAAATAATCAGCTTGCACTGTCTATATCAAAACATTAAATATTTAATATCAGATATATTGTTTTCATTCCTCACAAATATGTCTGTAGTAGCAATTTGAGGCACTTGGGGAATTTAGCAGACCCACAGACCTATTTTAACAAATGGCATATTTCCTTTTATCAATCTTCATACATACTGTAACTATTTACTGATTTTAACTATTTTTAATATTTTATTTATTTATTTTATTTTTGGTAACAGGAATGACTCCAAAGAAAACATCTTGAATTGATAACAGAATTTTTAAAACATAAGAATATACAGATTTGATAAATTAGCCTCAGTTGTTCCTATGCACAATCTGTACTCCTAATGCCACAGAGAAAATAGATATGCTGCAGCACTTTATCCAGCAACTGTGGAAGCACAAAAGAAATGCAAATCTCCCTATTCTAATTAAGTAATTGTTAATTATTTGGACTTATTTTCCAGAACAACAATAAAGCTAGCACCTAAGTTCAAAGAATTTTTTTAAACTTTGCTGTTTTCTTTACTAACCCTTCAAGGCCCTGCCCTGATTTTACTGATACATCATGTTCACTAATTTAGCTCCTACTGTAAAACTTTAGAAGATGAGCTCTGTTTGAATGACAGAGGTCCTTATAAGAGCAAAAGGGGAACTATTCAGAGGAATCATTCCAAGGACGAGCATCACATCCAGCATTTCCCAGCACAGCACGCAGAGAAGCTATGATAGGCAGCACGAGCACTTGCTGGAAGGCATGTGCACCATGCCAGTCCTCTTTTTCCGTCCAGTAGGTCAACTGCTTGCAGCAATATGACCACAGAATATTGGGTTTGAGGGGTTTTTTTTGTGGTTAGGATGTAAGTTCCTAGTTAGGAGAAGGTCAGGCAGATTTCATGGGGGTAATGAACTGTCACTTAGCCATAGGAAACTGTTAAGAACATGATTGTCTTTCCAAACTTTAAGTTATTCTCTGGTACATAAACCATCCATCCTTCATTTTAAGTCAGACTATAATAAACTTTTAAAGAAATGCATTGATCTATTTTTTGGAAGAGGCTTTGTAAAATTTTACAGTAACTATCCAACCATTTAAAATCCTAATCAGTTTTTTCAGGGAGGAAAGCATGGCTGCTTCCTCCAGCACTTCAGAGGTTGTTGGTGCCAGTGTAGTTTCTGACACACCAGAGAGTGCTGTCATGCCTAATGATTGTAACTCATGTTCCACTCTATCTACATCAACCAGTAAATTTGCTGCACAAAGCACAATAAGAGGGTGATGTTCACCCACTGACTGCTCCTCCACGGGTTGCCCCTCCTGCTCATTGCCTGATATTGCCTGAAAACAAAGCAAAACAAAATTACGACATTTGCTCCCAGGTCATGTATCTGTAAAGGGATGAATCAGCAAAAGGAGAACAGACCTCTGACGGGAATCTTGCTTAGCTCATACCAGGCATCACCTAGATACTTAGTTTTGCAAAAAGTGTAATACCTCACTCCTTGAGACCTGGATTTAACCCCATTTAAGACAAAGAAGAAGTTAGGGCCTACAACGGAAAATAATTAGGCAAAAATGTGGATCAGTGCCTACAGGTTATTTGTCTTTGTTGGTTAACTGAAGCACCAGTCTTTTGTTGTACAAAAACAACTTTCCTGCAGAAAATTTTCTCTTGGTGCAAGAGTTTGGTGCCAAAGAAGTCTTTGAATAGGGCAGAAAGAAACAGGAACAAATGTCAAATATAAATGTGGAACAGAGCCGTTTTTTTTATGCAATTTCAGGAATAGCATTCTTTCCCAGTCACCTTCAATATACATTTTCTTTAGGTTTGATTTCCTTTTTCCTAAAACCTAAAACCTTCTTTCTTTTAAAACAAATTAATTTGGACTACTAGAAAATGTGAAAAAATTCGTGCAATAAAAACTCCCTGACTGCTTTTTGGTTCTTCCTTTTCCTTTTGACTTTTTCCTCATCTTTTTGTCCTTATCTCATGGAAAAAGATAATGCATATTTGATGCAAGTAATACAAGCTTTTTTTTGCTTAGACTGAATGATTTTTTTCCCAAGTATAAATTTGTATTCTCTGTGATTCTTAGTGATACTTGATTCTCTGCGTACGTGTAGGCTGCACAGTTAAAAGTCAGTTTAAGACTTTCTGTTATTTATGCTCAATTTATGAGAACTGCATAATGGTTACAGTCATCTAGTGGCCAGATAAAACACACCAGAATGTCCTTGGAGGCGGTAGTCCACATCAGTCATTCCTGCGTCTGTACCTACTGGTTTGGAAATGTTCTATTCCCATAAAAGCCCCACCTACATGCCCGAGACACTGTTTTCTGCTGAGTCACTGTTGTATCAATGCACTGTTGATAACTGACAGCTTTTACATAAAGCTTTTGCACTGTGGACACATGAAATGTTGGGACATCAAGAAAGAGGCACTTGCATTTATTTATTTGATGTGTGGTTTTCAAAATCAGAGGAAAGCATCACATAATCCTCATTTAGCAGTGTTGTCAGGAAGAGGACTGTGCACAGCCCTACAGCACAAAGAGGCAGGTAACAGTAACCTGCTCCAGGTATATTTTGTAATTCCAGATTTACATTGTTATTATTATTATTATTATTATTATTATTAGTTATTGTTATTCTCATTATTATGACTGTGAGGCATTCTAGCCCACGTGAGTAACCGAAGCATGCAATTACTACTTTTGATTGGTAGAACTCTAAATACATGGAATTCATGAAGCATTTTCTCTTTTTCTTCTTTCCCCTTATGGTATTTTGTCAGTGATGGCCAGATGCAGAATTATAGATGATTCTGAACATTTTTGTGCCAGTCTATTCATGGTGTACTTGGCCTTCCATAATAAAAGGCTTGAAGAAGTCAATGAGCTTAAAGATTAGAAACTAAATAGAGGCTAACAATTCGAAATAAAAGGTAATGTAAAAATCAATGTCCAACCCTGATGTGTGCGCATATGTGGCTTTTATTGTGCCTTTATTTTGTTTGGGGGTTTTGTCTGTTTTGTTTAAAAAGCTCCACAAAATAACGCTGGAAACAGTGTTATGGGATATTTCAATTTTCTAACTGCAGACACAGGTGATGCATAGACTTAAAGATAACCATTTAGATTCTCTCCAATGGCCCTGCAGCTATTGTGCAAGTAGAGGGCAGGAGGGAGAAGGCAGCATTACTGCTTTTTGAATTGTTCTGATTTCAGACATGGATTTCAAAAAGATTTCAGAAAGATTTCAGAAAATTGTTACCAATTACCAAAAAATTCCCCAAAANAAAAATAAAGAATTCTTAATGTCTCTTTTCTTAGGCAGAAAGAAATTCACTTCTCATTGTCTAAGAAACTGGGAAGCATGGGCTTTGTGTTCATGGATCAGAAACTTGGATCATGACTAGTCTGCAGCTGGACAGGTTGGCTAACAAAAGATGAAGAAATACCAGCAACAAGATTTTTATTTTTCTAATACTTTGCATAGATTTGATCTAAAAGAAAAGAAAAAAAAAGTAAGATGCCCCCTGTAGCCTACTAGAACTGCTGATACTGTCAAAGTCTGAAAGCCCTTCCTGCTTGTGTAACTACTGCCCTTGTGTGCAGTGCAGTCCACAACCAAAACCTCACCTCTCTGCCAAGACTGTAAGCAATTGGNAGAGGTCTCACAAAACTCTTAAAATCTGAGGTTATGGGAGATCCTACTCTCCAAAAAGTTGTTATTCTGGAATGGCAGTGGGTGAAATTCTTTGAATTTTCTATGTGATTTTTTAGCCTAAATTTCAAATATAGAAATTATTTAGGTGTTTAGAAACCACTGACTTTCAATGACATATAGGCTTTTAAGT
>VWZV01007802.1:36986-48751 GCA_013397155.1 Irena cyanogastra
TTGGATCATGACTAGTCTGCAGCTGGACAGGTTGGCTAACAAAAGATGAAGAAATACCAGCAACAAGATTTTTATTTTTCTAATACTTTGCATAGATTTGATCTAAAAGAAAAGAAAAAAAAAGTAAGATGCCCCCTGTAGCCTACTAGAACTGCTGATACTGTCAAAGTCTGAAAGCCCTTCCTGCTTGTGTAACTACTGCCCTTGTGTGCAGTGCAGTCCACAACCAAAACCTCACCTCTCTGCCAAGACTGTAAGCAATTGGGCAAGTACAGTGATTAGGGAGTATTCAGCTAAAGAGAAGTCTCAGTAGTTTTTAAATAAGAAACATTTATTCTGGGGAACAGAAAAGACTAAGAAAGAGGAAAAATAAGGACCAGCAGAGTAGTGAAAGCTTGAAACTAGATCTCTAATGCATTTCACATCAGTGGTTCTCTGGCAAAATAAGCAGAAACCTGGCAAACTAGAAGGGTACTGGGGAAATTTTGTAACGTTTTCAATGAAGTAGATAAACATTAAAGTAGCAGTTTACATCAAACTAAAAAGCTTTCTGTTTCAGTTCTGAATTATTTAATCTCCTTCCAACCTTATTGTTCTAATAAAGACAGCTTTTAAAAGGGGGGGTGCTAAATGAAAAGTCAGAAGGGTTTGTTTCTAAAATGTTTCATTTCACCATTTGTTTAATGAAGCATTTAGTTTTGAAAATGTCAAAACATTTTACTTGCATGTTTTCTGAGTAAAAATGTTTTGACATTTTGAAATCTCCTCGTTTCTGACAAAAGCATTAGCAGAGTTCAACGCTAAATGAGATTTTTAAAATCTAACTTCCCCCCCATTCCGCTCCCAGAACCAATTTTACAAAAAGAACAAAAACACCCAGATCCTTCTGAGCAAAAAATAAATTGCTCATTAATCACACAGCAGTGATGAAACAGCAGCTTCTGACAAACAGGAATGGGAAATCCAGGTTTGTTCTGTAAGACTGCTGGACTCGGGGTAGCTCAGTAGGGCTGCAGGCAGATGTAGCATGGTGGCCAAAGGTGTGACCAAGATGGGAATGGTGATGTGTTGGGTAGCTCTGCTGGTGAACATAAAGACTCACTCTCAGACCACAACATTGCACAGCTCTGTGTGATTCTCCACAAGCACCAAACCTTGGGAAATGCAAAAATGTAAAATCAGAGTACAAAACTCTTCTGAACTGGTGCTCAAAACAATCTCCTCCTGAGTACCTCATTTGCACAACAAAAGACATCTAAGAATCTTACTTGAAGCAATTGATGCTTAAAATGTTTGTGCTGTTTTCTCTTGCAACTATTTTTGCTTTTATATATTTTTATAGCCATATTTGGATCTGTGGGCACTTTGAAGTTCACACTGTGCTTTAACAATCTATTTTCATTGATTGTGTCCTTCTGGTGCTCTGACTGTTTCATTTTGTCCTACATCATCTTGTTTCTTCAAACAAGAGTCTCATGTTTTCCTTTTGAGCTATCTTTTTATATTTGTCTACAGAATTTGGAGAGGGAAGATGCAGAAGTCTGGTTCTTAAAGAACCTCTGGATGGCCTATCCAATAGTAAAGCTAAGTTGTCCTTTCTCCAACTTGCTCACTGTTAGTTCCACATGAAACCTCTCAACAGTTACTGTAGTGTTGGTTCCATATTCCTTCTGATGTACTTGAGCTGCTGTCATAGGGCAGCAGCAGCAGCAGGAGGTAATAGCAGTAATAATAATAATAATAATAATAATAATTTTATTTAGAAAATCAGAAAAATAAGAAACAAAATCTATAAAGGTTCATTATGCAATTAATTTTTTTTCAGAAATAAACTATTAACTAGAGTAAGAACCGCCATGAAAGCCCCTACATGCTTCCATTTATTTATGAGGATGAAAACATTGTGATCAACAGATTATACAAGAAAGGCACAGTCATGGCTCATAACTCCTGAAAAAGAGCTAGGAAATGGACCTTCATCCTTAAAGAAATGACCAAGGTGAAGAAAATCAGGAGGACACAGCTCTTCCCCTGCTGTTCATGTCACATGTCCATCATGTCCTGCCTGTTTTGTGCCATCCTGAGGCACTGCAGTTATTGCACGAGGAGACAAATGGGTGACAACGATGAGCCTGACTCCATGAACATCAGTCTGCCTGCCCTGGTTTTTTTCTGCTGAAGCACTGTGCACAGCAGTCTTCTCAGTTAACACAGAATTAATTTGTAATGATTACTTCAACATTTTATAAATTATATTGAGTGAGATAATATATGGTAATATACACAGATTACAGAATGCATTGATGTCTTTACAAAAAAAATGTCATGACATGGCAATTATACTACAGCAAAACAAATTATTGCAAAGTGGCTCAAATTGTATTTCTCTCTAGTAAATGAATCATAACACTTTAACGCCCTCAGATAATCTGCAATTCAATGAACAAAAATAGAACTCAAATGGCAACACAGAAGAGTTAGAGTGCTCAGGGCAAAAAGATGTGAAAAGAAGACAGGGAAGAGAAAGAAATAATAGACTGAGAGATAAAACACTGTGCAGAGTTTAAGCAAAACAGGATCAAAGATGCTGTGCACTTTTCTTTTTATTACTTTTTTGATTTATTGCCTAAAAATAATTTATTATACAGCTGAACAATTAGTATTCGCTAGAAAGTGAAACTACTACCATTTTTACATTAAATATTACTATAGATCTAAAAGTCTAGTTTAATGTCCACAAATTAAACTTCAGTTCTTGTCATGTTCTATTTTGCTCAACCTGAGCTTTTTGAGTTCTGCAAATTGGCTTAAAATTGTTTAGGATTTCATGAGAATGCTATCCTTTGTAACTCATTAATGACTTAGCATACTCTCAGTAGTCTATATTGTAGACAGGAGGAAAAAATGGTCTCCAGGAGTGGAATATAAACAGAATTAAATACAGTGTTAGCAATTTAGAATGTGGAGGTGTTATAGTGCTTTGGTGTGACCCTGATCAGTGATTAATGAGCTCAGTGCTGCTGTTTGCTCAGCATGGAAAGAGCAGAGAAAGTGGCAGTGCATTGGCCTCCATTGTTATCTTCACCCCTCAGAGCACATAAGGAACATAAAGACTATTTTGCATGTGGTATAATGCAAAGACATGGGAACTGTATTTCTTCGCAGACATCAAGTACTGTGGGATCTTTCAAACACATTTGTCAACCATTTTATAGATTATTCTTATTCAAGTGAAAGAAACTTCTGTGAGACTTGTAAATTCACTAGTATTAGACCATTTCTAGGTCCATTAGAAAACCAGTCTAAGAAGTAAGAATTTTCTATCAATTCCTGTTTTGAACGGCAAATTTTTTCTACTGTAGGATTTTTACTGATTGTGTGTAGTGGTAGAATAATCACAGCATTTGCCATCTCTTATGGACCAGAAGGAAAAGCAAAGATGCTGATCCTTAGGCTAATGCACATCCACAGCAACAGATGCACAGAAAACAAGTCATTGAAACAAGAGGTGATGTACAGGTGAGAGAGATGAGACTGCTGGATTGGTTTTGTCTGTGGGACAAATATTGTTCCATAGGGAGAAATCATCTGTGTTCATTTAAAATTTGGAATCCTGTCTGCCTGCTCTCCCCATCTCTTATATTAAACTCTGCATAATTACTGTAATAATATTTCAACAAATGAACTATAATGTAAGCCTCTTCAAAGAGAAGACAAAAATCTTTAGATGAAGGAATAAACAGTCAAAATTGTATTACGATATTGACTTAGTCCTGCTTTTCAATTTGTTGTTATAGTAACAAGAGATCCAAAAGTGTTATATACAAGACATTGTACCAGAATAAAGCAGTACTTTTATCTAGGATTTTACAAGTACCACACAGAGCATAAGATATTAATTCCATGTCTCCATTCCTTAATTGTAGAGCAACAAATAACACTGTAAAACCCTGTGCATACCTATTTTTTAAAAAATCAAAACAAGCAAACAACAACAAAAAGAAAAAACTGTTCCACAGGATTTTCCATAAAGATCACATCCTGGCAGAATGAAAAAAAAAAACAACTGGAGACAAATAATTTTATCATATGAATGTAGACTTTTGATATAAGTCCAGAAATCTTACTACCAGTGATCTGTAGTAATATCCTATGTCAAGATAAAATCCCACAAACTCCTTATGATATTCTAATATTCTAAACCTGAAGAGGATTAATTTTTTAACCTCCTGAAGTGGCAAATTTTATTTCCTTTTTTCACCACAGAAATTTACCACAGAAATTTTCTGCAGCAATTGGAGGGAGGGGAAGGAAAAAAGGTACATCAAAAACTGTGAGTATCATGATACTCTCCTGAAAAACAGGTAAAAACTAAAGAAATACTTCTCAGCTGGAATTATCAAGCTGGAACAGTCAACTCTTTAAGAAACCAGAGGGTTTTATTTCTCTCCCCAAACTCAAAGCAAGAGACGACCACAGCAACATGAATCATTCCACAGTCATTTATAATAGATAAATAGTGATATGGCAAGATCTATTCTGAAGGCACATTTATGGTAAACCAAAATAACAGTTTAGAGAGAGAGAAACAGCCTGGACAATGTTGTTCTTTAGTATCAAAATAAAAGCATCCAATTAACAGAGTGACCTGAGTTATAAATAATTGTTTTTTAAAACCTACCCCTATGGCAACGGGCAGAAAACAGACACTGAAAGCTTCAGCTGCAGCCTTCTGATAACATGGAGTGCAAGCAGACAGATATTCAAGCAATGTTATACTTCATGCATGACAAAAGTGCTTGAAAACAGGAATACATATGGAAGGTAATTTTATTTATTATGCAGAAATTAGTGCTTTTATTATATTTCTTTTGACTCCTGCACATGAGAGAAGCTTCATAAGCTCTCTACAATTCTGTGATGACAAATACTCCCCACTTTGAAGTGAAACACAGAAGACCTGTGTTTTTAAAGAAAGTGCAAGGAAGGAAGTCTGGTGAAGGTTGATAGTCAGTTTACAATTTTGGGTATCTCACTTTATCCCTGAGAAAAGCTCAGGTTTTAGCTTCTATGTGGAATGAAACACTCCTTTGATGAACTCTTACTTGTAGACAGGGACTTGTAACAAAACCAAAACCTGAAAACTAAGCCATACTTTGCCTGCATAGATGAAATCTGTATTTACATCCATTGCAGTTTTCCTCAGTTGTAGACCAGAAAAGGCAGCCTGCCATCTCAATAGCTGATATGCATTGTCCACAGGGCTCTATAAATGTTAAAATGTAAACAAGGAGAGAAAAAAATGAAAAAGTAAGGTTTACGTGCTAACTATGGCAATTATTATTCTGAAAAAGATGCTAGGCTTATTTGCAGTGGAAAATAGAGGTGTCAGTATGGAAGAGGTGGCAAACGAGGTATTCATGCAGAAGAATCTGTATCGTAAGAGTTAATAATTGGTGCTGTCAGAGCTAATTGGCATTCTGCTGCCCAACAACAGCAAAGCCATCTGGGCTCCAATAAAATGCAGGGCACCATCAGACCAAACAGAAAGGCCATTTAGTCAGTGGTTTGACTATAAGGATTATAGTCTTCTTTTAATGCTGATTTTTGTTGGTCTTTAAAGGTCTTTGCTTGTGAAAGGAGCTGTGGAGATCTTTTACTGTGGGTGCTCTGGTGAGCACTGAAATGGCTGACAACCTCTTATATTCATGGTATTTGATGCAGAGCTCAGAAAGTGAAGAAAGTGGACATGTATATGTCTGTTTGATGCTGATGAATTATATAATGTCACTGGTACCTGCCTGATTTGAATTTTGTGGAGAGTTTGGAGTTAAGCAATGAAGTCAATAACACCAATGTCCTTATTTAGGATTCAGCATGATTTTAGGAACAGAGCTTTTTCCTGAACTGGGGCTAATGGAATGCATTTTTAGAATCCTGTAAAACAATTAGGCACTCAACATCTCCTCTAGTTTGCTTGTGTCATGTTACAAGCTAGCAGTATAAGTGAATGAATCCTAATATCTTAACAGAACAGATTTCCTGAATCACCTATTTTTTTCATTTTTCTTTTCCTATAATAAAAAGGTATATTTGCCTTTGCACCATCTGTTAACTACAAGAGTTGCCAGAATGAAGAGAGAATGTAAATTAGGTTATGAAAACTGAAGTTCACTTTCCTTTTCATTGCTTCTGTTATTTTAAAGAGTCAATTCACTTTCTATTTATTTTTTTTATGAAATTCTGAGCTGGGAGACCTTTGAAAATATCTATGACTCACTGAAGTTTTATTAATTCCTGTGATCTTTAAAGGCAGCTTTGAAAAATTTGAGAAGGTTTTTTTGTCCATCTTATAAAATGAGAGGGAAGACAGGTCCCAGGAAAGACAACATGGAGCTCTTTCATTTCTCCCAGTATCCAGGCTATTTTTCCCCAGAAATTCTATTAAATTATGCAGAAGAATAAACCTGTTGTACAAATAACATATTTTAGAATTTAAATTAAGCAGATGAAGATCATGACAGAAATTGGCATTGTGTTATCTTTCAAAATGCATACTCATTTGTAATGGATTCTGATGAGGATGCTATAGAATCATAGAGTAGTTTGAATTGGAAGGGATCTTGAACTGCTATCTAGTCCTACTCCCTTGTAGTGATCATAGATGTCTTCAACTAGATCAGGTTGCTCAGAGTCCTATCCAACTTGATCTTGAATATTTCCAAGGATAGGGCACTTACCACTCCTCTGGACAACTTGTTTCACGGTTTAAATGTGCTCATCCTAAAAAAAATAATCTTCCTTATATCTAGTATAAATATTTTTTCATGTACAATTAATTTCCCTTTTCTTACCATAGCTGCCCCTGTTAAAAATTTTGTCCTAATCTTTCTTGTAAACTCACTTTAAATACTGAAAGGTCTCAATAAGATCTCTTTGGAGCCTTCTCTTCTCCAGGCTGGACAACCCCAGCTCTCTCAGCCCTTCATGATAGGAGTGGTGCTCCAGACCTCACATCACTTTCGTACCTCTCCTCTGAACTCACTCCAGCAGTTCCATGTTCTCCCTGTGCTGGGACCCCAGAGCTGGATGCAGGGTTCCAGGTGGGCTCTCACCAGAGCAGAGCAGAGGGGCAGGATCCCCTCCCTCCCCTGCTGCCCACGCTGCTTTGGATGCAGCTCAGGCCATGTTTGTCTCTCTGGGCTGGGAGTGCCCGTGGCTGGGTCGTGTCCAGCCTCCCACCCACCAGCCTGTGCTGATAACTCACCTCAATATGTGAAAAATATCATAGTGTAGTGGTTGTTGAATACTTCTCCAACCCATCCAAACTGATACTTCATACACCTACCACAATCTCGGCGTCTAGAGAGTAAGTCATGAGCAGCCACTCATGAGAAAAGACCTTTAAAACTACGTGAAAGGAGGCTGTTTGGAGGTGGGATTGTTTTCTGCTCCCAAATAACAAGAGGTAGCACAAGAGGAAACAGCCTCAAGCTGCACCAGGAAAGTTTAAGCCTGGACATTAGAAAAATATCATTGTAAGGGTTTCCAAGTATTGTAAAAGCCTGACTCTAGAGGAGTCCCTGGAGGTATTTAAGACCTATAAATGTGGCCCTTAGGTACATGGCCTAGTGGGTAGCTTGGCTTAGCAGAAAACTGCTAAGTTTATGGTTAGACTCTGGTCTTTTCCAATCTGAAATATTCTATGATTTATTCTCTGACACTGTGCCTCACTACTCAGATCTGTGTGGTGTTTGATCAAAGCAGGCAGCTAATCCCTGTGCTTTGTTTTCCTGAATGGCTGCCGTTAGATACATCCTCTAGGGAAATCCACAGATTCAGCTCGTGACAGAGGTACTCTTACTTTTGTTTGTTCCTGTTATGGACTCTCAGGTATTCTGGAGAACAGCTACAGAAGACAGCTAATCAAACTTGAATAAGAAGGAATAAGAATTTGGGACTTGGTTTTCTTCCAACTGTTTATCCTTTGCTCAGTTATTTTGACAACCCCTGAGTTTGCTTTTCATAGTCTGTTGACTAATAACAAAATATCACCTATTTTGGAAGCCTTTACTCTGCTTATTTCAATTTGGGAACAGTATCAACACATAAATGACATTTCAATATCATGAGCCAGAAATTCATCTTAAAAAGGTTTAAGAACAGGCACTATTTAATTTTTGTTTTGCCTTTTTTTTTTCTCATTTCATCTACTTCACAGATGTATGACATAGTGTAATCAATCCAGATATAAGCTAAAGCTGCATACAAGCAAATAAGTAGAGTATAGTTTTTGATTGATTTTATAATTTAATCTACTTAAACAAGGAATTCTTTAGTTTGTTCACTTCTACATAGTACAGAAACTTTAAATTAATAGTTCTTTTTTAGTGGAGTCTGTTGTGAATACTTGCATGCAACAATACTGAATATATATGTCTGTAACAATACAAACTAACATTTAATTATCTTTTTGCTAAATTATTTGGAAATTGGAACTCATTAATCTTGTTGATTTAGACACCAGCTATAATCAGGTGCAACTCCCTATGTAATTTGAAATGCAGCTAAAGTGTTGTATTTTATTTCTGAATGTGAATGACTGTTAGGAATTCAGGTCTTTTTACAACTGGCTTTGCTCTAATAGTTATATGTTGCGTTCCTATTTTCAACAGCTCACCCAGTGTATGAAGCACCTGAATACCCACCTCCACTCTGTTTTTTTATAGGCAACTGACACTTTCTGTACTGATGTTCCTCTCTACTTTTCCGTTAATTAATGCTTTCTCCATTTATATAGTGCCATTTTGGCACTGGTTCCCCATCTAACATCGCCCAGAGAAATTGTCACCAGCACTAGATATAAAATCTCTCATTTTGGTGACAACAAGGAGATCCATATCGCCTTGATGAAAGCAGACAGAGCATGTTTTCACTGAATATTAACCAGACTGCATCTGTGAGAAAGCTGTGACAGGTGATACGTGACAACTGAGTCCAGCCAAGCCTAAAAATCATACCAGCCCCTGGACTGCAAGCTCAGCATAAACTCTCATTTCAGGAATCCTTTTATGTTATGTTACACAGAACATGGATGCAGGGTGATCCAGGCAGGCTCATACATTTAGCCTGATTGCTGTAATAGTGAGGACACTCTCTGTGTCCTACACATTGTAATTTTAAAAGACAGAATAATTAGAGAAAGGTGTCAAATTTGCTCTTGGATCCAGGGCAACACAATCTTACAGAAATAATATAAATCTATTTTGGTATCCTTCTTTGTAGAAAAACCTGATCCTTTAGAGTGTCTTCAGTCAAGGCCCTTGTCAATGCTGCTTGGGAAATAATCAAACAAACCATAAAATACTTAGATTTTTCCTAATTGTATAGAGAGCTGGCCAATTGGAGAAGGGAACCAGCAGTTTTAATGAGAGATTACTGTTCTTGCAAGAGGAAAATTACAAACACTGCTCCTCAAGATTCAGTCTAGGAGGAGGTCTTATCCAATGTTTTGCAACTGCAGAGAACAAAATCCTGGGGGAACAAGATCATCAATGTATAACATCTTCTTTAAACATAGTACTTTATCTGTAATCTCATTTAGAAAGAATCTCTCATTTTAGAATCTCAGAGCATTTTACACAGGTTAATCTCAGCACATCTTTTAAGAATATTGAATCCATTTCATAAATTTTTGCAAAGGAGAACTGGAGAGGGTCAGTAACTGACGTCAAGTGACTGAGATAACAGATGAGAAAAAGCAGAAATAGGAACTAGAAATATTGATTCTTACATTCTGATATGAGGCCCAGGTAACAGCAGACAGGGTTTGTATTCAGTTTTACAATCACAGTTTTCAAAAGGATTCTGTATTTTTAACCAGGGGCATTTTCTCATGATGAATGTTCAGTTTCTTAGGAAAATGGGATTTTTTCATTTAAAAATTGTTTTTAGGAAAATAAATACACTCTTGACAATAATAGTATTGCTTTTCTTTTCTTCACTCCATTGATAAATATTAGCTGTGTCTTTCTCAAATGATCACTTTACATGTTCCCACACTTCATATAATGAATTCTTACACGAATTGCAGATTTTTAAAAATCCTATATATTTCAATTTAGGCTTCTGCTATAATCACTCTTGGTCTACTCTTTTCAGACATCATCTATTTTAATCTTCACTCATGCATCATTACAAAAGTCAGATTTATTTTATTCCATAATCCCTCACATTTCAGTTTATCCACCATGATTTCATTACATCTTGTCTTTTTTATGCACTTCTGATATGATGAATCTCACAGAGAAATACATTTAAAGGCTGCTGATATAACATCAGTGAACTCATATCTGCAAAATTTGACATCTTGACTATTCTGTCAGGCGTCACTGACTTCCAGATATTTACAGAATTGATTGTTATTGATTTCAGAGTGCTGCTGACTTTAGGTTCTGACCATCCCTCCTTACTAAAAAAAAATATTCCTAGTTGTTTTTTTCTGATGTTTCTCACAACATGCTCCATCTAAGGGGTCTGATTATGAAATGGATTCAGATTGCCTGTTGTAAATGGAACTTCCTGATTAACTGCTAAATTGTGTTAGATATGGGTCACAGGTTCTCTGTATCAAAGATAATCTCATTCATTTTGCTGTCACGACCTTACCTGCTTTTAAAAGTATATTTTTACCTAAAACAGCAGTGCAGAATGCACATTTGTTAGGAATCTCTTGCAAACAGCCTTGGACAAAACAGGTCCACTTAATAGTATCTCGTTTATAGGGCACATGCATATTTGTTGCCTCGTTATTAAACATTCCCTGATTCTCTATTCAGGCAATTACGAATTATAAATATTACCTCGATTAGAATTTGAGCTCAGCACTGAGAAAGAGTAATTTCATTCAATCTGGTGACTCCACATGGCTATATCTATCCTACAGCAGGTATCTACCCTATAGTGTGTGTCCTCCCCTAGTCTAGCCAGGAGACCTACAGAAAATACCAGGGGTCCCTCTGTGCTAGGAGGCTTTTTGCAAAGTTTCAGCTAAGAAAACCAGGGCAGATCATAAGTGTGCTGGAAAGCATCACTTTTTAGATATCTCTCCCCTATACACCTCTTTTAACTTTAATGTCCATACGGTGATCCTCGACAGTCAAAGGACATTAGGTGTCCTTCTGCCTTCCTTAATGCCTGTTGGACAGAGGCATGAATAAAGGCATCACTTCCAATTTCAAGGGGAAAAAATCGGCTGACAGATGGTCACTAAATGTGTTACAGCACTTTAAAGCCGGCCTTACAAGAGGAGCATATGCAAACATCATGAGTTACAAAAGACTGTGTGAGTATTATCATGAAAAAATGTTCGATGGTAAAAAAAAAAAAAAAAAAAGGGTAAGAAAATAGATACTGGCATGTCCTAATCAGAAGTCTCAAAAGGATGAATGAAAAAGAATCTACCACAGTTTAACCAAATATTAATAAAGAAAACTTGAATGCCCTAATATCCTAAATAATTTGTTCCTTTCCAAATAATTTCCCCCTGTTCCCCATTTTGCTTTGAAAAGTTTGTACTGGTAAGAAGAAGGTTAGCATATTTGTGCCTAGGGTGCTTCTGGAGCAGAATCACCGCTTGGAGTGCCTTCCCAAAAGCCAGAAATCAGACAGGATTGCCCTGGTCCTTCAGGGAAAAAAAAAACCAACCAAACAAAAAGCAGTTAGAATAAACAGATTTGCTGTCACTTAACTGTCCATCATATTTC
>VWZV01007809.1:4645-16209 GCA_013397155.1 Irena cyanogastra
AAAAAAAAAAAAAAAAAAGGCTCCATACCTGTTCATCCCTTCAAAATGAATTACTTTTAATTTTTTAATACTGGCACTGTGGAAATATACTTGAAAGCATATAACCAAAATAAAAGAAGATACAGGGTTTGCTTACAGGTATATCCGAAGTTTGAAAATATTGCCTTTAGATAACAGCAAAGTTTGAAAACATTTTAAAATGTAAAAAAAAATATAACCAAAAAAACCCCCCACAAACCTATAAAAAAACCTCATCAAAACACCCAACTTATTTCTTTAAACAACAAAAGAGACACAACCATAGTAAAACTGGGAGTAATCGGAAATCTCTTGAAATTCAAGTCTGCCTTCACAATACCACTGGAGAGACACATACAATTAAAAAAATAATTCCCTGAATCTCCCCAGAATTCAAAACGGAATTCCATTTGAAACAATTCTGTGTTCCTGAAGATGGGGTATATCCTACTGAAAGCATATTTTTAATCTAACAATCAAATCTCTAGTAAAGGCCACCTGCAGTCCTGTTTACTGAAGGTTTATCTGGATGAGAATAAAAAAGAACTTCAAGACAGCTTTGGAATTATAAATGATCACATGTGCTCCTAAAAATGCTTTAGTAGTCCTAGAAACTGATTTGCTGATAACTGGGATTTTTTCCCCCATTAAAATATTATGAGTGTTATGTTTCCATGCTAAATTTTTGAATAAAAATGAGTCAGTATCTTAAAAAACAAGGGGTTTTGTTTTGTTTTATGTTTACTTCGTGACCTATTTGAATTTCAAATTCAGCTTCATTTTTTTTAAGGCAGAACTTCATCCAAATCTTCTCAGTTATGTAATCACCATTCTCCTAAAATATGGTCCCTACATAGTCTTTACATATCTCTGAAAGTACTAGCAAGTTTAAGGTCTTTCCAATAACATCAAGCTGCCTATTTTGAGTCTTTCAAACGAAAACACCCTTTCAAACCTCTAGATATCTATAAAAAATTAAGTAATTTAGCTCTTTCTCACCCACTAAGAAGGTATCAAACAGCTAGCAGTTACCTGCATCTGGGATCTACAAAATAAAAATCTAGGAGCAAACAACAGGCTACAACTATTTCTAGCAAGCTGAAATACTGAAATTGGCCAGCACGAAGAGCTGAGCAGGCTGTTGAGAACTACACCAGCTGCAACTTTTGAGCCCTTTTGACTAAAAAACCCACAGACCCTTTTGTTTCCCACAGAACACACCACAGCAATTCATTCCAGAGGGCACAAGACTTGATTATCAATGAAAATTAACAATTAAATGAACACATATCTTATGCTTCTAGGCAAGGATGTGAGAAGGTAGTAAGAGTAACCAGCCATGAACTATAAACTACAAGGCAAGACCAGGCACTCTAGGTAACATTTTCTTTCCACATTATTTGATCCCTTCTCTGATCAATAACTATTATCCATACCACAGAGCGCAGTCCTCAACTTCTCCTAAACAACTCTAGCTCATGGCATATTGCTCTTTTTATATTTAAACCTGTTCTTAGCAAAGATTTCTACATAGAAGAGCACTGGGGCATTGTGGTGTGATTCTAGTTCAGCAAAGAATATTAATGAGCTGTCAATGCAGTTATCAGAGGTATGAGTAGCTCTAGAAGGAATCAATGTCATTACTTATACTTCTCATTTCTTCTTCTACTGAGGAAGTACTAGCTACTAAGCTACTTGAGGAGGGAAAATAAAATGCAAGACTTGCAAAATATGGCTAGAAAAAGACAAATATGGCCTTTCTGAATAATCAAAGGTAACCTGGGAAAAGAGAGAACTAGTCAAGGAAAACACAGCAGATTTGGATTAGAGAAGTTTGGTTGCATTTGAAAAGAGCTGGTAACAGCTCTTCTGAAGTAATTTTGTTATTAAACTTCAGGGTACAAATTAATAAAAATGAAGGAAGGAAATTACAAAATACTAAATATCACAGTGTTGCTTTGGTTGCATTTTCCTTGTCTGAAATGGCTGGATTGATGCTCTGCACTGGTGAATGCCTAAGTAGCTTTATGAAGTTATCATCACAGATGGCTACCTCATCTGGATATGAGGAAAACAGCAACCGTGTCTTCACTTCCTTGCCTCAGTCACAGCAATCAGTGGCAGGTGCTAACAAAGGAGAATGTAAATTCCACAGGGCTTTGAAGAACATCACTGTTGCTTTGGTATGCTAATAGTACTGCTCTTCTCTTGCAAAGAGGCTTTCTCCTCTCCCTGCTGTAGCAGGATTTACAGTTTTCTCCTACAAACCCTGTAACACTAGAACCCTGTCACACATCGCTTGAAATAAAAATATTTCAGTGCACTGCACAATTCTGCCA
Source organism: Irena cyanogastra (assembly GCA_013397155.1). NCBI lineage: Eukaryota > Metazoa > Chordata > Aves > Passeriformes > Irenidae > Irena > Irena cyanogastra. Next base: position 7,003 of record VWZV01007809.1, read on the forward strand.
AGACATGTGGACAAGCCATTAACAGTCACAGTGGTTGAAACAGCCCTGTGAAGGCAAAACGTAGTTGAAGTCACAGAACAGGAAAATCCTGTAAAAATTATTCTGGCTTCATATTTGCTCCTTCACAGCTGTATAGTTTTAAGAAGAGTAGAAAAATAGTCTAAAGTTTACAATGACTCCTTGAATGACTTCTCCAAGTTGTTATGGTTTTGTGCAGACCCATTTAAATCCCATCAATCAGAAAACCTTCCTGCCCATGAAAAGAATTCTTCAACACCAAAAACCAACCTAAACCCTATACACTGCCAGTCTTTCGTTATTAAGCACTTTGTTCTAAACATGCACCATTTGCCTTTGTCTATAAAAGAAAATGGTCTGTATTAGCTGCAAAACTCCAAAGGCTGTTCCAGCCCTTCAATGGAACAGGTCTTCTCCAGGCACGCTTATAAAGGTACATATCAATCTCACTCTAGGAAGAACACTAGATATTCAGAATCAGAGAATCACAGGAGAGTTGGGGTTGGAAAGGACCTCTGAAGATTATCTAATCCCACATCACTGCTATGGCAAGTTCAACAAGATCGAGTTCAGGCAGGTTTTAAAAATTTCAAGAGAGGCAGGTGCTACAACCTCTCTGGGCAGCCTTTTCCAGTTACCCTCAAAGTAAAAAAAATTTCCTTATATTTGGATGGAACCTCCTGTACTTCAGTTTGTGCTCATTGTCCCATGTCCTGTCACTAGGCACCACTGAAACAAGTCTGGTCCCATCTTCTTGACAGCCACCCTTAAGATATTTCGGCACATGGGTAAGATCCCTGTTCAACTGTCTCTTCTCCAGGCTGAACTAGCCCAGTTTCTTCAGGCTTTCCTCATAAGACAGATAATGCTCCAGACACCTTCTCATCTTTATAGCCCTCTGGTGGACCAGCTCTCCAGTAGTTCCTTGTGTTAAACTGGAAAGCCCAAAATGGGTCCCCAAACGGCACTCCAGATATGGCCTTACCAGGGCTGAGTAGAGGCAGGGTGTGTACATAATTTTCACTAGTTTTCTAAAGAGGAAGCTAAACAATACAGATCCTATTCCTCCTTCCACAGAAATGCTTCCTAGTTTCCTCCCTGGTGTCAGGACTGTTTTTTCCTAGTCATTTATAATTATTAGAAAGATCAAGGTCTGAGTCTCAAGTTTTTAAATTAAGAAGTCTTTTAAACTGAATGTTAAGAAAGTTATGTCCAGTGTTTGCTGTATCTCATAAGCAAGCGTCTGAGCTAACAAGAGCAGTGCAACTATCTCAAATACAACACTTTGCTAAATCAATGGAAATTCTGTAGGAAGACAAAAAAAAGAAAAGAAAAAAGAAAAAAAAAGGAAAAAGAAAAATATGAAGCAACCAAGCTGTTCTATTTTTTTCTACCTTGGGGTAAAAATGTGTGAGCTTGGAAACACTCGTTGCCTTATAGTTCTTAGATGTGCTTCCTTCTGTACCTATAAAGAGACAGGGTTCGTATCCAAACCAGAATGCAGTAAAATGGCTGTTCTTCTGGAAGCATTTGAGTCACGAATGCAGCTGATCTCTAACAGCAGCAAACAAAATTACAAGTATGCCAGTAAAGTGTTTATGGAATTTGAAACCCCCAGTAGTTAAATAGCAATTTACCACTGCTTTAAAGCCACTCAACACTCTCACTTCTCCTGGCACTGCACCCACCAGGGCCATGCAGCACTGAGAGGAGTTCATTGCACAGCATGGCAAATGAAACGTTTGGATAACTCCTCTAGAAACTTAACTAGTTTGTGTTTACAGTTAATTAAGAAATGCGCCATACCATTCCCTTGACAGACTGTAAGTGTTAAGAATGGCTAGGTTGGTGGGGAAAGACAAGGATTGGATTGCTGAGGCTAGGGTTGCATTGGTGTGCCAGTATGCTCTTCTCCATCTTTATGGAAGCTCTAGGTGAATGTGTATATCCTGACAAAATGGAGTAGCTGACTTTATATATGCATATACCTGACATATATATACTCTCTAGTGTCCTTCCTTATCTTCTACGGAAGAACAGAAACTTCTTTAAGAGCTACGTCAAAGAGAGAGATCCTCAGACACATTTTATTCCACACCCTCATTGGCAGGCAGGCACCAGAGGACTCAGTATTGAAACACAGAACAAGTGATCTGTGAAATAAATGACCATCCCAATATCCTTGTAGATTTGAAAAAAGTTATGTTGCTTATATTTTTCAAAGATGTAATGCAAGATGGCTTATGGACCCTCTGGATGTGTTTTGGTCACTCATTTTGGTCACCCTCCAGATTACGGCTGCTGCCAGTTACGTACCACAAACACTTCCACCACAGGAAAAAGCTTATAATTAAAAGCCACATTTATGGGAGTAAGCCTGGATAGCAAAGGCTATGAGTCTGTCTTCACAACAAAAAAGTTTCCATTTTATTATGAGATTGTCTTGAAATGTTATGATCAGAGCCCTTCATCTTCACAAACAGTAAACCAAGAACCATCTTTTGGAACTGCTTACATATAGTAAGTATAATTTCCATGTTTATAAATGCAAGTTAAATCCATCAGAGAAATTGCACTCAATGTAACTGAATTCAAATTGCTTTTCAACAGCTCAGATGCTCTGTCTTTTTACTCCTGTAACTTCATCTGCTTCAGACTCCAGTAACCAGCGTCCCTTCCAGGACATAGAAACGAAACACATGTAAAATAAACACATCCACTGTGGAAAGTTTACTAGGTTTTGACCTTGAGTGTAGAGAACTGACAAATAATCTAGTAATCTTTAAAACATGAATTGAAAATGCATTCTTTTTCTTTTACTATTTACTGTTAGGAAAAAGTACTGAAGAGTAGAAATGCACTTGTTGGTGATCACCTCTGCTTAATACATGTATTTGGTATTGTGCATTTCAAGTTTTTCCTGCTCATACACAAAAGGTAATTTTAAATTGTTGTTGTCGTAAGTGACCACATAAAAGAAAGCATCCACACAAAATTACGATGATCAAAGTGCTGGACAATCTGCCATATGAGGAAAGACTAAAGGAGGTCTTTTCTCCCTAGAGATGTCTTGGAGATAGGGGTATCTCATCACAGCATTCCAGTAATTTGGGCTGATACAAAAAGGACCAGGAGAGTTTTCATCTTAATGCAAGATCACTTTTTTCACTGAAGGTAATCAATCATGAGAACAACCTCCCCAGTTACATGGCTCAGGTTTTCAAGATGGGCAGGGTGCTTGACAATGTCACCCAGACTCCCTTTCCTTTGAAAGGTGAAACTAGATGGTCTTGTGAAGTCCCTTTATGAAATAGCCCTTTCACCTCAGGCTATTCTAGAAAGCCATGCTGTTATGCTGACTTTATCAGAAAGGTTATCATCTATTTGCTATAAGTTATCATAAACTGCACAACTCTGCGCAGAAGTGGTTTAGTATTCACATTGTTTCATTACAAATTGTCAGGAATCAGACTTCAAAAATCAACTTCAATGATTCTTCTGCTTTTGAAAAAGTAATCAGGAAGGAATAATGAAATTACAACACATATTCCCAGAAAAAAGAGCTGGCAAAAGTCACACAGAACATGGGCAGTCTAACTGGAAGTCTTGACTGCAGTATCCCTGATACTGCTGTGATGATTCACACCAGACAGACGCATGTGTACTGAAGTATCTCCCACTGATGCTGCTCAATACGGTACCAGCAAGGTTTCATGGACTCTTGGCCATGCAGCAGCTAATAACGTAAGTACATATTCATCTGTACTTCCTGGGGACTTAAACCCTTCAGCAGCTGCTATAGCTGAGTAAGAACAGACGTAAGCTCTGACTGAGTACAACTTCGAGGTGTTCCACAGTTCAAATCCTTCTACCAGGCACTAAATGAGATTTGCCAGTCAAAACATATGTTCAAATATGCATCCATTTAAATAATTATGGTCACCTCAAGCTTCCAGAGATGATCCAAAAAGATGGAAAACTAGGCAAAGTTCTGGCACTATAATTAAGCTGCAATTTTTCCTTATTAGATTTGATTATTCTCCCTAAGGATCAATCTACAACACCGTTTTAACATGTGTCACTGTTATGATCACTGCCCAATCTGCATTCTATGCAAAAATTACAAACTCCTCTACTATGTCATGCAAATTGGAGGGTACAGAGAGAACTTGCTAGCAAGATACAGGATTAACCCCTTTTTCAGTGAACTTCAGGAGGACTTGGGCAAACAAGTTAATTTCTATTTCTGTATGCTTTCTTTGTGTTTAAGAGCCTCACTTCAAGGATTCACTTGAATAACGGCTCATTAAGAAACAAAGGTTAATAAAACTCACCCGCATAGTAGTTTTATATTTAAGATTTTATCTTCAGTCAAGTTTTAAGCAAAAATGACAATTAATCTAATCAAAAACCAGCATCTGATACACAGCTTTGCATTGCTGACTAGGCACACCAAAGCCAGACCTTGGCTTCAGTTAAGACAACTGATGTTATCATACAAAACAGTGAATGTAACAGCCTGCACCTAAAGCATGTGTTAAAGAGATATTTCAGGTCACAGATGTAGACTTTTTAAAATCAGTCCTTTAAAGAAACCAACAAATGCAGATCCCCCACAACTGTGGATCTAATAAATCTAAGCAAACATGAAGTTTGTCAGACTCTTTAGAGCTGGTAGAAGAGGGTTACAACAGCTCTGCCCTTCAACCTGAACCTTCATTAATGTGCTAGGGATGGTTAAAAAAAAAACAAAACAAACCCAAATCTATAAAAAAAGCATAAAGAAAACAAGACAAACCAAACCATCAAAAACACCAAGAAGGACTGCCATTGCAATGATTACATTTGCCTTAATTCCAGTTTCATTTTGTCAGGGATCAATGTTAATTGCCTTTAAAAAATAGTTACACTAAAATTGAACTAGGAGAACAAAGAAGAAGAAAACTCAACTAATGAGTTAACATAGGAATATGCCTCTACCTTAAATGGCTTTAGCCTAAGTCTGGCATGCTCAGCTCTTTGAAAATAGGATTGTTTAAATTACTTTATCCTTCAGTCTAAAAAGTGCTGCACTCAGTATACCTACCTGGATGTTCAGACCACTATCAAAATTTGATTCTTAACAGCGTTCACTGAAAGGAATCTCACTGAAAGTCCCAGCATTGCCGTCCACCCCTCATTTCCAAGACACAGCTTATCTTTTCTGCCGTAAAAATTTTTATGTAAAACATTTTTAATATTGTATGTAATCCAGGCTATACTGTGTTTAAATTTCTAGCTTGCAAAGAGGCATTAAAGAGCTGATTTCAGAAACTTTAGAATTAAAAGGAAAAAAACCCACCCCATCGCTTTCCTTGAATGTTAATTTCCCTTTGAGTAACCCCAGAACTTGTGAAGGTGAAATGAGGCTTTACAAGCAGTATCATTTCAGGCTGCAGAATGAGCCTCACAGATTATTTACTGAAGTGAAGGTGCATGTGTTGAATGGTGTCCTCAGGAGCATGGTACACTAGAAAAAAGGATGCAGCTGTAAAGGTTTATATTCAACTCCTCAACCCAACAGAACATTCCACCTAAAAGACCATAGGAAAAAAGACAACTTTCATATTGAATCAAGGGTCAGATAGTGGGAGGTAGTCATTCCACCCAAGTTTGACCAGAGCAGAGTGTTTTGATTCACACTGATAATTACATCTTGCTTGTCCTCTAATTTATGGCCTTATAACTCAAAGGTTTTCAGGATGCCATGTAGTCTCCACCATGGCCTTCATGGGAAAATGGAGGCTAAGAAAAGGGAAGTAAACCTGGCCAAACAGGTCTGCATTTCAAGAATGATACTCTGTGTGGCTTGTATGTGATTCCAGTGGCCATTAGCAAAATCAGGCATGAGGTAAAAAGAACCATTTTGAACAGCAAAAGAATCTGAAGGAGCAAGGGAAAGTCTCAAGTCCTTCACCCAGCAGGTGGACAGTTGCCACATACATCACACCTATTTGTCAGGTACGGCAGCTCACAGACAAACCCAGCATTTCCAAGTCAAATACTGTCGCTTTTTATATACCACTAGAAAAGACCTGACCAGCCTTGGGTTTTATATATTTACAAGAAGTTTGTCTCAAGTCTGGAATAAGCACGTAACAAAATCAGAGATGGGTCTATTCAAAATTCCATGAGTAAGCTGTAGAAGTTACCATCATAGTACAACCAGAAAAAGAGAGCTTAAAGCATGACACTTGGTTTTCTCGTTTTTTCTAATTTTTGCATGTTTACTACTGCAGCAGCTATAGACTACTTTTCTACATGTCCAAGACGTCCTATTCCTTGCAGCAAAGCCAAAGAATAATGCGTAAGAAAGAGGTGTGAAATAAGAAAATAGATGTTTTGGTTCCATTTTAGGAATGATATGCAGTAAAAAAGACAAAAGAAACATAGAAAGGAACCACAATTTTTACCTGATATTGTTCTTAAATGTATAAAATATGTCCACTAAGAAAACTGCAGAGGGAAAAGTGACAGATTAAGAAACTCAAGAAACCTTAGGTTTGAGGAAAATCCTGAAGATGCCAGAGACTAGAGAAAAAAAAAATCTAATAAGGTAGTTCATTTTCACACTCTGGATTACAGAAGACAGCTGAAAGCATGAAAAAGGTATAGACAAGGTATCAAAACTTCAAACTTAGTTGTTGTACTGATGGTTTAATGGGCATACACAAAGCAGAAGTCAAATGGTAAGAGCATTGTAACAACTCCTCTTACTCAGCATGAGAAATTAGTTCAGATAAGAAAAGTCAGTTAGTCATTGAAGCGACAAAGAACAGGAGAGGGACTCAAACATGCTTGTGCTTAGGGCAGAGAGAGAAAAAGAGAGCAACTGGATGGTGGGAGGAAGAAGAGGCAAAAGAAAGATTGTAACATGAAATTTGCATGTGTGAAGCAGAAAGGAAAAGGTGATATGAGCAATTCACTCAGGTCTCCCTCTGTTAATAGGCCTAGTTGTCTTGACATGAATCGTCACGTTGTGTCAAAAACTCTGGTTACCTTATTTGGTTCATTTGCAGTCTGACATCCCATACACTATAAGCTACCTGGAAGTCATTTTACCACTATTGTGCAAGCTTAAAATTAAAAAATAAGCATGAGATAAGCAGACAGCGTCTTCTTCAACACTAAAACTGAAATTCTCCGTAATTGTTACCCTAAAATCATAGAATCATAGAATATCTTTGGTTGGAAGGAATGTTGAAGACCCTCTAGTTCCAACTTTCCTGCCACAGGCAGGGACACCTTCTGTGTGACAAGCACAAAGGCACCCACAATGTCTCTGGGGCAACCTGTCTCAGTGCCCCACTACCCTCTGAGTAAACAACTCCTTCCCAGCATCTCTGAATCTACCTTTTCCAGTTCAAAGCTGATCCCTCTCATCCTGTCACTCCCTGCTGTTGTCAAAAGTCCCTCTCTCCAGCTTTGTTGTCTGGCCTAGGTACAGTCTAGGTACTCAAAGTGGCTAAAAGAACCCCACAGAATACACTGATAGTTTAATTTTATCTTAAATAATATGAAGCCATACAACAGCAAGTGTAATTAATAAATTACACCTCAAGATTAACATTACTATCTTGGCTATTAACTCTCAGAACATCCATTCTCTTCCCCTTTTTGCCCAGCACACTTATTCTTTAAAAGCCCTTACAAACTCACACAACTATGTACCTATATGTAGCACTGCAGAGGGACTTGTGGTATGGCATTGAACTTGTTCACATAGAATGATATTGATTTATTGGCTGTAAATGGCTGAGTTCCAAGACTGTTGCATAAAGTTATCTCAACACGTTGCTGGAAAAATCCCCATCCCAACCCGATCAGATTTCATCCCATTTTCAAAAAAGCTTAATGGCAAGAGCTATGGAAAGAACTGCTACTAAAAAGCAACTTTTGGGACTTGACATAACACACACTAATAAAAATGGAAGCTATCTATGCTCACATATCTGAGACGCCCTGCATTGTCAAGATCGTATTTTTGAGCGTTCACTGATCACTCAGTCGCTTGCTTGCAAAGTTTCCTTTTGGTTTGTCTTAGAATAAAAAAAGCCAGTTTTATGGCAAAATAGATTTATTGAGAAGGTGACATACAAAGTAGGACAAGTACCTGCACTAAGTAAACAGGTTAGAGAAGCTGAACTACATACAGCATAGCTCTATCACAGATCACTGGCCAAAGGAAATATACCATTCAACCGAAGTATAAATAGCTGTTTTTTCAATAATTACTCTTTATCATCTCCAGACTGTTTGAAACTAAGTAAGTCTCTGAATACTAAAGACCAGCAATCAAGTTCCCGAATTCCAGGCCAAATTTCCAACCTGAAAATATCCTGTGTGTCTTTAGGTGTTAGTCATGAGCAGGAAACAGGTGCAATGCAGAAAATGCAGTTACAACAACGGGAGAGTAGCGCATTATTTCTTTTATTGGTACTCCGACTTTCAGTACTTCTAAAGAGCTGACTGGAACAGAAGCCAACAACGAGTCCCTGACGAACTGCCCCGCTGCGAGGAAAAGAGCCGACAAGCGCCTCGCTCTACGCCGCACCGACGAGCGGCCTCTTGCTCTCCCGGCCGGCAGCAGAGCCCTCGCTGCCGCCAGGCCCCACCGGCGGATGGATGAGCGGCGGCGGCTGCTCCCGAGGGCAGGCAGCACCTCCTTCCCGCGGTGGGCCGGCCGGGAGGGCGCAGGTGGCGCAATCCCCTCCCTAGGCCGCCGCCGGCGCTGCCGAGCGGGAGCAGGCAGTGCGGAAGGGCTGCGGCCAGGGCTCGGCTACTCACCATCTCCTGCCTCAGGAGCTGAAGTTTCGTCTCCAGACGGGCCAGGGCGGCAGCGCGGCGCCGGCGGGGGCCGGGGGCCGCGGCAGTGGGGCGGGCCGGGAGCTCCTCCCCGCGCAGGGGCCGCGCCAGGCTCTTGGGCACTTTGCGCCCCAGCTTCTGCTCGACGTCGCGGAGGTCAGGCGGGGCGCCGGGCTCCATGGCTCGCCCCGCAGGGGCCCAAGGCGGCAGCGGCGGCACTACCCGCGCCTGCCCGGACGCTGCCGCGGCGCGAAGGCGCGGAGAACCGCGGCAGCGCCGGGGACGGCGGATGCGCCGCGCGGGGGACCCGCGGCGGGCACGGGCATCTCCAGGGCACACCAGCCC
>VWZV01007809.1:16261-28521 GCA_013397155.1 Irena cyanogastra
CGGCCGGGCGGGGGCGATGGAGAAAAACAGCCCCGCTTCGAGTACGAGATCGCGAACCGCCCCGGCAGCTGCGGCCAGCACAGCACGGCCCGAGTCATCGCGCGTCCCGCCCGGCTGCAACTTTAAAGCCGCGGACAGGTGGAAGAGGCGCGGCGCGGCCCTCCCACCGCGGTGCCTGTGCGCAGAGGCGCGGCACGCCCGCGGCCGCGGGGCGCCCCCCTGCGCCACCAGGGCCTGGGGGACACCGTGTCCCTCGGGACAGCGCGGGGAGAGGGAGAGGAAAGGCGAAAAGAGAGGGAAAACGGAAAAAATGAAAAGGAGAAGAAAACGAAAACAGAAGGGAAGGGAAAGGAAGGGAAGAACTAGGAAAATAAATAGGAAAAGAAAAAGGGAAAGAAAGTTAAAAAACGAGAAAAAGAGTCACCCCTTCTTACAGGAATAGGAGTATAAGTATGGTGTGAATAGTATTCGTACTCATCAAACAGATTTTATTACAGGCAAGTGCATTCCTCCCAACTTCCCTTAAAATTTCTGTTATTTTTTGTCCCCCTCCTCTTTAAGAAGCAAAGCTTGCAAGCTGAGTCAGTTGCTCCAACTGACAGCAAGGCACATGTTGGCTGTGCAGATAGAAGTGCTGGATATGTCCTGTTGCTCCTTGTCCCACGATGTTCCTTGTCCCATGGCACTGAAAAACATTTTCGGATCTAAAGTATGAATAGCTACATCTATGGAGCAACAGCTGACACGTGTCAAGGGGATTGAGAAGGTGAGACTAGCCACTTTAGGTGTCAGGTCCTCTATAACGACAAGAATCACAAAGTATGGTGTCGTGAACTTCGGAAAACAAAATGTTTTTACAGCAAACTGGATGTTTTTGGTGAAATAATTTCATCTGTACTTTAAGATCTAAGATTTATTAAACCTTTGCAAGGGTTTGATACAGTCAAGTAAAAAAACTGCAGATGTGTCTTAAAAGTACATTGAATTTAGAGCAAGACCCTTATTTTATCATTATAACAATCTGGAAATCCTGTGGGAGATGCATATGAAAAGGCATTTATTTCTCTCATATTTGTCATGTATGTTTAGTTCATATGACAAAAATATTCATTAATATTCTTCTCAGGAAAGAAAGCCAAAACCAAATGCTCACAAATAAGAATCTTTCTTCTTACTGCCACCACCTCCAAATATTTCCTGAATTTCTAGTTTAATATATTGATATTTACAGACCAGCTTCTATATAATCATACATTAATATTGATTTTTGCCATTCTGTAAATTACAGAGATCACACTGAAATTCTTCCTCTCAGAGCTATGAACACCATGTTAAATCAAATTTTAAGTTTACATGACTGTTGTCACAACACTGAGATGCAGAACTCGTTTTACAAGCAGCATCCTATAAAAAAGGTCACGATTCAACTGTTTTCAGACTTTCTGTTGGAAGAAACTTAAGAAAAATTCTGAAATATTATTTTTTTCTTTAAATATTTCAGATGACCTGGATTACCAAGCTTTTAATAATGAAAATGGATGAGAAATAATGCAAAGAATTTATGCTAGTTTGAGAAAAGGTTTTTCAGAGATAAAAAAAATTTCCTTAAATCCTACACTAAATAATCTAAAAATAATAAAAATAAGTCCTTTCTAATAAGGACTTATAAGCAACATTCAGAAAGTAAATTATATAATGTACCCTGTGCATTCATGAATTTATGCTTTACTATCTGATGGCCTGATTCTTACCTTCCACTGGCCTTGCATTAGTATAGCGGCTAGCAAGTCAATGGGTATACTTTTGAATCACAAAAATTAAAAGATACCCCTATGTTGCAGGTACCTTGTTAAATCTTCAGGGTTACCGGACTTGCTGAACTAATAAGTGTTTCAAGGAAACAGGTTTCTCTTTAAGTAAACAAAACCAGTAAACTGTATGTAAATTCCATTTTTGTCTCGTGGGACAGATCCTGTCTTCCGGCGTGACTGGTCAGCGGCTGGGCAGGTGGAGAGCCCGGCTAACAATCCCTGTACGCTGACTGCCAGTGGCAACAACCCGTGTGCGTGGAAGCCTTTGCAGGAAGTAGCGTTCCCCACTAGAGATCCAAGGCAAGGAGGCAAAGGAGAGGCCACTCGCTTCATAGGTCCAAAGAAGGATTTATTTCCTCAGGAGGGGGAGAAGCAAAATGGCCCTGAGCCAGGCTCGAGAAGGTAATTTAAACACTAGGCAACAGGGGGGCTGGTACATAGGAGAGCCAATGGGTGTGCCTTAGGGGAGGGATGAGGGGGCGACAAAGAGCGAATGGACAGACTGCAGAGGAGGGGAAAACCATAGGAAGCCAATCCTTGGCAGGGAAAGGGATGATTGATAGGGAAGGTTCTGGAAAGTTTTGGGTTGGACAAGGGAGATTGACAAGGGTTTGGGCAGGGTTACCAAGGATTGGCAGGGAGGGTTCGGGCAGCTTAGGGGAGGAGAGGGAAGATTGGCAGGGAACAAGGCGGGAAAAAATGGAGAAAAATAACCTGGTAGGTACCAACCTGAGGGGAAAGAATAGGGGGGTACATGGGGAGAAACCATTATTAAACTAACTAACATAAACTACCTAACTGAAACTGAACAAACTTAAAAAACAGAACACCACAATACCCCTATGTTGCAGGTACCTTGTTAAATCTTCAGGGTTACCGGACTTGCTGAACTAATAAGTGTTTCAAGGAAACAGGTTTCTCTTTAAGTAAACAAAACCAGTAAACTGTATGTAAATTCCATTTTTGTCTTGTGGGACAGATCCTGTCTTCACTTTAGAATTATAAAGTATCCTAGCTTATAAGGCGTCCGTAAAGATCATCTAATCCAATGCCCTGCTCCTTGCAGAGCTACCTAAACCTAAACCATATGATTGAGAGCATCATCCAGACACTCCTTGGACTCTGACAGGCTTGGTGCTGTGACCAGTTCCCTGGGAAAGCTGTTCCAGTGACCTTCCACTCTCTTGATAGAGAACACTTTCTTAATGTCCAGTATGAATTTCCTCTGATGAATCTTCATTCCATTTCCTCATGTCCTGTTACTGGTCAGCAGAGTATCAGAGTAACCTCCTCCACTGCCCACTGTGAGGCAGCTGCAGTCTCTGATAAGGACAACCCTCAACCTTCACTTTTCCAAGGTGAATGAAGTGACCTCAGCTGCTCTTGAATGCCTTATCCTCAAGGTCTTTCACCGCCGTGGTCACCTCCTCTGGACACACTCTAATAGCCTGGTGGCCTTGTACCCAGGCACCCACAGCTGCACACAGGTCTTGAGACGGGCTGCACCAGTGTGCTGTAGAGCAGAACGATCGCCTTCCTTGACCAGTTGATGGTGCTGTGCTTGATGCACCTAGGACACATCTGTCTCTTTTGACTGCCAGGGCACATTGCTGACTCATATCCAACTTGCCATCTACCTAAACCATCAGATGTTTTTCTTTGGTGCTTCTCTTCAGTCTCTCATCCACCAGGATTTATATAAAACCAGAATTCCTTTGTCCCAGATTGAGAATCTGGCACTTGCTCTTGTTAAATTTCATGCAGTTGGTGATTGCCATCTCTCTAGTTTATCCACATCTTTCTGAAAATTCTCTCTACGCTTGAGGGAGTTAACAGTTCCTCCTGCTTTAGCATAACTGGCAAACTTCCTTGATATACATTTAATTCCTACATCCAGATAACTTATAAAAATGCCAAAGAGCACTGGCCTAAAATCGAGCCCTGGGGAACCCCACTTGTGATTGGCTGCCAGCTTGATATGACTCCATTTACTGTAATTCTTTGAGTTAGCCAATTGCTTACCCAATGTATAATGAACTTGAGTAGCTGTGTGCTGGACATTTAATCCAGAAGGATGCTGTGAGAGACAGTATCAAAAACTTTGTTGAAATCAAAGAACCCACATTACTGCCTTTCCTTGGACTACTAGATGGGTGACTTTGTCATAAAAGGAAATTAATTTAGTGAAGCAGGACGTTCTCCTCATGAATCAGTGCTGGTTATGACTAATAGATGTATTGCATCTCAGGTATTTTTCACTAACTCTCAAAATAAATTTATTCATAATTTTGCCAGTCACTGAAGTGAGACTTACAAGCCTGTAATTACCAGAATCTTCCTTCTTACACTTCTTGAAAATAGAGAGAACATTTGCTATGTTTCCAGTTGACTGGGATGTCTCCAGACTCCAAATACTGTTGAAAAAATAATGGGGAGAGTTTCTGCACGACATTGGCCACGTTTTTCAGTACACTGGGGTAGGTCCCATTGGGCCACATAAATTTATATGCATCCAGCTGGAGCAGCAAGTCACAAGCTCAGAGTTACCTGGGAGTTTAGTTATTTCCCTAATCACAGCAGTCCAAAAGAGAGCTTAGGACTCACTGATGTTAAAGACAGAGGCAAAAAGGCAATAAATGCCTCTGCTTTGACTGTGTCCTGGTTTTGAGGTGACTGACCTAATCAAGTAATGGACCAATATTATCTTTGCTTCTTCTTTTGAAGTTAGTGTATTTAAAAAAGGTCTTTTGTTGTCCTTCAAAGTGCTACTCAGTTTGGGCTTTAGCTGAACTTTGGTCGCACAGATTTACTCCCTACAGTGGTGAACAGTATCTCTGTAGTCCTCCTGCATTTCTCTGTAGTCTTCTCTCTATCCCTGTGCTGTCCACTCTTCGGGTGAGATTTAGAGCTTTTTGAATCTCTTACTTTGAATCTCTAAGTAAGGTCATTTAGATCAGTGTTTGCTAGCTTGTTTGTTTGTTTGTTTCTTTCTTTCTTTCTTTCTTCCTTTCTTTTTGTTTTAAGTTCAGGTCACTGAATAATTAATATTCACTAATTTTAATGCCTTGTTAAATACTCCTGTCAACCATTCAATTCCTTCCGTAGCCGAAAGTCTTGATATTTCAGTCCAACAAAATGTGAATGTTTGTATGTATGAGTCCATTCAGCCTCTTGTTAGATAGGCTCTCTATTGTCACATGATATCATTTGCATCTCCCACAGGTTTTAAGACCAAAGGAATAAAAGCTTCTTCATGTTACTCTACTGAGCACAGCCTTAGACTTGCCTTAGGTCAAACCATGATTTTACATATGAAATTGGAGAGTGGATGTTATGTTAAAAATTTTGAAAGTAAACTGAAATGATTTCACTGTTTTTTGGAGGTTTTTTTTTTTGATGCCTTCAGCATATGAGGTCTGGAACACAGTACTGTATTTGTCCAGGAAAGTGAAAATACTGTTAAAAAACCCCATAGTGCAACCATGCAACACACCTGTATTTTCAAAGATCACATTGTCAACTTGATTTTATGAGCTTCAGACATATAGTGTAATCAGGCAACTATTTTCAAGCCTGCAAGTTGAGCTCTTCATTTTAATAGGAGCTCTTCATAAGATTTCGTTCTTTAATGATTGCTTAAGCTAATCACATGGGAAATCAGAGGACAAAAGTCATGAAGCAGGACAACATTGGGCAGCTTGAGAAGGAAGGGGCTTAGAGACTTGTTTTCAGTTTATTCCTTTTTTTTTTTCCTTTCCATGAAAGATGATGCCTATTGAGGAGTGCTAGACTCCTCAAATGGAAAAAAAAACCCAGCAAAACAAATGCAAATTTATTTACAGCGATGTTATGCTTAAGGGATGAGGCAGAGGAGCCCAAATTATTTATATGATTGATTTTAATAATAATGTATCTCTTTATAATACATTTCTTTTCCATTTATATTGAATATAGTCCTTAGGATGCATTAGAGGACCAAAGTGTTGTAACGGGATACTGAAATTCTGGAATTTTCCCAAGGCCAGGTGCAAAGCTAGGCACCTATAGTAAGGCCCTCTCAGCTAGAATTCATCCAAGATGAATTTGACTCAGTGATGTGGGAAATACTAGCCCAGTCCAGAGACTACTCAAGGTTTTCAGTTGACTGATTGGACAATCAGACAGATCTCAGCTTTTGGCCAACACAAAATGCTCCACCATTCTGAGCTGAATGCTCAGATACTGTCGTTTCTGGCTCCCCTTTATAAAAATAATGCTGGAAGAGTATGTCAAAAAGCAGACAGCAGGTGCCTTAGGCCTATAGACGTTTTTTATTTCCTTAATCTGTCAGGCAGATTCCAATAGTGCATCAAGAACTTGGTTGATATTTAACCTGGAGTTATGTCATATCACACTGTGAATATTTAAGGATTTTAAAAGAAAATAATTTCCTGGAGGACAGCCAGTTTTGTGGGAGTTATTTCTCATATTGTGGTAATGTACTTTCCATAATAACCCACCTGTGGAGTTTGGGCTACAGAAATGGGACCTTTGACTTGTCTTCAAAGGCTGCAGGAGCATTAAGAGAGTTCCAAGTACATGACAACACAGGGTGTGGTTATACAGGAGTCCTGCCTTTCCTGCTTTAAGCCAGTTACCTCACCATGCCAATAGCCTTTGTCAGACGCTTCTAGGAAGCAATCATTATTTGTTTATTCAAACCAACACCCAGAGCAGGGTGAGGTGTTTTGAGAGGAATGTTTATTGGTCATGCGTCAGTGTCACATTGCATGACTCCTACTTGGGGAGAGGAAAGATTAACTTCCTAAGTTCCTAAGTTCCCTTAGGAGGAATGAAGATACTCTAGAACTAAAGCAAGTGATTATGGTCAGGTAGACTAACAGGAAATGACTATAACATCAAAGTGACTGTTCCTCAAATCCACTAACAAAATGAAGCCTGGTGCATGTTTATAGAATTGGAGAAGTTTGGGTTGTAACAACCAAAGTCACAACTTTCATCTGGGGCATTGTGTAGAAATTAACCCCAAAGCAGGCTTTCCCCAGATTTAAGACTGCATGCAGCTCTAAGAAAAAGAACTGTGAGAGTCTGAAATAGCTGTAAAAGGTACCTGGCACTGACAGACTGTTACCACCTCAGCAGCCTCAAGAGGAATACCACTGCTATGCATTGTCTTGTGTCCAAAATCTATCTGGTGAACAGTGGAACATGAACATGGTGGTGAGAAAGTAGCAGGGCATTTACTTCTGTCAGTTTTGACACACTCTCTCAGTGACGTCTAAAAGCTATTAATGCCATTCTGGAACTCCTTGCCATGATGTGGGAGATGAGAGCTGAAAAAGAAATGCAGGAAAAACATTCAGAAACACTGATTATTATTTTCTTGGCTTTGTTTAAAGGGAGGAGATGAGACTGCTGCATTTACTGTTTTGCAGGCTTGTACAAGAACCTAGATGAATCAGAACCAAAGACATGTTCAGTTTTTCAATGTGTTCAGAGCAATTGCTTATGCACTGACTCCAGAGGCATTAATCACTATACACAGAGAACAGAGAAGTGTATCTAAAGTGTTATTATTCTTTCTCTGTTGGTTTACTTACGTACATACATGATTTCCTTAGCCATTACTGCCCCGGGAAGAGATTGTAAATACCATTTATACAGTCCAGACTTTACTTTAAAAATACATGGAACAATGTACTGCACCTACATGTCAAGTTTAGTGTAAGGACCTTAGAGGCTGTGGTACACATTTATCTCAGTTACAGTGGTATTGATTTTTATAAGGCTGTAAGCAACACTGGAGACTGTGTGTAGAATTCTTTTCAACAGCCACGAGCATGCAGCCACCTCAACAACTTCCAAGTTCAGTGGATTAGTATTTTTTCCCAATTGTGAACTTCGTAATGTTTTCATGCAGAAAGATCTGTCACTGCACAATAGTTTGAAATCTACTGATAGTAGTTTATACAGACCAGCTGGTAAAGGAAGCCTAAGAAACGGGCCACAGATCTCCCAAGGATTTCAAGCCACTGACTGAAAAACTGTTTCAAGCTGTAATCCCAATGCACTAACAGAACAGAGTCCTTTAGCTGTTGTGAAATTAATAATGTGTGTCATTTTTTAGATAAAGCAAACAAGAGAATGTTACTCAATGCAACAATCTAAACTTAAAAGTTTTTTTCCCTTGGGACAAAAAAATTTCAACCATCCAGTGTTTTTGTACCAAAACCCTCCCACCAGGCCCAAGCATTGGGCTACTTCACATATACATTAAAAACCAAAAAAACAAACCAAATTAAACTTCTAGAATCAGTCAGATTGGACACATAAGGAAGGAGAAGAATAACCACCTGTTGTGAATCATGCTCATCCTTTCAGTTCTGACACATTACAGGAGGAAATGTGAGAGTTGCCTAGTCATATTTATAAATCCTTTGACTGTCTGCNNNAATCCTTTGACTGTCTGCCCTTCTAAGATCACAGATACATCATAACATAAAGCTTGAATGTGGGGATGGGTTTTGCTATGAAATTTAATGTTATTTTATTGTGTTATTTTATTGTTACCACTTCCAAATGTCACTACTTTTCTGGAGCCATTTTCATGTTTACTGCTGACAGAGTTGGACCTACACCCAAGCACTGGTAGTTTTATTCTGTTAAAAGTTTCAGCCTGAGTGAGAAAATTGCATCCATAGTGGAAAGATCAGGTGAAAGATATTTTACACATTAATTAGAGAAAATATGTGGAGACAATTTTTAGTCTGTTACATATTGATGCAGAAATGTTACGTAAGGATAGTTTCTTGTCCTGAAGAGGGGAAGAAACTTTGGGGGGAAAAGCAGGGTGCATCGACATAACACAGTCAATAGTGAATTGGTGTTCAGAAGACCGTAGTTCTCTTTCCAGGTATTCTGAGGCTCTCAGAAAAATCACTTCAAGCCTTTATATATCATGTTCCTATCCGTAGAGTGAATTTAACTTGGTCTCTCAGTTAGAAACTTTCAGACCTTATTTTTGCTTATCTGGATGTAGAATTATGAAGTATTTTGTTATTATCAGAGGTTATCACTACTTCAGTTTCTGGTACTTTGCTTCCGAAATATAATATGTTTACCTCTGTCCACAGGGAAGGATTTTCCTCGTGACTGAAAGCACAACCACCTTTGTGACCCAAAACATCAGAGTCTTTTCTTCAGAGTGCTCATGTATCCTCATGAAAGCATCAAAGTATGCCAGCCAAGTACCAAAAATGTTTTTCCATGCAGCAACAGTTTGTATTTGGTTTTTATGTATTTAGTTTCAGTCCTTCTAGCAAGATAAACTCAAACAGTAAAATAAACATGTTTCTCTAAAATTTCCTGAGCAACTTGTAAGGAAAAGGAACAGGTGAATTGGCTGTCAGTACAAGAGGGTGGCCTCAGAAACCACACACTGTTCCATTCACGAAACAGAAATTATTTTTGAGAACTTGTCCTGAGCAGACAGGAACATGCTAAACTTACAACTTATACGTCTTTTTCCAGTTCCCCTTCTTTTCAGAGTGTGTCAGCAGCACTACATACTCAAATGCAGCCTTACTCACTTGAGTCTTGGCCATGAGCAGGCCTGTGCTATGTCCTGGCTCAATTCAGTGAATGGGTCGTGGTTGGGTGAAAAATGCTGTAGCAATTCTTACTGGCTTAGGAATACAATGAAGCTTTGTGGGCGCCAAGGACAGAGAATTCTGCTTTAAACTTCCTGGTCGTTTGCCAAAGTACAAGTACATCAGTGCCTGTTGAATCTTCAGCTTTACCTGGTAGAGCCTGAGGATGCTGATCAGTTGTACAGCCCTATCTGGCTTTCTCAGTAGGGTCTCTGCCAACTTTGGTGCACCCCTCATGGATAGCACTGGTGGGGGAAAGCAGCTATTCTACAATGATTTTATAATTTTGGTTAAACAGATTGCTTGCACCTGGTTCAACCATTGAGCATCTTTCTATCTCTGCTGTGAGTTGCTGGACTTGACGGTCCTGAAGGTCTTTTCCAACCTAAACGATTCCATGATTCTACAATTTTGTACTGTGAAAAACAGTTCCTTTGATTGAACTTTGCTTTTTAAATTACTAGGTATCTAAATTATCATGGTTGTTAGTGCAACTTCATTTCTTCCTACTATGTATATAAGCAGTGTTTTTCTGTAAAAATACTTGGGAGGTAAGTAATGGGATAAACATATTTTTTCAAATGAATCATGCAATATTTTCTTACCATTTCCAAGACTAACACACACAAAATGCCAAACCCTTGTAGCATATGATGAAAGCATTCTTAACCATGTGGTTTATAACACTGGAACTCGGTGGCTTTAAACCTTGGTTCAAGTCTTTGGAGAAAATGTGCATTTTCTACTATAACAACTGCAGTTAAAGGGCAGACACAAAGCGCAGCAGTAGTATTCAGTTAAGATTTAGACCTGCTACCTCTTTCCTTGTTCACAAAATTACCTTGTCCTACAAACAGCATGTATCCACTCCAATAGCAGACCTAGAAATTAAGTCCTCAGAAGTTTGCAAGTAGAAATTCAACTCCTTGAAGCACAGGTCAAACTGTCTTACTCTGTATTTTCAGTATTGCATTAAATTATCACAGGCTTTAGTTTCAACCACATCTTACTTTTACACATTCAGTTTCTTTCTTTCTCACATTCAATTACTCCTGACTCAACATAATTTCTCTTACCCATGTCTTTCAGTTCCTCCCTTTTTTTAAGCTTTGCTGTTTCAGTCTTACTTTTTTTTCTCTGCTAGTCCTGAGCTTATGAATGACTGTCTAATTTCCATTCTGTCACTGAAGTGCCAGTTGAAGTCCAATGATGTCAGACTCATGGAATGGTTTGGTTTGGAAAAGACCTTAAAGAATACTTAGTTCACTCCTCCTGTCTGGAGGAGGGACACCTTCCACTGAATAGGTTGCCAAAATTTTTTTAAAAATTAATTTCTTCTCTTTCTCCTCTTTCACTTACAGTTCAGTCAGCTGTTAAATTAGCCATTATATCTCCAAACCATTAAGAACCATCATGTAAGACCAAGAAGCCATTTATTTTCCATCTCTTGTTGCTTGAACCTAGATCCTTTCTAGTTCACTCTCTACCTGCTGAATTCCTCAGAATCTCCTTCACTTTTTATTGCATAACACCTTTTCCACTCCTCTTCTGTCTGCCTGTTCCACTCAGTCTCTTCCAGTCTCCTTAATCTACACCTGACTTACAGGGTTTTGATTTGTCTTTTATTTGGTTTGGGTTTTTTGAGGGGAGGCAGGGATGACTGGAGGGGTGCTCTCTTATTGTCTGGTGTTGTTTTGTTTGTTTTGCTTGGAGAGCTCAGTAAAAATAAATGAAAGAGTCCTTTTCTGCTTTGAGTTCTGGCATCTGATTACATAGTTGAACTTGTCAAAAGCAAACATTAGGGTCTGTCCTCACAGTTAGTGACAGAATTAATGGGTGCATCTACCTTCTCATTGCACTTGGTTGTAAGGGGATATAGCAAAGGCCCTCTGATCATTGAAAGAGCATGTTGCATGAGGGTATAGAAGTCATTGAAGGAGGGCTTTAGGAGTTCAGAGTGGAGAAAGACAACTGAGCATAGGTAAGGTAATATTTTCATCAACAGTCATAAGTTTTTTGTATGTATTACACATATTTTAGTTGGAAAACCAAGGGTTGCTAGAAGAGAAGAAACACTTTATAAGAAAAATTATTGTATATATCCAAACAAAATAAATATTTGTAGTTTGTTAGTTGTATTTTTTGCTAGTATCTCCCCCATATTCATCTCCTGGTAAAAGAAGTATTTCTCTGAGTTTCCACATCTCTTCCGCATCTCTGTTAAAAAAAGAGAGAAAAACCCCCAGATCCCTTATTTAAGTAGCTGCCATGAAAATCTACTATTTTACTACATGTCAGGCTACATACAGTTGCCCAAGGTTGCTGCAGGGGAACTGTGCTTAATAGGCCAAATGTCAGGGCCATGACTGATTCCCCTGTGCCACCTCAGATACCCCCTTGTATATAGCTTCCTCCTTCAGTGATGCCAATATTGTTCCAGGTTTCAGTCTTGCTAATGGAAATGGACAGACATCTGATGCTCTCATTGTTTTACACTTGAGGGTTTCTAATATATTTATAGAAATANATTATATTGAAATGAAATTAAGTCTGTTGGTTTTTAAAATAGCAACAATTAAATAAAATTAAATAATAGAAATTAAAAGACAAAAGCCTGTGAAGTGACAGCATTAATGTGAAGGAGAGCTACAGTAATAGCCCATACAATTGTGCCAATCTAACCAATAAACAAAGAGTAGTGCAAGATTCTCTTTATTAGATTGATTCATAAGGAACACATACCTTGTAAAGCCATTCAAATTTATTTTTGTTTGGCCTGTATTGCCAGTTTAAACTTTCT
>VWZV01007809.1:37649-100106 GCA_013397155.1 Irena cyanogastra
TAACAATAATAACAACTGCAATAATTGCATTCCTGAGTGGGCAGCATTTACTTGCTGTTGTGAATCAATTACAGATATGAGACATTTGAGCACCACGTTTTTCTGTTAAGCTTATGTTCCTAAAATAGTGACTCTGCAACGATATAAATAATGTCCCAATAAAAAAGAAGATTGACTTCTCTTGGAATAGGAAGATGAAGGGTACAAATTAAACCACCTCTTCAGAAAACTGTATTTAGAACCTGAAGTGCCTGTTGAGTTCAGTGGTTTTCTATTCCTCCATAGAGGATGACCCAGCTTTTCCCCCATTTAAATTAAAAAATGAGAAGTATGGATGATCCCTGTCATTCAACGTCCAACTGAAAGCAGCATCTTTGCTTTTGATTATAGACATAATTGTTAAATCAGTCAATGCTATTTAATTTTATTTCATTCTTTGTATTTAACTGTGCTGCTCATACTGAGAAGTAGTCCCATATATTGATTTGTATAAGGTGTTACAGGAACATAAAATTCTATTTGGAGGCCTTGGATGCAATGTTATTGTTTGAAGGACTTTCTGGTTTAGAGTTTTTGAGGGTTTTTTTCATAGTATATTATTTCTTCTAGAGAGAAATATTGTTCTTCCTGCAAACTACAAGCTTAATGCCCTGAGTCCATTTCAGCTACAACACAACTTTCAGTTTCTATACAAACACTTTATCAATCTCTTCTCCCTCAAGGTTTTTTTATTTGAAAAAATTCTCTTCAACATAAGGCCTTTTATCTATATCAGTAGTTTTCTCTGAAACTTTCTGAACTGAAGCAAAATAAAACTTAACATCTGTGGTAAACAGACAGGTTGAATGGTCAACTCAAAAATTCTCTTAGGCAGTCATCCTATCCCCAGGTCAGCCTCAAATTAAGGTTGGTAGATTCTACAGCCTTGCTTCTGTCTTCCTTTGCAGATTTTTTAGCTTCAAGCAAGAACCATGGGTCCCTCTTGTACTGAACCAGGGGCATGGACTTAGCAAGATACCAGTCTTATTTCTCGAAGAGCTGTTATGAATTATAAAATCTAAATCCATTCTTGGCTGATTGCCAAAGGTCTTGAAGTAATTTTCTATGTGCATGAGAACATACTGTAAAATTACTGTTTAGATCCTGTCCTTTGCCCCCAGCAGTTCAGGGTGAAGAGGAAACAGAGATGCACATAATTGGAATTGGAAATGCCTCACCTAAGCATACTCTGGGTATTAAGGGTGAGTTTGGGAGGATGACACAAAACAATGCACAATATGTTCTGTGTTTAATGATCTACATGGAAATCAATCCAAGGTTTATTTTTTTTGAAATTGTGCTAATTTAATTCTCTCCAGTGAGCACCAAGAAGCAAATATTATGAATGTGATTTCTCTTCCACTTTACCTGAACAAAGCATTTCCTAAAGCCAGCACTTTCATTCTGAACTGGCAGTTAAATGTGATATTGAGTTAAAATTTGATTTCTGTAGAGGAGATCCATACATTTTGTTTCAAATCAACATTTTGAATCTAAACATCTCAGTTTTACTCAGGCTCTCTTGCCAGATTATTCTTTTGATAGTGAAATACTTAGCTGGTGGGCATGTTTTGAACACTAAAAATATTAAGGTGGCAATCAGAATACACTTTGGCAATAAATCATGTTTTAGGAGTCAGTCTAATTCTCCGTCAATAAAGATATTATTAATAAGGGTTGCTTAACCTTCCCACTCATAGATGAGGTGAGACTTCTGGAAATGTTTCTCTAAGTTACAAAAATAGTTCAGCTTTGTGCCCAAAGCAAATTTTTACGAAAGTTATGATTTTACTACCCACCATTAAGAGGAAGTTTACTAGACAGCTTCCACTAAATTCTTTTATCTGCCTTTGAAAATATTTTCTTTCATGTAGAAATACCAAAGTGTAAGGAAATTTTTTCCCCAGGTGCTGCCTTTATTGTGGGCAGCCAGCTCACAGAATCTTTTAAACTTCCAGGGTACACAGTGTGTTTATTGAATGAACAATGCTATTTATTAAGGCCAACTGCCTTTGCTGTTTTCACTCGAGTATCACTTTGGTGGCATTAGGTTTGCTGTTGCAAGCTTGTTTGCAGTACTTGCATTCCTTACTGGAAAAGTTTGGATGTGGGAATAGAAATTATTCTTACTGGAATCTAGGAAAAGAGAGGAGATATCATTGCTGTGCTGTTTTGCTCCCATATTTCAAGGTCACCAAGTATTTTGCAGGTTTTTACATTTCATTTTACATTTTTTTTTTTTTACATTTCATTTTACATTTTATTTTACATTTCATTGTACTGCTGTATATTCTCTTCCAGTACTGTGCTGAGGTGGATGACCATCTACTCAGTGCATTTTTGTGCATCAGTTCTCTCTTGAAAGAACTAAATAAGGCAGATTCAATCTTCATAATTCTGCTACAGGAAATAGCCCTGTAGCTCTGGTACATCTTTCAGTAATACATCACTACCTCTCCTCTCAATAACTCTCTCCCCAGTCCACACACTTCCTCTTTCAATTCCTAACTTTTTAGGCTTAAGCACATGGCATTTTATGAAGCCCTCAGAGTCAGTATTTAATTACTATATAAAAAATCTTTGGTTTATCTTATCAAAGAAAGGTGTTAAGCTGGCTAGCATTGTGTAACTTTGATAAATCTGTCATGTTAGATCCAAATTGTATTTCCATGGTTTGTTTTGAAGACTGTCTGCTATTGGGTGTAATTTAATAAGTTCGTAATTGCACAGAACATTTTTACTTTTCATTCCTCACAAAATATTTCTACTCCCAATTGCACAATATGCCAGGTGACCTGATAAAATTATTCAGACACCTTACAGATGGACTTACAATTTCGTAAGTAATTTTTAGGGTCTCAGATGAAAATTACTTTCTGTCTTAATGCAGAGGTATTGTTTAGTTCCTGTCTTGATAGGCAGTTTCTATCTATCATTCCATTACTTTTAACTCTATCTGTTCAAGAAGCATGATTCATCTCACAGAAGATGAAAAAGCAGAATATCACTGACATAGGAAAATGTATCTTTATCATGCTTATTTTGACTCTGCATTTATTGCATTTTCATTTACATGGTTAAAAAACATTTTCAATATTTTCTTTCCAAGGTCAAATGCAGCTTTGGCAGCCTTCGTTTTGTCTCTAAAATTCATGAACTTAGTTCATTTTCTGTCTTGAGTATACTCGAGACCTCTATTAATTTAATGTTGTCCAGAGAGAACTCAAATTACTATTTCACTATTTGAATTCACTAGTTTCTGTCTACTGATTTGGTTTTCTGTAAGAGAAATAAATTCTGAAAACCAAACTTAGGGAGCTAAGAAGGCAAATTAATGTAAAACTCATTAATATCCCCTGTTGTAGTGGATGCTGAAGGGGCCTAAATAGCTTGTGTGTTTGGTTGGTTTTTGTGCTTTTGTTTTGTGATACAGTTGCTGCAATATAAGTCAAAAGAATAATTATATGGTATATAAAAGAGCAAATAATTATTTGTGGAAGGAGAATCTGTCAGCAATTATATCCCTGGGTGTAGCAGTGTGTTTTTATGAGTTCTTTCAGTTGTATTGTTATAATAGTTAGTTATTCAATGTTNGAGGCAACTTTCGACAAACCAATCACAGTCCACAAGGGGAGGGACACGAGGGATTACGACGTAGGACAGGAACAAATCACTGGGTAGGGAGGAGGGGGGCAGGTCACGAGCTCCAATGGGGCGTCGAGGGAAGAGGGGGACCCCTGCGGGGCTAGGAGGGCTAGGACTGGACTAGGGTATGAGGGACAGGGATCCTTCTAGAACAACGGGCCGGGGAACCATAACAGACAAGGCTAAACCAAGCCCGAAAGGAGGGGTCTACGTTATTGGCAGGGGTTTAGGCAGGAACATCGGGAGACCAAACCACTTAACATAAGCCAGCAGGGAGGAGGGCAAAACCATCCTAACATAATAGACCACAACAATCCCCTAAATTGATTTGTCCTGTGGGCTTCTCCCCTCCCCTGTATCACCCTGATTGATCCTGTCAGGTCCCTCACTCTTCCTCTGGTTTCTCCCCACTGGCTGTGTTATGTTCCCACTCCTCAGAAACGTGTCCTTTATAATCCGAGACTTTGTTTAGTCGTCACTCGTCCCTGACCCGTCCTGGGGGAGTCACTTGTTCCTGAACTGTTTGGGAATAAAACTTCCTTGGACCACACACAAGTGATCCCTCCTTTGCTTCTTCGTCTCGGCTCCTCGTGGTTTCCCTGCTGCAGGTTTACCCATGCAGCTGCAATCACTGCTGCCTGGAAAACCTCCCTAGAGGTGCAGGGGCAGCCACACGTGTGGGTTTCTCCGGTGACACGTGGGGCTCGTCAGCCGGGCATTCCATCGCTCCGTGGCCGGCCAGGAAGGAACTGCACCTAGGTTTTGTTCCCCTTGGCGTCATTATCAGTACTTACTGAGTAATCTCCAGATTTTATGTAAATTTCACAATTCTAATTTGTGTGAGAGTTCATGCCTGACAAATCTTTGATACTTGTATCCAAATTTGAGACTCCTTTCACTTTTTCTTTAATGGTGCCAACTTTTTGCTATTTATGTCACAGTTCCTTTTGGCATGGTCATCAGTTCACCATGACCTTAGCTCTATGTTCTCATCATTCCCAGGTATACCATTTCCAGGCATACTTTACACTCTCTTTATAAAACTCTTATAGGTATAAGCCTTCAGGAGAAGAACAGGAAGAAAAAGTCATGGGGGAATATGACATCCTGTGCTTCATAATTGCTGCGCCTAAGACTTCTCAGTTAGTATTTTTTTTCCCCACATTTTCCATTCCTCTCCTCTTGTGGTCTTTCCTACTTGCTTTTGTCTCTATGTAAAAACGTAAAGGCTATAATTATGACACAATCTATTTTCTTTTTTTTATTTATTTTTCTTAATTTTTTCATATGCTGGCCATCTCAGATTTCAAATCCAAGCTGTATTTTCCCCATCATATTAGTTCAGGAACAAGCACCAGGCAGCTTCGATGAATGGCAGGAACTTCTCCACACCCAGACATAGTTCAAGTGCTGCAAATAGTGACCAAAGAAAGAACTTAAGAGACGATTGTGAAGAATGGGTCAAGCATGCAGTTCTCCACTTATCTTCCTTCTCTAATTCCTGGGCTTACTGTCCCTTTTATTTTATCTGTGTCATGAAAATTTCCTTTGCTTCTTTCATTTAGATGTGGCAGCTCTAACTAACAGGCAGTTGTCTTCAATCTCTGACCTTCAAGACTTCTGTCCTCCTCAAAGCATGAGTGTATGCTTTTACTTTAGGACTGAACAGCTTTAATGACTGACATCCTCTTCTCAAAATCGGATTTTGCCTTGACATTTTCCTTCTGTCAAGCTTCTCTATGGTTTTTTCATCCATTGAAATAAAAGCGCTTCAGAAAGGAAACTCTATTTTTTCTCAGATTATAGGTGAGTCAAATGAGTCACAGAGGTAAAAATGTGCAAACTAAGAACATTCATCAGGTCAGTAACAGCTAAGAATAAAATCCAGGTCTCTTAACCCAAATCCAAAGTCTGTTGAATCACCCTACTTTAATCCATTGAAATCAGTAAAGTGGATGACTTCTTAAGTTGCTAGTCAGCCCAAGAAAAGTTGAAACACAAGCTGCTGCTTGCATATGTGAGATACTTAGCAGCTAGACTGTAAGTAAAAACAAGAGCACAACAAAAGTTTCCTGTTTCTAATTAACTGTGCCATAGGTTCTAGAGGTGGAATTTTTCTTTCTCAGTATCAGTTATGTGTGTAAATTTTTGTTGCTCTCCATAACTCATGCTTGGTAAAGTGGGCTGAGATGATAACTCATCTTCCACTTGCCTAGCCAAGAGTACTTGTCCTCCTGTTTGCATCATTCTCAATGTGTCTCCTTGCAACTGAGCATACCTGGTACCCACTGAAACACCTGAGGTCAGCATGGCATGTGACCCCTACTTCTACCTAGTAACTTAGTGTCTAGGAGGGCTGCCTCAGACTGAAGGAGATCAGTCCAAGTTGCTTGCCATTTCTGTGAAGTTGGGCTTAGACAGAAAGAGAGGCAAAAGACATCTTGGTGTAACATTCAGTTAGAGTTCAGTGCATGGTGTGGGATTCAGTAGCCTGAAACCAGGAACATCCCCATTTTCAGCTAATGACTGCTAAATTAAATTCAATAACACATCAGAGGAAGACAATCTGATGATTTTTGGTACCTAGTTAGGATGAGAGAGAGAAGGTGAGGCTTGAAGCCAAATTCCTCAAGCCCTACCTCAGGCTGTAAAGGCAGGTGTCAGTTTGTTGCTCTCCTGTTGGCTTA
The DNA here is from genome assembly GCA_013397155.1 of Irena cyanogastra. Taxonomy (NCBI): domain Eukaryota; kingdom Metazoa; phylum Chordata; class Aves; order Passeriformes; family Irenidae; genus Irena; species Irena cyanogastra. The sequence continues at coordinate 44,021 of VWZV01007809.1, forward strand.
TGTTGAATTAATTCAACAACTGCTGCTTAAGGCTATTTTCCCAAGTCTCTTCTACAGCCTAATGCCTGGGGCCTTCTCTCAAAGTACAAGAGTGGATTTAAATTCCAACATGAGACAACTGTAGCAAAGTCTCTTGTTGCTGGGGTGAATGCTCTGCAATGGGGATAGTGGGAGATAGGAAGGGAGCAAGAGTGTCAAAAACAGAAATAAAAATAAAGCAAAGGCTGCTGCCAGCTTGTCCTTTCAGCTGGATGCTCTTGCAGGCGGCTGTGTTTGAAAACTGTTTGAAGTTTCCAAATACTGGAGTGGCTTTGACAATGAATCTCTTTTCACAGATCTACTTAAAAGCAGCAATTGGTTCATAACTGTATTTTGTGAATAAAGTTGGATTTCAACTATACTCTTCTCCTCAGAATTCCATTGTCACTTTCCATCTGGCATAATGACTATTTTGGAGCATATTCTACTCATCTAGCCAAGGTGTTTACTTGTATTTCATATTCTTCTTCTGTCCTGTACTAGACTTGACCTTTTCACAAAAGTACCTCGTAAAAGAATTCTGGGTGTAAAGGTTAGGTGAAGTCAGATGACATTGGCTATTGGCAAGTTAACTAATGTTTGCCAGATTTTACAGAAATATGGGAAATATGGGAAAGACTTGAAAGTGACCCTTGAAAGATTCTGTTATAATCAACATAGAATTAGCATTGCAAATAGTCCTTACTGATGCCTAGGGGTGATGAAAGTGGAAGTAAAACCTGAAGGAAACATATTGAGACAGCTGACAGTTTATGCTCTTTATTTTAAAGCAGGTGGATGACCACCATTTATGAAATAAAGCAAAATGATCCCCAGTTTCAGTCAGATGCAAAAAAGTGCCATCTCTTCAAACAACAGACTGGCTTGGTGTTGGTATGCCATCGTAATCATCTGAATAGTGCTGATACTGGTCAGTAAGAAGAGGCTGATGCAACTCATCTTTATTTTTCTTGACACGTACGATACATGCAGCAGCAGCAAAGATAATTGCAACAAGAACCAGTGCAGTCACTATTGCAATAGTTATCATCTCTGTGACACGGAGAGCCCGACCTAAAAGAAGGAAAACAAAAGGCAAAGATATTAAAAGCAAAGTTAAGTCCTGTGGATAATATCTGAAGTTCAGACTGGAACTCAGCACTTTTCATTATTCACTGAGTTGGGGACTAGAAGTATATCAAATTTTGTTTGATAAGTCTTGTTCAAAAATGTAAGATTTAGTCTGTCTTGCTCCACTGTAAAATCCGTTCTGGACCTTTCTTCTGCCGCCTTGTTTGTGAGGATTTGCATTCTCTCTAGTGAATTAATGAAGCTGTTTGACATACGGATGAGGATATTCTGCAAGGTTAAGATCTAAATGAGAACTTCTCCTAGATTTAGGGTGAGTACTGGGAACTTCATGGTGGAACAGTCTCTGACTGTTAGCTGTACCAAATCCCAAACAGACATCTGGAAAGTAAGGCAGGAAAGGAGAAAAAGGCCTTTGCAAAGACAGCAAATATTGTTGGTGAAATTTGAATAAATTTCAAGAGACAAAGATATGAAGGAAAAAAAGGAGAGGAAGCATCTAGGCTGCACAGTTTACCTGGCCATTCGACTTCATAGGTGTATCCCAGGTTTTCTGGTGCAGTAACAAACATTTCATTATTGGTTACTGGAGGCCAGAAGGGCACCATGTTGTACTGTCGGTTATGTCCAATAGGTGCATTTTCCAGTGGGTATGTTGAGATATCTATATTTGAAAGTCAAATCACATTTCTGTAAATAAGTTTGAAATACCTTGTACTACTTTTTTTTTTTTTTCCCCAACTCAGGGTTTTGAGTACCCCAGAAATCTTTTTCAGTTGTTGCAGAAGGATTTGTTTCCTGGTGTGGCAGATACAAAGCAAAGTTTCTGCGCTGTCCAAATCCAAGGCCACTAATTTATCTTTGGTTTTGAACAGAAATCACCAGTAAATTTTTAAAAAATTTGTCTGTGTTGGGCTTTGTTTCTTCTCACTTGGAAAAGGAGTAGAAAAAAGGAGAAAGACTTTTTTCTACATTCTTGCTTTGCCTGCTTGTAGCAATGATGAACAGGAAGGTAGTTAATATAAATTCCAGTGGAATTTTTTGCAACATTATGCTAAATCAGAAGGAAGTAAGTTGAAATAAAAACCAAAACAAACCAGAAAATCCCGAACCAAACCAAATTGAACCAGCAACAACAACAACAAAACTCAAAACATAGCAGAAAGAAAATACTTTGTGGTAAGATGATGCCAAACCTTGGGCTAGATCATGTAAGAACCACAAGGGGATACAATTGCTCTCTGAGAGCTGACGTGGGAAAATTCAATGAGGTGGGTTGTGGAAGCTGCACAAAGAAGTCTCAGTTGTGCAGCAACAGCTGTCTTCTGTAGAAGAAGGAAGAGGAGTATAGATTATCCTAATAGAGTACAGTTGCTGCACTGTGCAGGGGAATACAGTTCCTGCATAATGCATAGACATAAGGGTTAGATTGAATTCTCCCCCTAATCCACTGATGTAAGTCTCCTTCCTTTTTTTTTTTCTCCTTCATTCATTTCAAATTCTTCCTTCTGTTGTTCCTTTCTCCCTCTTTTTAACTTTCTCTGTATTACCTTTTTTTGTTCCTTTTGGAATTAAAAAAACAAAGGCAGAAATAGTAACTATCTTTTAGAAGTATATGGATATGGTTATTGAGTGCTGGTAGTATATAACAAAGGTGTTGAAAATAAATGTGTATGGCATCTCTTCTTCCTTTGACGAGAAGAAAATAGTTATTTACTGCATACAACAATGGAATGTCCTTCCTGGGTTTACCATGTCTTTGCTCTATGGAGACTCTCTTTTCCCGCATACTGTTTTCTTAAATTGTGCCTGTGGTCTCTGACCAAGTCCTTTCACAGAGAGTGATCTACAGTTGGATGTCAGTGGGGTGAGGAAGAGAGACTGCTTGTTACTACTTTGTCTTTATATACTAACTCTTGAAATTCCAATCCTCTCTCCTAAATTTAGGGGCATCTAGCTGTCCCACAATAAAGAGTTCAGTTTTGTGACTACAAAGACTGGTAACCACCCATCCTGCCTCTGTTTATGACAACATCTTACCTGCAGAATGCCGTCTCAGCCACTCATCAAAAAGAGCATCTGTAAATGTGTGCAGGAGGACAAAAATGGGGTCATTTGGTGATAAATGAGTTTGCCCTCCTGTCCCATTCAAAAACAGATGAGCCAAGTTATGGAGACTTCGAACTGCTGGGTCATATTTTCCTGAAGGATCACTGTACCCTGAATATGCAAACAGAGAAGAAAAATTCCAGTGAAGATTTTGTTTGGAAGCTGCAGTCTCAGATTAATTTTTTTTTCTTTTTCTCTGAAATGCTTTCATGTTGTTATATTGCTTTGCTTAAAACAAATGGGTAGCTAATTCTCTACCTACTGACTTTTGGGAAGTGTTCCTGGAATGCATAATTTTCAGATTAAAATAGCTTCTATAAAAGAATGCTGGGAATGTGGACTGCAGAGCTGCTGGGTTCTAATGCAAAAATGGCCAAAATAACATCCCAGCGTGAAAATAGCATTATATATTTAGGCCTTACGTGTCTTCCACCTTACTAAAATAGTTGCATGGGTTTTCTAACTGCTTGCTAAAGCAGGTGTATCTTGATATTTATTCTAATGAGCTAGCTATTAGGTTTCCATACATCACTTCCATGCATACTGGGAACACATACTGGAAAGCTTCATATTGTTTATTTTTTCAGTGAAGGTAGACTGTAGCTTTGCTCGTGCCCAAAACCTCATAACCCTCAAGTCAGATGTTAGGATCTGAAGCATCATGAAAACTCCTCCTGTGTTCAAGCTTTGGCCAATTGTTCCAGAGAGGGATACCTACAGTTAATTTTCTAAAGCCATGTTTGGACACCTAGGTATTGATAGGCAGTGATTTGAACTGTCACTTTTTAATCTTTTCCTGCTAAAAGCTCTCAATTATTAAGGTATAGAAGAAGTTGTTAGGATGCTGTCTGAACAGTATAAGTCAAATCTTTAGGCTCTTTTCTCTAGTGTGTGTGTGTGTGTATGTGTGTGCATGTGTGTGTGTTCTGGTGTTGGAGCGTTCAGTTTTAAATGTGTAGAGCTTATAGAAGAACAGAGTTTTATGTCCCACAGAGTAGGGCCATCATGTCTAGCTCCTGTACCCAGACCTCAATTACTATTTCAATACTACTGCAGTAAATACTACCAGAGCTTTCAATTTATTTTGATTTCTTTTACTTGTTGTAATTCAGATACAAGAATAACTGGTAGAAGCCCTTGTTCGCTTCGTTTAGGGGTGCAGCGGCATCAATCCACAGGCAAGGACTGTGTTTTCAACAAAGGCGCCTTACTAATTATGTGCCAAGGACCTGAAGTTAGTTTCTACTTACTATACCAGCAGCAGACTCTTGAGACTTTTATGCATTGTAAGAGACATAAGCTATAGCTATAAAGTAATTTACCTAGAGCTTATTTCCGCTTAATACTGAGCTAATACTTAATGCTAAGAACAACGTGTTCTTCTTGTCCAATAGCCTGTCTCAAAACTCATACTTCCAACAGGAAAAAGTGGCAAGTCTGCTCTCTGACTTATCTGGAGTTGTTCCAGGTCTTTTTGTTTGCCATGTTTACCTTCTACTGTGTTACGGAAACTGTCTGTTGAATTGGAATAGAAAGGAGGAGTGTCAAATACACCAACTTCCAAACACTGAGCAACATCCTCAGGCTCTGGGAGACGCTGTACCATAGGTCGTGCTACATTTCCAGCAGGATTTCTTCGGATGGGACCACCCTCAGTACCTGGAAATAGAGAGAAGAGAGAAAACAAGGTGTAGAACAGTAAGTGCCACAGAAAGAATCACCCTCATGACTGAACCAAATCCCTCACAAATAACATTTACACTGAATGAACTGGTCTACATTTATTTACATCTAAATTTCTACAGACTTTCAATGTGATTTTCTGATGAGACCTGTGCCAAGATTATTGAGCATGCCCTGATGGAGTAGCTAGGGAAAAGATTATGTAAATGATTAACCCAATATTGGGGGATTCTTATTTTTTCCCATATTTCCATGATGATGCTTATCTGAAGAAACTTACTGGAATTTTAAAAATTATTTTAATTTGGGTAGGTATGTTAGAATCAGGTATTACTCACATTGAAAACATGGTGCACATAGTTATTACAGGGATTTGTTGGATGCTCTCATTTTAGGAGCTGAATGGCATGAAGATGATAAGTGTAGTAGTCAGAAGAAAAGTTAAACTTCAGTTAAGAAATTACACTGCTAGACTTAATTATTTATGGTGCAAGAGATGAATTGGTACTGGATAAGAAAGGAAGGCAAAGCATTTAATCTTTCTTCTGCTACAAACTCCTGATAGTATGTATTATCTCAACAGACTGATGAAACATGGATCAAGAATATTCAAAAACCACTTTAAGACCTTTACGCTGGAAAAAGTCACTGCAATGTAAAGTATTATATTTAATTATTATTAAGAGAATTTTCTCTCAAAATATTTTCCATCATTCATACTTACTGTTACAGATGGTTCCTAAGGTTTCATAATCTTCTACATTTTCACATAGCACTCGCCACTGAGAGAAGATTGAATTCTGGCTTATAAGAGAGACATCAAAATTGCTTCTAGCTCCCATCAAGTCATCTGAGCAGATATCACATGTATTTTGTCCTGTTGCGAAGTTCCAGTAGGGCAATCCAAAAGTGGGGTCCTGTAGCATGTTCTAAACCACATAAATATGGTGTTGTTATGTGTACAGACAGCTATAATATTTTGTGCTAGAAGAATGCTAAAAACCAGCTAAATACATCTTAAGTCAGAAGCCTGCCTTATACAAGGGACAAACTCTATGGAAAATTCATATAGAAGCTTCATATAGAAGTTTTTCATGTTGATACCTTTGTTCAACAGAACAGATAGCTGAACTACTGAACTGAATCATGCATCTCCCTCACTAACAAGACAGTACCTCTTCCATGACACCATATTGTGAGCAGTAAGAAACATAAATTAACACTGAGACCCCATTTTCCAAATATTTTTAATGGCCTGTCAGCAAGAGCAGTCTTTGTAGTGCACATAATAACTAGGCCAACTGTGGAACTGAAGGAAATGTTAAGAATAGGGATACTGGCTTTTCCAATTGGTGTTGTTTGGATCTGGTATGGGTTAGAGTTGAACAGTTCTAGAGTTAGTGAGGCAAAATTACTTTGACTAATGATCAAGTCTACTGACATAAATAGGAATATATATTAAATCACAGACAGATAGAACTTCTCAGGGCTTTCACTTAGAGAAATGCCACCGATGACAAATGTGCGTCTTGGAAGGAAGCTTGTGCCTCAGCCTGACATAAAGCAATTAAAGCTAGTGGAAACACTGAAGTGATTTCAGACACTATTTAGTCCTGACCTTGAAAACTTAATTCTTGCTTTTTTAGGAAGGATGATGGTCCATAAATACTATACCCATTTTATGAGTAGGTCCACATAAGAGAAGGAAAAAAAGAGAATCATTGGTTTATGGAGCAGGGTATAACAAAACACTAATTTCTCTAACCAGTTACACAAATAAAATGTAATTCTGAATCCTTAAGCCATCTCTTTTATCACTTTCTTCAGAATTTCTCCTGCTTTGATTAATGTTATTCAAGAATAATGGCCTTTAGATTAAAAACACCACTGAAAATAACATTGTTGGTTCAATAAAATGTTTTATATCTAGAACATATCTGTTTTTCCAAGAGATTTTTTGTGGAAATTTTAGATTTTCCATTGCTTTGATTAAAATATTCTATTTAACATCCCTATAAAAGTGACAGTCTGAGGCCCAATTGCATTCTACTAAATTTAGTATACCAAATGAGTTACTGAAATGGAAGCAGAATAATTTCAACGTGAAGGAAAAGCTGCTATCATTTTTGCCTATTTTAATATGGAGTGAAGTTCATTAACTGTACAAAACATAGCATGAATTTCAGTAAACATGTACAGGAACTTCACCTGCATGTCTCTTTCAAGCTGCAGTAGATGGTATCTATGCCACGTGACAAAAGCTGGTCCCTCATGAGAGAAATCAACTCCTCCAAAACTCTGCTGCCCCGTGCCAAGGAAAGTCTTCCTGACAGAATAATAATGAGACCATACAAAGTAGTTATAAATGGAGATATTCTCGAACTGAGGTGTGTTGCCATCTGGTCCAAAAATTTCTTCACGTCTTCGTGTGGCAATAACGATGTCAGGATGGACTGTCACCTTGGCTTGGTGTAAGGCATTCACAAAGCGATTCCTTTCTTCTGCACTTAGATCCAAAAGATTCCTTCTGACTGTGATAATACAGAAGAATCAAGTTACCAAAGTAATAGACACTGAAGTCTGATCTCAGAGAACTTATTTATTGTGTTCCTAATAATTCTGGGTAAGTCTCTTTTTTTCCAAGTATTCACCCTTTTTTTATTGGGAAAACTCACTGAGCATAAATAGATGATATTATTTATTTTGAGAAAATCTGAAATAAAGTAAAGCCCCAGTCCTTGCAATTCTAGTACTTTTAGGAGTACTGTTACAGATTATCTTTCTTTTCTCCTAGACAAAAGACAAAGACAGTTCTTTGTCATGCAAACCTTTTGGAACTTCATCCGATATACTTAAGGTTTCCTGTGGTAGTACTCTATAAGAAATAAACACTATAAACCAATTCATAATAATCAGAAACTCTCCATTTGACAATTTAATGAAGAAGTAATTTTTTTTTATTTTTGAATTTTTTAGGAAAAATGGCAGGTTCACCAGTGAATGACTGTGAATTTCACACAGTACAGTATCTCTTTAATCTGACATTATCTCTTATCTCTTACCTCTTAAACCTGACATTAATAATTGCCACATATTAGTCCTTTTTAGCAGTATATCTCAAAATAAGGCGAAAATGTCATTGTCCACACATAGAGAGTGAAACAAGGAAGAAAACTGACTTCTTGAAACAGCAACAAGAATATTTCAGTAAGAAGAACTGAGTTCAGATCATGTCAGTCCTTTCACCTGGACTGACAAAATTTCAGACTAAGTTCAGACTGAGATGAAGATCTAAGTCCTCACAATTGTTATTCAATATTTACTTATTGTCATTATAAAAACACTGTAAAAATCCATAACTCATTGTCCAAATTAGTGATGGATTATGTTGCTACAAGAAGCAACAGATCTTCAACATTAATCTATATGAAGAATAAAAGTGAATTATGTTTCACTAAAAAAATGGTTCAGTGAGGGATACTTTAACTTCTGGGAAATTTAAATAAAGTCTTTCCTGAAACATGGATTTCATCCAAGGACTGTGTATCCTGAAACATGCTTTTTTTTTTTTGCATAGCTGAACTGACATGCTAGGCCTCATCACTGAAGTAATGGGGTTTTGATTGCATTGCTTTTTTGTTTATTTGTTTGTTTATTTGGTTGGTTGGTTAATTTGTGGCGGTTTTTGTAGTGTTTCAAGTAGAAAACTATAATTGCCCATCTAATTTTGATTTATATAGGCATCTTAATATTTTCATTTTCAAAGTATATGCCTGAACCACAACTAAAAATTGTGACTATTATTAGAGTTAGTCACGAACTGAGAAGATATGAAGACACCAAACTGCATTTTACCCCAGTTTAGTATGGATATGACAACAGTAATCCAGTAATTATTTCTAAAATCTGAGCAGATGGGGCCTATGGGTTTATGAATGGGCAGAAGAGGTGACCTCGATGTGGAAATTTAAACATAATAAGAAACTATATCATGCATGATAGATCTGATTTATTTGGTGTTTTAATGCATGTAAAGGATTTAATGAGAGAAAAGTAAAAAGTGCTCTTGTATATTCTAGAAAATCACCTAAAACTGCTGTTTGCCTGTCTCTAGTTTTACTTTAACTTTGTGTGTGACATTTATCTCTTGATTATTTTTCAGGGTTGTTATCATTGTAAACTAGAATATGCCAGAATACCAGAGAGTGCAGTCTGGCTTAGCTGACCCAATTCACAAGTAATGCTTTCTGCTTTCTGGTTTAGTTCTCGAAGCTGAAAGGATGAAAAAAAAATTTCAAAGATCTTTCCCATAGCCATCAATAAGTTATTATTAAAGAATTGTTAAAATTTTGATTTGATAAGTGGTCCTTTGTTAACCCTTGTTGGAACATGCTCTTACATCCATGGAATGTTCCCTTATCTGGTGAAAATGTCAGTGCTAATTTCTATTTCTGCAGAAAAAATGCTGCATATTTGTGCTAGAGACCTCTTGTTTAACATATCAGCAGAACCCATTGCTTGTTTGAGGGGGTTTATGGATTTTACAGGATTTTTAGCATCTTTGAAGTTAAAAATGTGTAAGTTTAAAAATAAAGATTGAAATCTTGTCCATTCAGCTGGACAGATCTGAACAAGGATCTGTCCCCAGGCCTGTTTGTCTTTTTAAATTTACCTATAATATTCAACTTTTTCCAGTCATGCAAGGATTTCATATCCATAAAAAAAAAATAAAAATTAAAGATCTGTTTAGTGATGTGCTAGGCTTAACTGAAACAGGAGTACTGAAGAAGTTCTTACCACACCCTGGACTGATGCATTCGAACAGTCCACAGTCATGAATAATGTTTTTAAACATATTGACAGAAGCAAGGATAGTAAAAATTTACCAGACCAGGTACATAGTTTAGAATTATATTAAGGGACTTTGAATGAAAAGAACTGTTAAAATAGTCACAACGTATTAAACATATTGAGGTACATATTATTCGCAGACACACTCACAAACACATGTGCATGCCTATATACATTGTTTTACTCTTAAATCCAAGTAATACCTTTTTTTTTCAATATAGATGCTCTGTTCTTTAATGGACTTTCATGCATTGACTACAGGTTTCATTTCTTCCTTTTAATGGATAGTAAGTATAAGTAATTTACACGCATGCTGAACAGCTCCTCTAGCACCTGCCTTAATAACCCCTTTAGCAACATACTAAAATGCTAAATAACTATAATGGACATTTTGTACCTTAAAGAGAACAAATCCACTGGGTACATTTAGAAGCAAGCACTCACAATGGGCAGTGTTCATGTCATATTTCTGATGTTCTTACCTATATTGATCTGCTGGCTACAGGTGGGTCCGGTCCAGCCAGGCCGACAGGACCCGCAGTTGTAGCCGGAGAAGTTCCCGTTGCAGCGGCAGGTTTGGTTGAAGAAGCGGATGGGCCATTGCTCACGGTCATCCCGCCCGTCGTGGATGTACTGGGGGCCGTGGGGCCGCGAGTCCACTGTCACCGGTACACACCGGCCCCTTCCCGTGGACACGCCGCACCGGTCAGTACCTGGCCCAAACACAGGGAAATAGTCTGGGCAGCACATGCCGCTCCGCAGGGACTCGACAGTTGCGCACTGTCGAGGGAACTGAGCTCCAGCTTGGCCCAGCATGGTGAGAAGCAGAAGCAGGGAAACGTAGAGCAGCGTGGGGATCCGCATGGCAGCGGGGCAAGCAGAGCCAGCTCGTTCCCAGAGCTGGCTGTCCACACACGCTGGTTTCCTCTCCTGTGATGGAACACCCAGCTCCCTCTATGGAGAGAGAGAGAGCGAGAGAGAAAGCAGAATAAAAACAAGTGATACAAATCTCTGGGCTTCCCCTTTCACCCCAGAAAATTCCTTCTAACTCTACACTTCAATACTCTATGTGAAAAGACGAGCAACTCTGACCACAGGCACTAATGTTCTTCTCATTATCTGCATGAAGGATAGCAACTAAGTAGATCTATATTTGCCCATTAACTTCTACATTCTTCCAAAATGTTCATTCACATTTTACACTCGCCAGACACATTTGCTTCACTACCACGAAGTTCTAAAACCTGTCTAAGGCACCAGTTTTCTGAAACTCCTTTTTTCATCCCTCCTTCTCGCCCCCAGTTCATGCCTTTTCTGCATTTAACCAGTATATCTTGGTCTCCCCTCTGTTTTCTTGCTGTTCTCCACTGCCAGCTCCAACATAAAGTGAAGCTGTACTTCTTCATGCATTGTACCTGTTTTCTCTTTGTGGTAACTCTCCACTGCTGAGATCTTGTTCTATCTCTGCACGTCCTATGACTGTCTAACCTGAAATAAGCACAGCTAATTTCTCTCCTGGTTCAGTCTGCTTGCTAATCCCTCTTGTACCAACACAGTGAGGCTTGGCCTCACCCTCCTTCCTCTCTTAATCCCCTTTCCACTTCAGTGCATTTCTCTGGACTTTAAGTACTTGAACAGCACATGATTTCTTTCATGCTTATCTCCTTGTGATTTTACAAGTTTTAGCAAAGGTCAGAGACAAATACTTGAATTCAAAACAGAACGAATGTGAAGTTGGGTTTTTGTTTGTTGTTTTGTTTTTTTTTTTAATTACTTGCAAAGAAAGGCTCATTTGAAAACAGACAAAGAACAGTGGGGAAAATCACATTTAACAGACACTTAGAAAAAGTTCTTAAGATGGCATTTTCAAGATCAGGCTGAAGTAAGTGACTAAGCAATGTTATTTATAAAATGAAATACTCCAATTTTTTAACTTATAGCTTTCAGTTTAACAATTTATTTGATACTAAAATAAAAAGACAACGATCATATTGAATTTTCATGAAAAACTAAGTTCTGAGCAGGTGCTATGAAGGGTAATGAAACAAAGAAATTGACAAATCTCTTAAATAAAAACAAAATGCTTCTTATCACTGCAAGGATTATTTCTGCTGCGCCAAAATGACCTTATTCAAGTTACTACTCTCTTTTTTAATAAGGGTGGATTTCAGTGAGGTGGAGATATGTCAAGTGAGGTGAAGATATGTCAAGAAACATCTTACCTGGCATCAAGACAAAACATTAACAAGTTTTCTGGGAAAAGGTTCAATCACACTGTAAGTGACATGAAGCAGGAGATGGATTACCTACTCTTTCTGCTCCCTATATGCAGGTCATAATGTGAGAGTGCACCCAATTCTGGCAGAAAAAAGAAACAGTTTTTTTGTGTGCTTATTCTTGCCAACCGGCCATGCACCAGAGCAGTGAACCTTGCCCTCTGTGCCTTGTGCCCACCATGCTTGCTTCAGGGTAGGACCTAGATTTTTAGTAAACTTCTCTGTCTCTTTAATTCATTCTCCATTTGCAGGCAGGAATATTTGCTAGTCCTCAAATGAACCTGTTTTCTATTCTGACTTCCACTTTATTCTCTATTTTAGCCTACATTCTCTTCTTTCCAAGCTTAAACCTCTTCTCTTTGAACATGTCTGTCGGGACACATGTGGCACAAATTCACTGTTTTCACATCAGAAGGTAAACCTGAGCTGGTAAAAAACCTCTTGAGATTTTATCTGAAAAGAACTTAAAGTTCAAAGAAGAAGCATACAGGTTTTAGCCGTGAATATTTAGCAAATACAGCAAATTCATAATAAGCTTAAAAGGGATAAATGCTGCTCCTTAGAGAAAGCCCCAATAAAACAGAGAAAACAGATGTACTGACTGAGGTTTCCCAGTATCATAAAACTTCTCCTTATAATGGTGTATATGATTTAGATCTTTTGTAAACATCCTGCATAGAAAACACCTATGAATGTTTTGCAGCAGAGATGCACTGTTGAGGATCATATACCTTCTTTGCCCCCAGATGTTCCCTTGAGTTTCCTTTTGGAAATCTTGCTGAATCATTTGGTGGAATGCAATCCTTTTTATAATCTTTATTTCAATGTTCTTGCCATTAGAGATATTCTTGCATTTAAAGACTCCTGATCCCCTACTGTGCCTGGAATGATATGATTTTGGAGATAATCCAAATACACATCTGTGTTTCTGTGGCTCAGTTCAGAAAGGGCTTGTCTACAAAAGCAAGGTAATGAGGAAGAAGTCAATGTGTGAACCCCTAGCTCACTAATTGTCTGTGTGGACTAAAAGACCTGAAAAGAGAGTTATTTAGTATGCTATATATTTGCATATACCTTATCTTTTTTTTTAACACTAGTTCTTGATGCTGAGAACAGATCTCTATGCTGACACAGAAGGTTTAGCTGTGGTCTATACCCTAAACTGCTGGAGAAGGTTATTGAAATTTAGCCAGTTCTATCTGTGCTTGATGAAACCTGAGGTACTGATTCTGTCTCACCCCATGCCATCATCCCTGCAGTCAAACATCAGTTCTCTGGCAGCTACCCAGTGGTCTTTACTAAGAGGTGGAACACAGGCATGTGTTTGAAGTATAAGAACACAGCGTTCATTCAGAAGCTCCATTCTTTAACACGTGAAAAGACATGTGATTGTAGTGATACTGCTACGTGGATTTTTCTTCCTGTGAAACATTATCTTTAAGAAGCATTAAAGGTCAGTGCCAGGAAACAGATCCTTATTATGGGCAGTCATGGAGCATATACAGCAGAAGATGATTCCCTATTTAGGCAGACTCTCTTTTGGTAGTTCTTCAGTTGTCATAGGCTTATTCGGTTCTACAGATTTGAATAAGTACACTACATTTTGAGTTTTGGTTTATTTCTTCTATTTTGGCGGGTGCATTCTAACAGTACTATGCAAGATAAAAGTAAAAGATAGCAAAACTTATTTAGGTTGCCTTTTTTTTTTCCCCTGAAGAGTAGGGGAAAAAAATTAACAGCCAACCAGTTTAATGTTTTTCTAGCATACCATAAGCAATAATCAGTTAAAACTGCTGTCTCAAGGCATCAGTAGCCAGCTGCAGAATTTACAGTGGAAATCATGCTGGAATTTCATTAACAGAACATGTGGATGCAAAAAAGTATTAATTTGTACGTAAATTGTGAAATGAATGGGCAACAAACAACAGTGATGTTAATTGATCTGCAGCCTTTAATTTTCTGCTTCTATTCAGAAAAACAACCAATGAAAAACTTACTGCTGAAAATCTTTTACTAAGATTAGCACTTGCAGTGAAACTGAGACAAGGTTTTCTTACTGATTTTTATTATGCAAACTGTGGAAGTATGTAATCACAAGGAGCACATAATTTCATTTTTTCCCACAAACCTTAGGTTTTAGCAAATTACTTTGAGCTAGAATTCATGAGTGCAGCTACAGACATCTAAATCTCAGTGCTCTGTTAAATAACCAATTTGTTGTAGTAGGAAGACAGTGAACTGGCCTCAGATGATGAAAATCAACACAATTGGTTTTAATAAGACATAGAATTACAGTCTGCTGGAGGGAGCTTGGCTCATTTGTGTAGGTTAACCTTCAGCAGGCTTATTTGCTGACAAGAACGCTACAAAAATAGTGCCAACTGTTACAAGTAGTACTTCCCAGTTAATTCTACTGTGGATTGTTCTAGTCTATAGTATCTCCCTTTTTGTTAGATAATTGAAAGCCAAACCAGTAGTGAATATGAAACTGCACTTACTGGAACCTTATGAAATCAAAAATACCATTCCAAAGAATAGAAATAAAAATATTTCTTTTTTACATTTGATTGGAGTGAGCACAAGGTTTTCACACATTCATTAAATATTTTCATCTCCTCCTAGTATCTTATTTTGTGTCAGATATGGGCAGTCCCATTGTACTAGGACATATCTTAGAGCTGGAGCAATATTATTCATTTTTCTAGGAAATCATGCATAGATTGTACTGTACTCTACTGTAAGATTGAATTCTGGATTAGTTTTAATAAAGGAATGTTAGTCAGTCATCTTTCTCATTGGCAACAACTTTTTCATCTTCATCCAGCAGACTGCATGATTCTTACTATTTAAATTACTCTCTGAGAGTAGAACTCTCATATTTTTATCAAGCACTGATTTTTTCTTGCAAATAAGGTAAATTCTTCTTTCATTTTGAGAAAATATGTATACCTTTCCTGAAAGCTGGACCAACTATAAGTACATGTATAGGAAAGATAAATAAACCAAAGGACAAGATTTTTATCTGAAGTTTTGATAACCTGATTAAAGAAAAAAAAAAGTCAAATAATATTTTAGACAAATTGATACTGTTTTTCTTTAAAGTATCAAATTTTCACAGTAAATCTTACAAATGCTATAGATGATTTAAGCAAAATAAATAATTTTAGCCATACCTACTCCATAATATGTTCTATTCATCTAAAGTTTTAGCCATGTACTTGAATGTGTGTTATAATGCTAACAATTTCTGAGCATTTTCTCCATGTTTTTGTTATTCTGGAATGATATCAATGAGCTGAATTATGGCTGAGAAATGAAATTGGCCTGTAGTTGCTTCTGCAAAGTAAAGTGCAGAAAATTTACTCTATCTTTGTAGTTCAAAAGTTCACCTTCAGCAGGGAAACATATAGGTAATTGGAGTCTTTATTGCTTTCACCAAACACAGCCCAGTGCCTAGAGAGATCTGCAGTTTCAAAATGATGCAATACAGGTGACAAATGACTGCCTACAGGGAAATGAGTGAGACCTAAAAGAGTGTTGCAGATAGGCATAAAATGAAAATAAGTAGCACTTGTCTAAGAGTTTGAAATAGCTGCAAAATAGCACACGTCACTTTTGCCTCTTGAAAATATATGTAAGGTTTGAAAGCAGTATTTCAGAGAAACAGTTGACTGTCAAAGGTACAAGATTGGGTAGAGCTTCCAGAAAGCAGAAAGCATGTTGTTGAGCCTGGATTCATTAGTTTTACTTACGAGTGACGGTTGATGAAAGCTGACTTTCTTAGCAGCCTAAGGTGAAGGAACTAAGGTATGCTCTAATCCTAGGGACAACCGTGGTATTAAAGATAGCTTTGTGTTGTGAGCAAATACAGGGAGCACACCGCTTTGACTGCCACAATGCAGTTGCAGCTGGGCCATGTAAAACTCTGAACTACAGAACAGGAAATTGTCTAACAATAGTGTCACATGGTCATTGAAACTAGAATGGCTGTCAGCGAGGCCAGGAGGTGGAGGGTGTCTGCACAGGCAGAGTTTACAGAAATTAAGGTGTCCATCACCAACAGTGCTGTGCACCTGCCATGCTACGCCATGCTCTCATCTATCCACCTGCCAGTGCAATGTTAGGGAAATTTATCCTCCTCTGACATACTATCCTCCTCTAGGGATGTACTCATCAAAAAGCATTATATGTTTTGTTCTTACTGTAGGTGCACTTTGGGCAAGACTACTAGCTACTGAAGTAAATGGAAATTTTGCTACTGATTTTAAAGTTAGCAGTGTAAAAGCCATTACCCAAACAAACCTGAAGTAAAACAAACCCCAGATCAAGGCAGACAATTCTGTCAGCTTATATTATCTACTCTCCTGCCCTTTCAGATCAAATTATCTTCAATGGCGAAGATGATGTTTGTCTAACACATTTTATCCATTATAAAACACCATGAAATTGAAGGCATATGACATTATTGTTTGGAGTAAACTCCCATAGCTCCAATAAATTATACTGTTCAGGATGTGCCCATTGATGTCTAAGAAGTTACAGTAATTTATTTTTAGTAAGAATCAAGTCCTCTGAAGAAGAGACTGAATCTGTATTTTTCCCTTTGCCGAAGTGGTTTCCACGAAAAATTATCTTCCAGTGTTATGAATCGAAAGACCTGCTGGTTTATGCATACTATCATGTGGCATTTTGTTCCAGGCCTAGAAAATGAAAAAAGATAGTGGCACAAGATTAATTTGTTCCTTAAATTCATATTATCACATTGACAGACACAAAGCCTTTTGACTGAAGCAAATAAATTGTGCGCTGAGTAATATAGATCAATAGCTTACGTTTTGTAGGTGAAAATACTTTGTAGGGAGCTATCCTACCAAGCTAATATATGATGTTTTTGTAAATTATCTTTAAAGAGTAATCACAATGCAAAGTAAATAGAAAAGAGTTCAGTGCGAGGAAAGCCTCTTAGCTATTTATTGACAATAGAAAATGAACTAATAGCTGCTGTCTTCAGTGTCAGTGTTTTTCTCAGAGCCCACTGAAATGAACAATATTCTTTCTTTTGACTTTGCTACACTGTAGACCATGTCCAATCTGTCCGAATGACGATCACAAATGGCTTGCTCTAAGAAATAGAATGTTGAAGCCCCTCACAAACTTTCTGAGTTAGCTTAAAAGCTCTGATGAAAATTATGTAACATTTATGGGTTAAATGGATGAAGATTTTTTGGTCCTGTGGAAAATCTGTGACATTTTTGTCATGCCGATAGCTTGGGAAATTTTTTGTTTGCTTTCATTTGCAGCAGTAGAAGTTGATGCTGGTGTACTGGATACCAAGACTGAAGGACATGACTGAAATGCTTCTGATTAGGGAGAAAAAAGAAGAAATCTTTATTATTTTTATAACCTACATATGATTATACAAACCTCTATTTTACATTTTTACCACTACTTTAGATGAGGTCTCACAACTGTCGAAAGGTATGAGGAAAAGCAAAGGAGGCTGCTGCAGGTGATGATGTTACCATTGTAACGTGGCATTCTGTCCTTTAAAGACTAGCCTTTGCCAAAACACAGGGCTGACCTTTTACTTACTGGAAGGAATATCTGCAGATACATTTTGAATCGGAAGTTTGTATTTATACATGTTATTTATTAATATTTATGTATTATTTATTAATACACTGTAGCATATAATTTATGCATATTATTTATTAATATGAAGGTTCTAGTGTTGCTTTTTTTGCAAAAAAAAGGAGTCCTTTATCAGCATTAGTCTGAACAAGTGCATTAAAGCCGTTCAATGTGTCACAGTATTTTGAGTCAAATGGGATAGCTCCATTCATTTCATACTGCAGGCAGTTTTATCACACAGTTACTGGGCCATTCATTCTGAAAATGGAACAGTGTTTTATTCCAGCTTTAACTGAAGTTGATATATGTATAAAAATTGATGTTAAGGAGTACTAAGTCCCATAAGTTGAACATAACCCCTTTGGAATTTCATTTTTGAGCAGGACTGATAAGTCTCATTAATACTCCATATCTTCAATGTCACAGATCATATAAAAATCCTTGATGTGCCTGATAATGTGTAAAGGATATTTACATTATCCCTTACTCTATATTATGAGCTAGCTCATTAGCCTACAAAAAACTTTGTTTCTCCAAAAAAACCCACAAACCCTATTAACCCTTGCAACATAGGAGGAAATCTATTCATTAAAACCTAACGAGCAAGGATTACAGTTAGAACTCCTGTACACACTTAATTTTTTAGTGTTGTCTGGATGGATTTAGGGTACTGCTTTGAGTATATTTCAGAGGAAAATCTCCCTGAATAAACCAAAAAGAAATGCTGTCTAACCTTCCCTTCTGTGAGCAGTTAATAAAAGGCAGTGTGATGAAATTTTTTTGATAGTGAAACTATCACCTCCTTCTCAGAAATCCTTAATTGAATGAATATTTAAAAATGAGAGTAGATACACTAATGCAAAGGCCTAGGGGATGTCATATCACAGTAAAAATCTGATTCCAATATTGTGGAAGCAATGGCAGTAAAAACTGTGTGTGTGCCTTTCAGGCAAGGATCACAGGCTACTTCTAAATGCCATGAGCACTAATGGCTCCAATATGCAGAAAGATTTACAGGTATGTCATAGATATCCTTTAAGACTTTATATTTTTTTCTATTGACTAGGACTTCCCAAGGACATTAATGAACAAAGAACTCAAGAGAATCAAATAAGCATGTAAGAGAAAAGTGTTTGATGATGGCAGACATATATAAGTGTAGAAGATGTTGCGCTGTTTGGTGAATGAAATGCTCATGAAACAGGTGATTACTGCAAATGCAGCTTTTTCAGAGTAAGAGGATATTTTTAGTTAATAATATTTCTTTCACTGATTTTTGTCAGACATAAGTGACAGGACATTTAGCCATGGTTGCTTATATTTTTCTGCATTTTTTGAATGAATTTGTTGATGTGCTTGTGATAGACTTTGGAAGGAAAAAAATCACACTTTCAAAGATTACTATATTGATGCAGACTTCTATTAATTCTATCACATTATCTTTTGGATAGATAGTCTACTAAATTTTCCATATTTTTTGAGGGGGGGATTGATGTTAGGTTGACCAGCCTAGTTGTCACCATTTTTTTCTTTAGTATGGTATTTTACCATCAGCTTCCAGCCTGCTAGCATCTCAAGTAGAAATGATTCCTAAAAAAATTTTCAGTCTTGTTTTCAGTAGCAAAAACAACTTGTCGTTGAATCCTACAAAGTTCTTACCACCAGCTACATCCTGTTTCAAAGAGTTGAGCTGCTTGCATGCCTTCCACACACTTTTCAGGGTATGTAAATAATATTTCTTTTTCATCTAAGGGTAGACTTGAATGCAGGGAAAACAAGGACCTAATCGGTAAAAAAAATAGTCAAATTTAAGAAATGTAAGACAGCTCTTGAATAAATTTACCTAGTAAACAAATAATTTCCAGTAGAAANGTCAATAGGGAGGGAAATAGGCAGGGAAGTCTCTTTCAAGTGAGCAAAATTAGCTTCTGTTTGATAGAGAAGAGAAATCAATGCAAAGGATGAAAAATTATTGATGTGAAATTAGCAAAAACCAGGTAGCAATATAATTTGAAACTAAAGTCTTCATGTGTTTGTATTAAAAAGAAATATCTCCGTAACCATCACTCTGTGAAATAGCTGATTGTAAAGGAGGCATTAGAAACAATATAGAACATGTCTATATGCAGGGCCAGGGGGTTTGGGTCTCAATTTGCTGTAAGTATTATTAACTGTTGTTCCCAGAATACGTAGTAGTCACTGCTGCGTTAATTTAGATGAATATATTTCATTATGTCCTGGTCATAGAGAAATTCAATATTTATAAGGGAGTGTACCACTGCAAATAACATTATGCCAAATGTAGAGAAGGTAATATTCATCTTAAAAATATCTGAATGTTTGAGAATATATGTCAGATTTCATATTCAATTGTTTGTTGAGTTGCTCAGTGATGTAAAACCAGTATTAGAGTTTAAGCAAGACTCAAACCTGTCACTTATCATCTATTGCAGATATACTAAATATGTAATTGATTTGCAGAAGGAAAATTGTTTGTTGAGTGTGAGGAAGGCTAGATTTTTTTTCTCCTACAGAACAAATTGTACTGTCATAAAAATTTATTGTCATACCAAATGTAACTCATTTGCTTTTTTAAAAATCTACCTAATTCTGAATAATAAAGTGTAGGAATTATGACTATGCATCTTAAGGGAGTGAAATATGTACAACTACCTGATTTTAACCTAAACCATGTTGTAATAGTAGAGAGACAAAATGAAGAAAAAAATATAAACTCAAGGAGTAGTATGATCATATATATTCTATAAAAATAGAAATGGCAATTGATGTCAAGTTATATGTGCAAATGAAAAAAAAGTGCTGCTAAGGTAGCAGTATAAAGATACATAGGGAAGAGACAAAGACTGTTTTAAGACTAAATATAGCACACGTGATTTTGTATATATTTGCAATTAATTCCTGCTATGGCAAGACATGTCAGAGGAAAAACTAAGGTAGAACTTTTTGGAAGTAAAAAGTGATGTGCTTTGTTGTTGTGCTCAATGGACATTTCCAAGAGATGGAGCTGTCATGGACTTTTGTGGGCTCAGGATGCCCTGATTAAAGGGCAAGAACCCTTTTTTGACAGCAAAAGCCAGTACAATAGACTGCTCATATCCAGGAATAATGTAACAAATCCAGGTGGTTAGTTCTACAAATAAAAGGACTAGATGATCAGATGGACTTCAGTGAGGCTTTTCCATAATATTTCACCAAATACATTACACTGACATCTGCTTTTATAAGTAAACATGATTAGAAAAGGTGAAAATAAGTAAATATAGGTTATATATGTACTGTTTTTACTGTTACTGGAGAGAGACCAAGAGGATTCATAACCACATTTTTTATCACCTTTCAGGAAACGTATTTGCTGAAAGACCAGGCATTTAGAAATGTTGTCACAAACGATTTAATAAATGAGATAGAGAATAGGGTCTGTTACCCACCTGTCCAAAGCTGGGATATCGAGTCTCTGGGGAGTGGGGTTGAGGAAAGTGAAATATGTCAGATGTATGAATAGCATCCTCTTCCACTACATGAAGACCTCTTCAGTGAAATGTACTGGAAATAGGATTGTTGAAGTGGTGCAAATTTCGCTCAGAGAAGCTCTCCCTCATTGCTCTGATGTCTTCAAATTGCAATGAACTCTCATAGCTGTATTTCAACATTAGTCTGGAAGCTCAGCAATTGTAGCTGTGTATCAGTGATCAGCAATTTTTGTGAGAAGGCTCTGAAAATTGAGAGTTACTAGCGTGCCTGAATTTTGAGTCACTCTATGATGTCAGAAAGGAAATTTTCCATTTGAAAGCATCCAAGTCTTTTGATTTTGTGTTCTTTTCCAAGGTTGTCTATTTCTTCAGACTCTTACTAACTTTTAAGTGTTGAATTTAGTGAAAATGATACACTATACATAAGAGAACAGAAATAACAGTTAAGGCTCAACATGATGGCCAATTTAGATTGGGCACCAGGGCCAGGATTTACACTGTCCACCTGTGGAAATAAGCATGTGAACTAGTCATGGCAGGTTCATTTTACAGTCTATAGAAAGAAACAGGTACTTTCAGAATGCAGTGTGTCTCATTCCAAAATAAAAATATTGAACACAGAGGAGATTTTGTGTTCTAACAGTACCTGTTTCCCACCATTTGCTGCAATGACAGCCATGCACAGCTAATTCAGGTGTAGAAGATAAAAGCTGGCTGACATGAACTGAACATTGAGCTTCTGACTAAAAAGTTTACTCAAAAAATTTTACTGATATTTGCCCTGTACATTTGACAACCATTTGCATGTGTATATTTTTTTTAAATTTCAATTAAAAACTCTACAATCATACAAAATGATTCTTTAAGATACTTAAAGTGTTTTTCTTCTATCAGATTCTGTCTATAATGTTAGATATAATGAATTTCTCTCCAATAAAAGCAATTATTAATGAAGACCAATTTGTCTCTTACTTTTATTTAAGCCATACCACAGTTACAATGTACTTTGTCAAACTGTAATCCTAGATGTTTCTTAAACAAACTCAGGCTGTTTTCAGTGTCAGAGCAAGAGGCAAGGGGCACAAGCATCAACACAGGAAGTTCTCTCTAAGTATCACTTTGCCATAGTGGGGGTGACAGCACTAGATTAGATTGTCCAGAGGCATTGTGGACTCTCAATCTTTGGAGATATTCAAAAGCCACCTGAACATGGTCTCAGAAATTGGCTCCAGGTGGCTCTGTTTGAGCAGAGGGTTGGATCAGAAAACGGCAAAATCGCTTCCAATCTCAGTCTTTCTGAGATTCTGTGAAATATATTTTAAAAGGTCCTGAAAAAGTATTTTTTAAACAATTTTTTTTTGCTTATTTGCTTATTGCAATAGTAAGGCCTGGTAACAGCACAATTTAAATTAAATACCACAATTTAAATTAAAAAAACAGGCTTTGAAACATCAAATACATAGAAAGAAATGATCCTGAGGTTTGCACTGCCTTATTTTTGACACATGGAACATGTGTCTTCACATGTCTTCAGCTAGAAAAGACACTGCTATTTCAATTCATTAATTCCAAAACAGATTAATAATTACAGAGTTTTTTCCTACGCTTTTCCAACTGTTACTGAATAGCAAAAACTATGAGTTGTAGGTTCCAGAAAGGTTCTCTGTCTTGGGTGCTAGAGGATGACTGTCTTTTATTTTTTGTAATGGTTTGGGTTGGAAGTGGCCTAAAGATCATCCAGACTCAACCCACCTTGCTGTGGGCAGGGACACTTCTCACTAAACCAAGTTACTCAAGACCTCATCTAGCCTGGCTTTGCATTTTGCCAGGGACAAGGCATCCACAACTTCTCTGGACAAGCTGTTGAGTTGCTCACCACCTTCACTGAAAATAATTTCTTTGTTATAGCTAATCTAAACCTATTCCCTTTCAGTTTAAAACCATTCCAATTTGTCCGATCACTCCAGTTCCTGATGAAGAGTCCCTCTCCAGCAGTCCTGTAGGCTCCTGTCAGATGCTCGGAGGTTGCTGTCAGGTCTCCGCACAACCTTCTCTTCTCCAGGCAGAACAGCCCCAGATTTTTCAGCCTGTCTTCATAGGGGAGGTTCTTCAGCCCCCTTATCAATGGCCTCATGGCCTGCCTCCTCTCAATTTGCTCTGATGGTTCCCTGTCCTTCTGATGTTGGGAGCACCAGAGCTGACGCAGCACTGCAGGTGGGGTCTCAGCAGAGCAGAGCAGAGGGGCAGAATCCCCTCCCTGGCCCTGCTGCCCAAGCTGCTTCGGATGCAGCCCAGGACACATTTGGCTTTCTGAGCTGTGAGTGTCCATGGCTGGGTCATGTTGAGCATTTTGTCAACCCTCAATTCCCAGTCCTTCTCTGCAGGAATTTTCTCAGTCACTTCTCGGCCCAAGCTGTGTGTGTTACTCATGGAGAAAGTGGTACTACAGTTTTCAAAAAGCAGACAAGTGTCAGGCTTGCAGGATGAACCCCCACTGCTATGGTTGTTCAGGCAGTACTGTTCTCTTCTGTGTCTGTCTCTCAGCAAGCGATGGGACAAGTTTTTATCTGGGAACAGACACTCTGAAAGAGGCTTCCTTGTTGGGGAAGAGACACAATTTTCTGTAATGAATTTCTGTATTGCCTTAGAAACGTTAATAAAAGTAGAGTTGCTTTACTTAATATAAGATCATATACATACTTCTAGTGTTAAGGAAATCCTTTGAATCCTTTGATTTGTCAGTTTTATTCAAAGTCACATGAAACATATTGGAAGTTAGGAATGTTTCAGTAAAAAGGAGCAGAAAGACTACTGTGGTCTTTTCCCCGCACTTTGTTGATGTAAACAACTTACATTCTACTCATAACACAAAAGTAATGACTAGGAAAAAAGCTGTGTCATTCATTGGAAATATATCATTAAAGAATTCCTCAGACTGTTCCTTTCAGCATGTCTGTGTTCTTTGGGCAGCAATGATATTACAAATTCATATTTTACATGGCAAAAAAAATCTAGGAAAGTTATTTCTGTTTTATTTTCTATTTCTTTTTTTTCTAGGTCCAGTAAGATTAGATGAATGTTTCTGATCAAATTATTTGTTATTTAACAAATAGTTCCAGAAAGGATTTTCTCTACCAAATGTAATTCATTATGATTTTTTAAAATGAAGTGTAGGAATTGTAACTATGCATCTTAAGGGAATGAAATACGTACAACTACCTGATTTTCACCTAAAACATGTTGTAGAAGTTGAAAGATTAAAATTAAGAAGAATTTAAACTCAAGAAGTAGTCCGAATATATATATTCTTTAGAAATAGAAATGGTTATTGATGTCAAGCTACATGTGCAAATGAAAAAAAGTGCTGTTTTGGTAGCATAGTCTTAAAAGAATATTAAAATAAGCATAAAGAATGTCATTGGGTAATAGGTATTTTATCAAAGCATCATGATGAAATCAACGCTGAGAGTTTAGTAGCAATGTGGTCTGAGATCCTTTAGGCAAATCTAATTTGAGTGAGAGACCAAACTGGTCCTCTGCAGGTCCAAACATGAGCAAGACGAGAAAAATAACTGTTTCTATTCAGTTCTCCATATAAAGTTCTGGGGGTTTTTTCCTCCATAGGCATGTTGCCCAGGGCCTGTGTAGCAGGAGTCCAAATCTGAGTAACAAATTAATGTGTGCAAACCCTCTTTCACAAACAGTTTATGATACAAATGATCAGGAAACCAAGCAAGAAGATAATGGAGCCCTATTTTTTTTTCAAATTCAAGTGTAAGCAAAAACTCAGGGATGTTACCTATTGCAAGGGTGTCAATTTACTGCCTGTCATCAGCACAGGCTCCCCTGCTTTTAGCTGTCCCACCCACTTTGGGACAGAAGATATCATGTGATACCGTCTCCTAGGCACTCCCATCTCCCAGAGATGAGACCTGAAAAACAGGAAACTTATTTAGGCAAACCACTAGAATTTACAAACATTGAAATACCCAACTATTAAATTGCAAATGATGAGAATATAAAGGGTAAAAACAAATTGTGAAGAATAAAGTTTGAAACTAAGTAGAAATATTCCCTGATGTAAACTAAGACTAAAACTAAGGGTTTTTTTCTCTAACATTTTGAGATTTTTGTATAAGTGATTCATGCTAAGCTAAAGAGAGGCAGAATCCTGTGCTAGATACAATTTCTGGTAAATACATATCATCTTGGTTTAAAGCTTTTAGAACATATCTGATTTGGAGAAAAGATATCGGAGCTTGTTTACGTTCTGTTTCATTTTCCATCATGAAATATTTGAAAGTGTCTTAAAATTAAAACTGCTGATTAAAACTTCTGATTGCCCAACTACATTTTTTTTTACAGTATTTTGTGTAAATGTCACATTAGGTCTAAAACTCCAGAATACTGGCAGAAATTATACATGTTCATTGCAGATATTAAACATTAAGAGTTTTTTGGGGTCATGTGATGGCTGGAGTAGGAGATTGGAATTCTTGCAGGTATTAAGAAGATATGGGCAGGCATTGACACCAGTCATGAGTTTATCTCATGGAAAAGGTTTATTGCAGAATACTGAAAGAAAACATGTGAAATAGTTTTTCATTGAAAAGAAGTTAGGCACTGTAATTTTTTAAAAATTATTTTTATTAAAGGGCATTTGTGACAAAGATCCTTGTTTTATGCCTGTGATAATATCTGACTTATTTTCCAGAAAGGAGGTCTCTGCAGTAATGATTATCCACACTGAGGTCATCTCTAGGGTGGAAGACGAGCACTGTTTCCTGAGTGGTACAACTGAGCCTGGCTAAACCACAATTGCTTTTTATCTGAGTCTGCTTTAATTTCATTCCCTAAGTTGTTCTACTCGTTTCCCTGAACAGCACTGAAGGTCTGATTTTTAGAGATATTGAGCATTCAAACCTCAAACTTTTTTTTCAATTAGCAGCTTGTTTTCACACTGTCATTCCAAAGCAGCATTTAATTAAAGATACAATGTGTAATAAAATATATTACAGACAAAGGAGCTGTGCATGTTGTAGACAAGAATTGAATATATTAAGCCAACCATTAAGCAAAAATGCTCAGATTCTGCTTCTTTGTGAAATTGAGGTGCTTGGGGCTATTTTTATAATGTATTTAGATCTCACATGTTAGCCTTAGAAGATGTCAAATATGTCATAAAGAGATTTCAAATACACTGTGCTCAAAAGAGTAAGAAAAATGAAGACAAAAATAATTCCATTGTTATTTCCAGTGTAGTAATCATACTGGAAAAATACTTGGACTATTATAATAATTCTGATAATACAACAAGAAAAAAACAAAAAACAAAAAAAAAAAACCAACAACAAAAAACAAATAAACAAAAAAAATCAAAACAAAAAATCCCCACAAAAAACAAAAACCAAAAAACACTACGTTGTTTTTCAGTGGAGGTGTAATTAGATTAGTCTTCATCAAGACTGAATATGTACAATGGATTACTATCAATATATTATCTTCTAATCTAACCATGTGGGATTTGTCATTGTGCTGAAGAATACTTCATGAGTTCAGTGAGGAGCAGAATGATGAACTGTGCTCATTCCACTCAAGGACATCATCTCTCATAAAAGCCAGCAAATTGATTTCTTGTCAAGAATACCAAAAGGAAAAGGTGCATTTAATTTCTTTTGGGAATTACTATGAAAAAGAAAGAAAAAAGGGGTTTGACAATGGCCTGCAAAAAAAGACATCAGAGGAGACCAAAACTAAAATATTTATGCAAATCAACAATTCTTGCATGAAAAATAACTCTATATATTTCTTGTATCAACAAATATTACTTACTATATATAGTAGTGTATATAATAATATGTATATAATACTTACTAAATATAGTCTATAATCATGGAGAGTCAGAACAAAAAGACTCTGAGTATTTTGTTAACAGAAATAAACATAACTGAAATACATCTCCCAAATCAGATGGAAAAGTTTTTTAAAGTTATAATATAATTGCAGCTAAAATTTCTACATATTGTGAATAACTGTGTGGATTTTATTCCTTTGTTAGTAGGGATGCTTGCACAATTAAAACCATATTTTTGCAGTCTTGAGTCTCATTTATTTGAATTCACTGTGGAGGAAGGAATGTGCTAAAATTGCTGTAGTTACCAGTGAACATATCCTGGTGTCAACCCCGTGAAGGTAAATGTACTCTCTTAGAGGATATGGAGAATAATTTTGTGTCCAACAGTTTAAATTTTATCCTGAGGTTCTGTTTGGGCGTCAACATGAGTAAATATTTAGACTTTACTAGTGAAATTAGTCTTCCTGTTCACAGGAAAACAAGTGAAAATGATGTGAAGAAGACTGAGATACTCCACAACTTTTTTTCCTCTGTTTTGCTTGGCAATCACCTCTTCTTCAAGGCCTCACACCTTAATCCAGGGACTGGGAGAAAGAAGATTGGAAGAGACGATCAGGTTCAAGACCATGTGAGGAACATAAATATACACAAGTCCAAGGGACCCAACACAGACAGTGGAATTGAGTGCACCCTCAAGGACTCCGCAGATCACACCCAGCTGAGTGGTGCCATTGATATGCTTAGGGGAAGAGATGCCATGCAGGGAGACTTTGACAGGCTTGGGAAGTGGCCCACAAGAACTTCACGAGGTTCAACAAGGCAAAGTGCAGGGTTCTGCTCCTGACTGAGTCAATCCTCTTTGTCAGTACATACAGAGGGATGCATTGCTTCAGAGCAGCTCTGCAGAGGAGGAACAGGTGGATTAGAAATTGGACATGAGATGGCAATGTCTGCAGCTCAGAAAGCCAACTGTATTCTGGGCTTCATCAAAAGCAGCATGGCCAGCAGATTGAGAGAGGTGTCTCAACTTTGCTGTCTCTACTTTGCTCTTGTGAGAGCCCACTTGGAGTGCTGCATCCAGTCTGATGTAAGAATGACATGGACCCTTTAGAGAAGGTCTAAAGGAGGACCACAAAAATTATCAGAGGGCTGGAACACCTCTGCAGTGAAAAGTCTAAGAGAGTTCAGGCTGGAAAAGAAAAGGCTCTAGGGAGAGTCCCCATTCTAATATTTCATTATTTGAAGAGGGGTTTCTAAGAAATAGTGAAAGAGAATTTTTACCAGAACTTGTAGTGACAAGGGGTAATGGTTTTATACTAAGAGTGGATTTAGTTTGCATAAAAGGAAGAGATTTTTTATGATGAAGGTGTTGATACACTGGAACAGCTTGCCCACAAAAGTTGATGTCCCATCATTGCAAGTGTTCAAAGCCAGATTAAACAGGTCTTTTAGCAACTTGTTTTAGTGAGAGATGTTTTTGTCTGTGTCAGAGGGTTTGGACTGTATGAGCATTAAAGAAAAAGATCCCTTCCAAACCAAAGCATTCTACAATTCTTTAGATTTTTAACACTTTTGAGACTTTACCACAAGCATTTAATTTAAACATTGAAACATTTAAACATTTAATATAGGGGTATAATGTAAGCATAAATATTTGCATTTCCAAGTTTTTTACTCTTTTGTATGTTTTTTGAATTGGTATTTTAATATTTCCTTCAAAACCACTGTACTTATATGTGGCCTTCCTTATTTAGCAACAGTAGTACTTTCTCTATTGGCAAGCAGCTTGCTGAGTCAAATGAGGGCTTAATAGTTTGTTTACTTGTTTTGATGCAGCTACTAAATGTTTTGGTTACTGACCGTGAATTAACATTGTATGAGACATGTATATGGGTTTTTTTATTTTTTAGGTTTTTTTTAATTTCATCCTCTATATTATACCTCTTTTACTTCCACAGTCTGTGGCTCAAAATGAAATGTCCTATTTCTGTTGCAAAAAGTAAGATGGAAAATTTACATCTCACACATAGCAGTCAACACAGTTCATGTCACTTAGAAAACGGTTTAAATGCACTAAAAGAAAATGAAAATCCGTATCATGTGATTCTGATGTGATCTCAAGGGAATAATCCTTGCTGTTAAAATAACAGTTATTAAAAATACAACACACACTGTGTGCAAATGCAGATCAAAAAAGGAGGCCTGCTATTTCAGTACCTTATGGATGTCAGAATTTGGATTTAATTGGTACATGAAAGAAATCCTTCTTCCAAGATGAAACTTTATTTTATTTTATTTGCGTATTTTCTTAATTATTTAACTTTTCTAAATCCTATGTGACTTCTAGGACATCTTGAAAACCATGATCTCATCACATCATTCTAATTATGTGATCATTTGGCAATTTTTCTCAGTGAAAAGGTCAGCTGCCTTCACAGACTAACACATACCTTTGCGCTGTTTGTTCTGGCATTGTCATGGTTTTCTGGAAGATTAAATTAGGTTACATTGTGTTTCATAACTGTTCTGCTATATCATGCTTACTACAGAGAAACCAGCTGCTGATTACCACATCCACCACCTTGTCTTTGTCTCTCTGTATCCTGAGCAGTAGATTCAACTGCACATCATTCCACATCACGATGAATGTGAATTCCAGAACCGCAACAGCTTCTGGAAATCTTGAGTGCTTGAAGCTCACTGCATTACATTGCCTGCAGATGTCAGGGGGAACTGAGATTTGTGACACAGGTGATTCCTGCTGTGGTTTGAAGAAGCTTGTCCACCTCCACATCCTGGTTGAGGGGACATAATCCTACCATGGTGCCATCCTTACTGACCTGACCATATGAGCTCTCACTGCCTTTTGTGGATGTCAGAGAGAAGAGCCAGGCGTTCAAGATGCTCCTTAACAGTAAGGCAGCTTCTTTCCTTACTCTGTTTCTCTTGAAGAACTTGTGCATAACTCAGTGAAGTTGTGCTAGCTATTTTACCTTGGTTTTTAAAAGAACATCCTGGTTTTGTGGCTAGAGTTCTAGTCACGTCTGGTTTTTTTCCCGGTTGCACGTATTTGTGGGCATGTATTTGAAACTGGTTCCCTTCCATCCTGTTCTGTCATTCTTTAGGTCCTTCTTGTTACCATTGCTCTTCATTATCTGTTTTACACCCCTTTCTACTGTTTACTTCTTTACTTGGCCCATTCTTCCTCTTTCCTAGTGTAAAACTCTTCCAACCAGGCTGGCCTGCCTTTTGAAAGAAGTTCTCTTACCATACTTTGCCAGAGCTGTTACATCTCTCTGTGACAGTGCATGCTTCTCAAAGGTGGTGTGATCACAAAAGCCAAAAGCTTGATGTTTACACCAGTTTGGATGACAGGACCAGTTGATGACAATCATATGCTGGCAAGAATTATGCATTCCCTTCAGCTCCTCTCAGGACACTGAACCTAGCAGGACCTGAGTGACAGAAGGCTTAGCCTGGAAGCACATCAGATGTAGCTGGGACCAAACCCTTTAAGAGGTGCTATGTGATGGTACTGGGAGTCTTCATTCAGCTGGGGTAAAAGTACCTGGTTTTCTCATCTGAATTGTTCACTAGGGAGTTACATAGCTTCCTGAGGACTTGGATCTGGGCTGTTCATGGGTCTGTTGATGATTTGCCAGGCTGGATTTATTCCAACGGAAAAGTGGCATTAATTTTTAATATGTGTTTTCTTTAAAAAGAAGCACATTCTCAAAATGGGTTGAACATACTTGTAGATGGGAATAAGGTCTACCAATGCAGAGTATTCTGACAGTTATTTTTGAATTGCCTGAAATGGTATTTCTGATAATGTTTTCCATTTTTCCCTAGAAAATTCCCCTTTCAACATGAAACTGAAATAAGCTGAAACGAAAACTCATTTAGATTAGTGTGAGAGTATCACTGTGAATGAAAAGGAGGTGAGCCTTCTGTTCTGCTGCACCTCACATCTTGGCAAAGGCATTTACAGCTGGAGTTTCAGCAGACAAAAAGTCACCAAAATGACACAAATGTTCCTAAAAACTCTGCCTAGCTTGTCTACCAAGATTGAAAAATGTATTTGATTGAAAAAATTGTCTAATAACCTAATAGCTTGACAATTTTCACCCAATGATGATGTAGACTGAAGAATTACTACAAAGGAAAACATCTTTATAAGACACAGTCTTATTTAAAAATATAAAGTCTGTGGATAAAAGTTAGAGGTGAAATACCTTTCCTAAAAATTGACCAAATTATTAGATATTCCACCTTTTCTTCTTCACCTCCTGTGAAGTCTGTTATTTGAGTACATCTTCCAAGATGATAAAGCTGCATATCTGGAAGAAAATTAGTTACTCTGTGACGACAGGGAGGATCTAAAGATCAAGGAAATTCTCTTCAATAGAAGCAGATCAGTGATACATGTTTGATTATGAAGCTAGGAAAAATTGCATTTTAATGAAGTTGTTATCAGCCAGATTATGTCATGGATGAAGGTGGCATTAAGGATATCTTAACTATGTAATGTTCTGGGAGTACATCTTTGTGTCAAAAAACCCTGTTCGTGAATCATAGAAGAAATGAGAGGAATTTAGAGAGTGTATAATATGGGCTGAAAGAAGTATATTAAAAAACCACAAACCCCCTTCCTTTTTAACCATATTTTCCTTCGTATTGACAGATTTTATGAAGAAAAGAAGCAGAAAAACCTGTAAGAACATACTGTTAAAGCAAAAATGCCTTGTAATTGTATATTAAACAACTTTTATTTGTAATTTTTTTACTGTTCTATTGGAAGGTGGCTCCATGTAAAATTAGCTACAAAGGCTCCTTAATTTAGAACATGAAGACATAGCAGAGTTCTATGGCTGAAATTTGAAGATTAAGTTTGAATAGGAAAAAAAGTTTAAGCAGCATCAATATCAACCCTTCAACACATCCCCTCTGAGGGACCATGTCCATGTGTCACCCATGCCAGGGCAAGATAACCCCAGTGCCCGTGTGAATGACCCATGCTGGGGGAAGGACAGCCATGAGGGACCAAAGGGACATGAGACCCTGGCCAAGGGTAAAACAAGACACACTGCCTATGCTGCCTGCCACCTAAGCTGAAGGCATAACCTGCAGACAAACTGCAGAAAGTTTTATAAATGGGGAGGAGACAAGTGTTTATGTAAGCGTTCATATAAATGTTTCTGATTGTGGTTTACTTTCCACAGCAACTGAGTCAGTGAGTGGAGGTTTGCATTGGCTGTCAGAAAGTAAAACAAATTCTCCAACTAAACCTGCAACTGGTGAAAAATTCTCCAACTCAACCTGCAAATTCAAATTTGCAGCTCATTCTGAGATTGTTATGGGTAAGATTCTGTGAGGTACCAGAGTTGTTGGCTGCTTTTGAGAATTTGAAAAATTTTAAAGCCTGTTATCATATCAAGCAGTCAATTTTCTCCATTCAGGTCTCCCTTTGTCTCTTTCTGATTGGTCAGGAAAACATCCTGTAAAAAACTCCATCAAAGTTGAAGTCTCTTGATTTCCACCTCCACAAGACACTAATTTTCCAGTTAAAATATCTATTATAAAAGTATTCCAAAGTAGATGTAATCATAGACACACATCTCTGGATAACAGGACCAAAGGCTCCTGTGGGGAAGCATGGGTTAAAGACAAAAAGAAGAGATTGATCTTAACTGACACATGTCAAATAAAAAATGTCTTGTAAAAGGCCATGGTACTGAAAATCTGTTGGTTTTGAACATGATTCTAACCAGCTTAGAGAAATTGAATCAATTTTCAGTTGTAGGAAAAAGGGAATAGAAAAAAAGGGGAGTGGAAGGGGAAAGGGAAAAGAGAAAAAAGAGAGAAAAGAGAAAAAAGATAAAAAATAGAAAGAAAAGTAAGAGAAAGAAAAGAAAGGAGAGTAAGAAAAGGAAGGAGAGAGAAACAGAGAGAGAAAGAAAGAACTAATAATGAACCATGAAAGGAGATACGTAGGCTGAAGCTGATAAGCAGCAGTGAAA
Source organism: Irena cyanogastra (assembly GCA_013397155.1). Taxonomy (NCBI): domain Eukaryota; kingdom Metazoa; phylum Chordata; class Aves; order Passeriformes; family Irenidae; genus Irena; species Irena cyanogastra. The sequence continues at coordinate 77,043 of VWZV01007809.1, forward strand.
GGTCTCTGATGATGACATTAGCAGACAGTTTGCTGGGTGACTGATCAAGTGACACAGAGTAATCCAGAACCACACTGTGAAACTGCATCATGAGTTAGTATGTGGATAAAGAGCACACTGTGTTTATCTCAAATCATAAGGAGATCATCAGTTTATAAAATAAAGTTCGACTTTTATACAACTGTAAGTAAATAAAAGATAAAACTTCATACAATAAAGATATTATGTAACAGAAAATAAAAACAGATTATTTGAGAGAATTAAAAGGAGAGCCAAATAGCCTTTTTAGGTCTACTATGGCATCATAAACCTGAAAATTTTATGACTGTTGCTCATGCATAAAGTATTTAAAAATATTTTAAAATATAATTTTATATAATTAAAATATTTTATCTTATGTTTTGAATAAATTCTGACCTTGATATAAACATAATTTATTTAGATTATTGTTGTTTTTATAGAAATTTATTATTAAAAAAGCCAAACAAATGGAAGGCTGTTAATATGTAAAAACAGGTTGTAAAAAGTAAAACAAAACCTGAAAGTATTTGGTTTTTTAAAGTCAAAAATTGACAACTAAATTTAAAAATAAGCAAAATCTTGGCTTATATGTATACTTATGTGTCCTTAAGTGCAAGGGCACAGGCTAAATACTTGCCAATAGGTATTGGGAAATCATGTGAAATGTTATTCCATCACATTTTTCTTGAAGTTTTGCTTCCTTTTAAGACGGTCTTATGTTTGCCTCAGTGCTACTGAGTGTAATGTAGTGTTTGCTTTTTCCAGTTCTATTTTTCTGTGCTGCAAATTTAGAGAAATTTATCACCTCTGATTCTTGATATTCTAATCAGACAGGATTTGTTGGCTGTGGAAGCTGCTATACTGAAGGAAAGTGGGACGAGACAGGATGAGACGGGATGGGAAGGGAAGGGAATTTTTTTTATTGTTCCAGTCCTCTTCTGATCTTCACTGCAATTAAAATATATTTCTAGGACCCTGTATCACAAATACTGTTTCAGTACCTTGACCAGTGCTTAATATTCGGGATCTTTTAAATAATATTTGTCTTTTAAATAATATTTTTAGTATGACTTTTATTTATTTTTTTTAAATTGCTAACAATGTTCCTATTCTAAGTGAGAACACATTGTATGCAAAGAAGTCTACAAGAGAGACTAAGCTCCTTAAGGCTTTGCAAGTTTACAAGAGATTTACAGTTTGAATTGGTACTTTGTTTTCTGGCATCTATAGATTGAAAGAATGTAGAAGTAATCTTCAAGTATGACCGTTTTCTCTGTTGGTAGTTCCTTTTCCTTTTATGAACAGAATAACAAAGACTAGGCACTTATACTCAGCTCTGAACATAAGTGATTTGCTAATCAATGCTTGGGATTGAAAAGGAGTGAGGTACTTGTGTCCAAGTCATCTTCTGGAGTAGAATTAGAGTGGAAAAATCCAAGCAATAATAGGCTATGCATTGAGCTCCCTCCATATCGGAGTAATCTTTCAAGCCATTTACAGACCTGCAAGTCTCAGTTCTGGAGGTAGTACTGAAGGTAAGTTGCACGGATCAGACACTCATCATTCAGTAAGGAGTACTCAGTGGATGGAAGGAGCAGCGAAGGGTGTTATGTCTTACCCAATCATGGGAGCTTTTGTGCACAGCAGTTATCTGAAGCAGACAGGCGCATCTGATAAGGCACCCAGATTTTGCAGTTCATGCAGCACCAACATGACTGCAACTTGCATGGTCAAGGCAGTGACTCTCTGTGGACTACTTAAGAGCAAACCGTGGCATTCAGAAAACAGCTACTGCATGCAAAAACCTTTTATTGATGTTTCAGTCCAGTAGCTTTGAAATCCTACAGTGGGAAAGGGTCTCAGGGGGTTATATATTGTCCCTGGACCCAGCAGCAGTGACTGCCGTGACTTGTACAGCCTTCTTGAAAGAGAAGCAGACAATAATACAACAAATATAATCAATGGAAGATGGGTCCATCTTCCCATCTTCTTCTTTTCCCTATACATATCTCTAAAAATCTTCCTTTTCACTACATAAGGATATTTGAATTCCACCGAGCTAAAGCATGTAATCTCCTATATGTGGTATTTGGAATGCCAGGCCTCTTTGCTTCCATTATCAGGTGACCAAACACGGAAATAAAAGCAAAGCAAACATGCCCCACTCCTCCTGCACCTTGTGGAAAGGGGAGGATGAAGATTCTGAATATGTGCTCAAACCGGGTGTCTGATGATTGTTTCTCTCTCTTTGCTCTCTTTGTTACTGGCAGCTCTTAGATCAAGGGGGTGTCATCTGGTCTTCAGCAGCTGCAGGAACAGGATGTTGGTGACAGCAAGTTTCAGGCAGTACAGAAAGGGGGTGACTGGCTCCTCTGGTGGAGGAGTCATCACTGGCAGAATCCTGCTGCTCTGCTCCTGAATATAGTCAAATTGTCTGCCTAGACAAGAATGAGTTTAAAACATGAGGAAGGAGAGGAGCAGCAGCCATGTGAGGGAGTGATGCACAAGGTGAACAAGCAAAGGTCCTGGGTTTGTGTGTAAAAAGAGAATACACAGTCAGCAAAGCAGGGCTTAAGCAGAGTCATCTCAAATATTTACATGGAAGCAAGTGACTCATGGCATCACTGCCAGGGAAACCCACAGAGCCTCTCTGTAAATCAGCATGCTGAGATACCTTTTTGAAGTGCCTGTACGTGGTTGAAAGATTGAGAATAAACATGAAGAGTTAGAGATCTGTGTGGAGTTGCAGGGCTATGACTTTGTTGGGATCACAGAAATGTGATGGGATTACAACCATTACTGGAGTACTGTAATGTATGGATACAGGGTTTTTAGAAAGAACTTGCTAGAAATACAAGGATGGGCAATTTTCCCTTATGTGAGAGAGCAGCTGGAGTGCAAAGAGCACTGTCTGGGGATAGATGATGAGTAAATGAGAGCTTTTGGGTAAGGATAAAGGAGTTGAAGAGTATAGGAGACCTTATAGGGATGTCTGCCATAGACTGCTTGGTCAGGAACTCAAACAGGTGTGACCTTCTTCAGACAGCTGGAAGCAGTTTCACATTCACAGGCCCTGATCCTCTCTGGAGGTTGAACCAGATCAGTATCTGTTGGAAGGACAGCATAGCAGACCGAAAGAAACCTGGGAGGCTTCTGGAGAGAACCGACGACAACTCCTTGATCCAAGTGATGGAGAATATGAAGAGAAGGGTTATTTTTAAGACTGCATAGTCACAAAAGAGGAGAGGCTTGTTAACCCTTTCACAAATATAGAAACCCTTCTTCTATCTGTATCTCATAAAATTTTTTATATTTATCTCTGCCTTCTATTAAAGAATTAGCTACTTTCCTTTTAGATATAACCATATTTTTTCCGTCAAGCGTGCAGAATTTTGGAAATAAATCAGCATCTTATGTGTGTGCCACAGAGTGCTTTCTCATCTTCATGACAACTTCACTTGACAAGTAAAGACAGACTAAGGACAACTAAAACCAGACTGTATATTGTTGAAATATTTCAGGGTCTGCTTTATTTTGTCACTGTATTTAGCATGCCCCTTTGTTTACACTTATACTGAAACAGAATACATATTTTTGTGTCATTCAAACAGAAAAAATGTAGATGTAATTAATGTTGACACTGAAATTTTGTACACATGATAATTTTGTGCCATAATTAATGTTTTTCTACTTGAATTCTTTCACCAGCCTCTATGTGGTGCTACACATACAAAATTCATTTCCATCTGAAGTCCTGTTAGGAGAACAAGTTTATTCAGTTCTGCAAGAGATAAAAGTTATTTTGGGAACAGTAAAATACCTAACAGGATAAAAACTGAAGAGTTCAACTAATTTACCAGATCTAAATGAAAACTAGAAAAACCTTTCTCCGCCCTGATGGTATCTAATTGCTAAGTCCAGTTTCCCAGGAAACAAAACTACCTGATGTTGAATGGCTCTTTCACTTAGTGGAGAAACAGATCAACAGATCAACAAGGAGAGGTGTTCCAGAAAATAAATCAAATGTGCTTTGCAAAGGACACAATGATCTTGGAAAATGCATTTGGGAAAATGCATTTGAGAAAATGCAAATGAAAGGGTTCAGTGTAGACAAAAGACAATAAAATAAATAAAGGCTTCCATGGTCAAGGTGCAGGAATTTAACACTACACTGAAAATTCCCAGGTGTCATATTATAATTCTGGAAAGGGATACCCCCTTGCTTTCTGGGTTACCCACAATCTCCAAGAAGCTTTCTCTTCTCTAGGCTCTACCTCTCAGCTCTCTCAGCCTGTCTTCATAGGAGAGGTGCACCAGCCCTCTGATCATCTTCAGAGGGCTTCAACACAGGTACTTCCTGTGCTGGTACCCCAGAGCTGATGCAGCACTGCAGGTGGGGTCTCAGCAGAGCAGAGCAGAGGGGCAGAATTGCCCCCCTGGCCCAGCTGCCCAAGCTGCTTTGGATGCAGCCCAGGACACATTTGGCTTTCTGGGCTGTGACCCATGGCTGGGTCATGTCCAGCCTCTCACCCACTAGCACCTCAAGTCCTTCTCAGCAGGGCTGCTCTTAATCCATTTGTCCTGCAGCCTGTGTTAATACTGGGGATTGCCCTGATCCAGCTCAGCACCTTGGAACCTCATAAATTCCTCAACACCAAACAGTCCACTCATCAAATACGTACCTCTCTGATTTAGGGAGATGCACTGGAGAAGGAAGATGATCTGTCAATAAAGATAATATAGGAAACTTAGTAGACTGTCCCTCTAGTGCATATCCTTCATGCAGTGCAGCCTCTTCTTCCTCCTCTTTTGTTCTGTGATCGTCATGGTTTACCTGTATTCCAGGTCCTTAGCCTTACTCCTATGTTTTTGTGTCCTTATTGTCTTGAAGGCTCTACCTTGTCATCAGAGAGAAACTGAGGATAGCTTGCTTTGTTAGTGAGGGCACATCGTCATTTAAAATGTGTAGCACATAATTTGGCCTCTTGATGAGGCTCTACAAATCCCTGCTTGTGTGGCTTTATCATACAGAAAGTGAGGATGAAAAGCTTGCAACACGGTCTAGCCTAGACATATCATGTTCTACAATTGGTTTTGCATGAGGCATTTCATATCTTTGATAAGTATTTACATAGTGTTTGTGTTTTCCAGTAAATCCAGTTCTCCCTTTCCTCCTCCTGGCAAAAGGCAGGACCCCTTTGTTCCTAGTTAGAGCATTTATTACTTGTATTTCATAACTGCAGGCCAGAAGTTCCTTCATCAGGGTCAAAATTTTGATAAGCCCTTCTACCCTGCTCAACTGATACTGGAGCAGGAATTTTCCTGGATATATGCCTCTTAGCTGATTTTTTAACTTGCAGTTCCTGTATTTGAGCTTCTACTGTCCAGCTGGTTGACCACCCCAATTCCTCATGTCATCCCCCAGTCACACAGGAAGAATCAGGGGGTTACACACCATGTATGTCGTCAGCAGCCTCTCCCTTGAGTAGAAAAAGACTGACCCAATAATTGAGACCTTGGCTAGTATGCATGAAGAACACCTCCCCTTGAACTGCTCAGGCAATAGCTGGATCACTTTCTCCACAGTCAAGGTCATTGTAAGGAAGTGAGATTGTCCTCATACTCTTGGAATTGTTTCACCAATCTATCCATAGATTCTGTGTCTATCCAGCTCATTCTTTGCAGTTTGTTGGCATATGACACCACTAAAGTTCTTACAAACTTTTCCCACATGGCCCAGACTTCATCCAGGCTTTTAGATACCTGGTGGTCATTGAGAGTATTATAGAGCACCTCCACCTTGAGTAATTCCCTCAGGTACTGGATACCTTCCTCAATATTAGTTTATTTACTTCAGGGATTTGCAGAATCTTCCTTGAAGGGAAACCTGTCCTTAACACTTGACAAGTAGCTGAGAACCCATGCTCCTTTCCAAATCTCTCTGTCAATGGCTTTATCCCTAGCAAGGGATTCTGGCTGCCAGGCTTTTTTTACCCTTTAATTCTTGACCCCAATATTGACCCCAATATCACAGTTTTGGAATAGTCAGCTCAGAATTTGCTTTCCTAGTTCACAGCTGAAATATTTTCATTTCACATGTCTCAAAGCTCACATAAGAAGAGGGATTGGGTGATTCATCACTTAATATTTCAGTTACTTCCTACTCCTGTTCTTGTGACTTCTCTGCTGCAGAACCAGCTGTCTCTTCTTGTTAAATCTCCTGCTCTCTCTTCAAAGAAGCCTCTTCATCCCTTATTATACAAGCTGACTTCACTTGTGTTGTTTCTTTTAATTATAGGTGTAACTGATGTAGTGGAGGGCTGGGTCTCTGGTTTAGCCACAGCGTCTGTTGAAATTTTTTGGATTCAGAGACCTTCATTCTTGAAGGTGCTGAACAGTACTGATGCATGCTTGGTACGTGCTGGTCAGGCCTCAGCACAGTGCATTAAAATGTGCTTCTTTGAAATAGCCAGGGCGTGTCTTTTCAAACATGTGATGTCAGGGTTCTGCACTTGTTCAGGAATGAAGATCCAAAAAACTGCTGGGGGGAAGCTTTCCAGACATCTGCCTGTATTCTCTGACATGTCCTCCCACCCATACCCACACTGCCAAGGGTCTAGGTCATATTCCTAAATAGCAAGTTAACCTTTAAAAATCCAAACCAATATTCCTAAGAAATACAATAAAAGTGCTTTGACAAGCCAAGGATTGTATGGATGGTGAGAATTTATTGTAGTGAGGGACAAAACATCACAAAATGTGGCAAAGGTGCCATTCTCTATTTCCTAAAAAAAGCCAGACAAAAACCACCTCTCAGAGAAAGGATGATAATTATCTAGGTGTTAATTGTATCCATCAGACGGTCATTGAAATGCAGTAATGACTTCAGTACAGAGCCAAAATACCAGGTAAACTCAAAACCAGAGTTTTAGCAATAAGTCTCCCAGGCAAAACATCACTAAGCTCCACAGAGCACAGGAAATTGCAAAAGAAAATATTTATTATATTGAAAAAAAAAGCATGACAAACCGAATAAGCTAACATAAATCAATATCATTACAAGCAAACATTTACAGATAAAAATCCCTTCTCATTCACTCTAGTCAAATCTGTTATTATCTCAAACCCTCCATGCCCTATTATACTGGGCACCAAAATAAGTGCAGTTTAAACCTGGCTGACAACTGCATCACAGCACCACAGAGCTGCTCACCCACTCCTCCCCTCTCCAGCAGGATAAGGGGAATAATTGGAATTTAAAAGTGAGAAAGGAAGTCATAGGTTAAGGCAACTACACTTAATTAAGAATAAATTTTAAATGCACACATGGAATTTAGTCCCAGACCTACAATCTAAAAGGCTGAGTATAACAGAGTAGGTGGATAGATAAACGGAATGGAGAGGACTTAATATGAATGTGAATTGCCATATGCCAAATACAAGATGACACATAAAACTCTCCTTAGGGACCTAAATGTCACAAATATTCATGTGCCATGCAAGTAAACAAAACAGGGTATAAAAATTAGTGTCATTGATACCAAGAAAAATATGTCTGACAGATAACTGAAGGGTCTAGAACAGCAGTTTAGAATGAAACATATTTGCTCTTTAAAAAAATGTGTAATAAAAGTTAAAAATGGCACAAAACAAAGTCAGAATTTGACACTGTGGTGCATCACCCATCTTCAAAGCTGTGCAGTACAGAATAAGTTGTCTGGAATTATTTTAGCACTCTGTGGGTTGGTAGTCATCTAAGATACACTATATTGTTCACGGGGGTGTTACAATGTTTTATTATTTACTGCCTATAAATTTTATTAAAGACTTGTAGCAAGGAATACCACAGAAATAAAAAGTACTATTTAAAATGAGTTAGAATTTTGTGTACCATGGAAGTTAACTCTGTAGAATTTTTATTATCTGTATAATTTCTTATTGCTGTGAAATTAGAATGTATTTTACAATTGACAAGCCCATCTACATCACAGTAATTAAACAAATATATGTTGTATTCAGTGTTACACTGAATTACATTTGATTTCATACTGTAGTATTTTCTTTGATTCTCTGGCTTTCAATGAAGACAGCTCTAACAGAAAAAAAAAGAATCAAGATGTTATTTTACTGCAGATTTTTTATTGGGCAGTTTAAGATAATATTATTTTATAATACTCAGGACTTTTCATTTGAAATATAACATGCAGCTAACTGAAACACATTTTGCAGCTTTCTACTTCTAAGAAAATGATTTCTGATTTCCAAAGTTCATTCTGTATTTTACTAAATAAAACTGCCATGCTCACTTGATAAAAACGGGTATAAAAATATTCTGTCCTAGGAGGCATTTTATGGTTTGAGTGAGATATTATGCAGTAAAACAATTATTTTACAAAAAGTAAACTGTGCCTTTACTGTAAGCCACATAAGTAGAATAATGCAAGATTAGTATTGGATAGCTTGTAGTAGACTTGGATAGCTTATGTTCCTGGAATAGTCTGCATGTTGGCTCCTGACCAGGTGTCAGAGAGAGATTCTTGACTCAGGCCTCTCCTCAGCCCACCCAGCCTCTGTGGTCTGCCTACTGTTCACACAGAAACAAACCATGCTTCTGCAAGGGCTGCTTTTGTTATTCACCCAAGCAACTTACTGTTCAGATTACGAGTTTGTAGCAGAATCAGTGCCTGACCATATTCAAATAAGTATATCAGGACTGTACAATCCACCACACTGGATGTGGACTCAGAGTTTCAATACCTACCCAAAACTAGCTCAGATATCTTGTCTTTATTTTTGTTTTGATTTGTACTATCCAGAGCAAAAATTTTGTTTAAGGTTTTAGTCACGCCCTGTTGACATTTATATCTCTCTCAGACTAATTCACAAGTAGCCATCACATTGATAACTCTGGTTAATATTGGAATGGGAGATGATAATTTTCAGATTTAGATTTTGATTTGAGATAATTAAGACATGGATTTCATCTATCACCAGAATCTACAAGATATCAAAATATTTTCCTTGTATCTGTAGGTGTAAGTACTTCTAACATTTTTCTCTCCTCTAATCTTATAATTAAACATTTTCCTGAACTAAGAACATAGAGTCTGCAACAAAAAAATATTTATTTATATGGCCCTTGTTATTCACTTCATGAAGGGATTTTAATATGGTTTATGATTTATAAGGGCTACCTTGTGCACTTTTAAAGTACAATTATTACCAAAAGACATAGAACTAATGAATTCAGAACAAATTAGTCTAAAGTAAGAATTCAGACTATTGCTAAAAAGTATGACATTTTAAGGAAATAGCATCAAAAAAATGCTACAGAAGAAAAAATACCAATTAATCCAAGCCTTTAATTTGTATAGGAAGCATTTGAAATTTCAGTATGTAAATCATCCTAATGTGTGTTGAACACACTCTCATTTAAATTATTCCACTATCACAATATTCAGTACCAAGTGAAATACATCACCAATAAGAAAATTATACACCTTTGATTATATATCAGTGTAGATCTGCAACTGTTTCCTAGAGTTAAAATAGTGCAGTAGTACCAGCAAATTGCTCCAACATAAAGGTATAAAAATTACAAATATAACAGTACAGATTTGTTGTGATCGTTTAAGGTGAGCCAGAACATGAAACGTACAAATGCTTAATATAACATAAAATTTGTTTTAAAGTTTTTAATAAAAAACTCTAAAGAAAGCTGTTCATGTCCATTTCTTGTCTAGTGGAGTTTTCTGGAGTTTCACATAAGTATACACCTTACAGAGGTTAAAGAAATTGCATATATTTCATTTACAGTGAGCTAGCATTTAAGAGGTGACAAATTCTAACCACATTTTCCTCATCACAAAGAATGTGTTATAGTTCCAAAGAGAAAAACTTTGTTTTCAATGAAACTCTACTTCTAAAGCAACCACTAACAGATAGTGGAGAAAGAAATAAAATAAAAGGTATGCAAAATTTTGTTTCAAGTAAAAGATTTAAACTTTGCATGATTTTATTTTTATAAATTTTTTATACTTATCTATTCCATCCAACAACTTCCTGGAACCTACCAAAATTTCTTCCATATTTATGCTTTCCTTCCTTTTAACCAGGGATTTTTTTTGCTTTAGTTTCAGTGTGCCCTGAATTCACAGTTTTTGTTCAGGGGGCTTTTTAAAGGTAAGACATCTTAGAAAAAAATAAAGATGAGACAAAAATATTACCCAATGAAAAGAAAAATATACAGGCATTCTTAAAATAATTCTGCAAACTTCACTACTGAATATCACTACTGAAGAACACCTAAAGTTCTTCTCCAAGATAAATACAGAAAAGCTTTAAAACTATTTCTATATGATTTTTTCTGATTCCATGCTCCTCTTCTCCTCAAAAAAAACTTCTCAGAATAGAATAAAAATTGTTATTGTAACACCAGCTCTGAAATGGTACAGGGAATCTGAAATGAAAGAGTACACCTCCCAAAGAGAATGACCAATAACGATCCATCAATCAACTAATAACTAATTTGCTCAAGCAACTCATTTTAATCAGTTACTGTCCTTGATTGTACATGACCTATTTGCAATCAAGCAAAGGAATTTAAGTGGTGGGAGGATGCTAAAACTTCAGCAGCAAGATTAGAAGCAGAAAGGAAGAGGAGAGGAAGTGGACTCCAGACTCCTACTATCCATAGGCCAGTCCTCAACAAACTCCAGAAAACTAACAGAAAAGCTAAGGCCATTAAAAAATTAGGCACTTTCACAGTGCTGCACAGACCAGCAGAAAATACCTCATGTAGAGGGAAAAAAAATCCTTACTTCAACTTAAAAAACAGTACAACGTGATCTGCAAAATTTAGGGGATTCACAAGGGAGCTCAATGATAGGTATTTAAGTTAAAGGTCTCTTCCCAGATCTGCCAGCTGGGCCTGAAGCTGCCCAGCTCGAGACCTTACACATCACTAGAGAGAGGCTGCAACACTCAGGTGAAAGAAGGCATGCCAGTGTACAAAGGCCTGATTATACAGTTAACTTGCCACCCAAACTGACACGATGGCAGGAAACTCTGCAGGCAGAGACCTCTTCCTTCGTAACATAAGCCACTGCAACTAAACTGCAAAACCCCTGCAAGACTTGCAGGGCCTTGCTTGTGGGGCTGTCACACCTGCAAACCTGGAGTCCATTGTGACTCTGAAAAGCACAGAACTGAACTGCATAAAACACCATGCTCCCTCACTATGACTGTAACAGCAGCATAAAGGATTTGCAACATCCAGAAAAGCCTCTGTCAAAGCCCATCTACTTTACACAGACCTGGATCTGCCACAGGGACCTGACACACAGTGACCCCACATTAGTATAAAGCTTTGGTGAAAACTGCTGTACTGTGGCAGGATAAGGTTACAAGAGGGAGGAATACATCTGTATTTCTAGAGTGATGGAGGATCCCAACAATGGTCTATGTTGGAGACATAGACTATTGTGACTGGTCTCCATATATCCTTGGAAGAGGCTACCTCAGGAGACACTTAAGGGAATGAAGGCGTGCTTTGGGATGGTACAGCTGCCTTGAGAATGGATTAAACAGCTGTCTAGGTTGCTTGGTCTTTCAGAGTATCCTTCTGCTGTGGGCTTGATGTAGTCCAAAGAACAACAGATTCTAATTGCTACCCTGACACTGCACAGGTAACAATATCACATCAGCTAAGACTCCTTGGCTATCATCCAAAAACTATTCTGGTGACTGGACATCCACCTTTTTTTTTTGCAGTATGACCACTGCAAAAATCCAGCTGGTGTAGACTTACAGTGAAGTGTAGTCACCACTGAGTCACACCACCACGGAGTGCTGCTATACCAGACAAACTAGACATGCTAGAGCTCAAGGATGAAGCTGAGCCAAAGGCTGCCAAATGCTATGCAGCTACTGATGTAGGTAACTCTGTCCCTTTGGCAGCAGGGTGCAGGTGACAGCTTGATTCCTCGTGGAGGAGTATCCTGGAGTACACCTGAAACTGACTAGCTCTCAGGAAGAAAGACAGTCCTATGTTTGTCATGGATTGGTGCAGGCTGCGGTGGAACAAGGTGAAGCTCCCGAGCGCTCGCAGTATATTGATGACATCAGTGTGGGACACAGCACAGCAGAAGAGCTGTGTGAGAAGGGGAGAAAAGTAATCTAGATTCTTTTGAAAGCTAGTTTTGCTATAAGGCAAAGTAAGGTCAAAGGACATGCACAAGAGATTCAATTTTTAGGAATAAAATAGCAAGATGGAAATTATGATATTCCAAAGGATGTGATCAATAAAATAACAGCTTTGTCACTGCTAACTAATGAAAGAGACAAGCTTTCTTAGGTGCTGTGGGCTTTTGAAGAATGCATAATGTGGGCTATATTCTAATTTGTCTAATTACTCTGTGATCCTCTCTATTGAATGATCTGGAAGGAGAATAATTTTGAGTGGGGCTTTGAGAAGCAGCAAGACTTTGAGCAAATTAAATGGGAGACAGTTTGTGCTGTAGCATTTGGGCCAGTCCAGAAATGACAAGATATGAAAAATATGCATTATGCCTGAGCCAGGGATAATGTCCTACCTGGATCTTCTGGCAGAAAGCACCTGGAGAGACAGAGATTAGCATCTAAGGTTTTGGAGCCCAAAATATAATGGATGCAAAGACCGTTGCTCTCCAAAAGAAAAGGAAATATTAACAGCATATGAAGCTGTTGAAACTTCTTCAGAAGTAGCTGATATAAAAGCACAACTTCTTTTGTTATCTTGGTTGCCTATGCTGGTCTGGATGTAAAAATAGGAGGGTCTGTTCTACACATCATGCCCGTGATGCTACATGGAGTAAGTGGATTGCACTGACAATGCAACAGCTCAAATGGGAATATGTGACTGCACAGAAACCCTGGAAATGAATACGGACTCTCCAGAGGATTGAAACTTTGGAGAATAGGTAGGGGAGGTAACTTGTACTGAGGAGGCCATACTGTGTAATAAGTTACCAGGAACTGAAAAGCAATATGTTCAAAGATGGATCCTGTTGTATTGTGGGAAAACATTAAAAGTGGAAAGTGCCTTTGTGGGGTCTCCCAAGATGTTGAAGAAACTTCAGAAGGAGAAATTGAACCTAGTCAATATGCAGAGGTGAAAGCTATCCAACTGGCTCTAGGCACTGCTGAAAGAGAAAAATAGAGAGTAATTCATCTCTGTGGTGGTTCATGGATTGTAGCAAATTCTCTGATGAGGGTTTTATTTTCCTCTCTCTTTCTTATTTATCCTTTTTCTTTTATCTACAATTTTAAAGCTTATTTTTTACTTATTTTTAATTATTAAAACGTTGTTATCTCAATCCATGAATTAGTTTTTCACTTTTACTCTTTCAGTTCTTCCTCCATCCCATCATGGGAGCCAGAGGTGGGAAAAAGCACAGGGTTCTGTGGTGTTTAGTTGTGAGGCAGCGTTAAACCACAACAGAGACAAGCCTTATGCATTCTCAAAGCATGTGTAAAGCAAAACATGTGAGCCCATGAGAGAGCTGAAGAGGCATTAACTCTTGCCTGCCACTGACAACTGTGGTAGTGAATGCTTGTAACTCCACTGGCTCTTCAGTATCTCTCAATATACTATTTCTAAATTCACTTTCTTTGACTTTTTTTGTTACACATCAATTTGTGTATCATGTCATTGCAATATAACCAACAAATAGTTTCCCTGACTATATCTGTGGTCAAATGTTCTGTGTAGGAATAACAGTTCCAGAGTTAAAATCAGGTTCAGTGTTAAAAATAAAAAATGGTGTCATCTGAGGATCTGACTTTATATAATAAAAGCTATAGATTAAATGCATCCTTTTGTCTGAGTATTTTTTTTTAAATCTCTGTACAGTTTTGATAAAATTAGGGTTATTTTGTATCATATGAAATGGATTATGAATGTTCTTTGGGCCTTAGGGTACTTTCCCAGTAGATATTGCTTTCTAGAGTAAGAAAAATTATTATTACATTTGTTATCATTATACCGTTCTATATCTAAAACACAGTACTTCAAAAACAATCTACTTCAGTTAAGCTGGGCATAAAGTAATTTGAAGACTTTAAGTAATAGTAATCTAAATATTTTTTATCTTAAGCATTTGAAAGCTAGCATTACATTATCTTCCTTAGATACCTACAGAGAATGTGAGAGAATATTACCGCATTTGCATGCTCGTTGTCACAGCAGTTGGGCTTGTTTAAACATTTTAAAACAGTATTTCCGTTGCAGACACTCATTCCTGCTCTCTTATCATTTGTGCTGAAATGATTATTTGTGGGGTTGAAATTCGCAGCATATGCCACACAAGTCACATAATTTTTATCCCTCTCAATTCCCTGATACAATACACAGAGCAGCAGGGGAAGGAACTACCACAGAATCACAGAATATGCGGAGTTGGATGGGACCCAAAAAGTTTCGGTTTGACTCTTAGCCCTGCACAGGACAGCCCCAAGAGTCACACCATGTGCCCGAAAGCACTGTCAAAGCTCTTCCTGAACTGAAGTGGCCAGGCTGGTGCTGTGACCACTGCCCTGGGGAGTTGTTCCAGTGCCTAACCACCCTCTGGGGGGAGAACCTTTTCCTGATGTCAAAACCTAAACCTCCCCTGACACAGCTTCAGGCCATTCCCTCAGGTCCTGTCACGGGTCACACAGAGAAGAGATCAGTGCCTGCCCCTCCTTTTCCCCTCACCAGGAAGTTCTAACTGCAGTGAGGTCTCCCCCCAGTCTCCTCCAGGCTGAACAGATCGAGTGACCCGAGCCACTCCTCACACAGCTTTCCCTCCAGACCCTTCACCATCCTCATTGCTCACCCTTCCACAGTCTCTAACAGTTTCATGTCTTGCATTGACCAAAGCTGTGCACAGTATTCAAGGTGAGGCCACCCCAGAGCAGGCAGAGCAAAAAATTTCTTGCACAATAGCAATTATAACTGTATTGCAACTCTCAGACTTTAATTACAGCTAAAAACTAAGACACAATTTCGAGGTCTACTGATGAATAAAGCCTGAATTCCACCTAAAATATTTTGTTTTGTGTCTGTTATTGGCTGCCTATCAAATCTTAGAGGCAATCAATTACAATATCAGATGCAGAAAGTTTTGTCCTCTAGCTTCTTCAGTTGCTCTGCTTCTGCACAGTGTGTCTTTTCCCCATACAGTATTCCTTAGTTGAGGGTGTGTTTTTTGTAGGGCTTTTATTTTCATTTTTGTTAATTTTATTATTAGGTTTTTTCCCCCTCTGGTCATTTTTCAAGCAGAAATTTTACTTCTAATCTTTCTCTAATATTTCTTTCCTAGTTTGCACTACTGTAAACCCCTCAGAAAGACAGTAGGAAAAACACAACGTTTCTAAGAATTTCAATATTTTCCATGTCTTCTGCTTACACAAGGAAAGACATAAACCATAGCTAGACCTCTTCAGAGTCAGTACTTTCTGTACTTCGTAGCAATTGTGTACAGCTGTGAGATATTAAAAAACTTTCTTTCATGACCCATTTTTGCCTGTGACCAATTCCCTCTAGCTGGTGTTGAAGAGGGCTTCTGGGAGGCTCTGTTTTTTCTGCATTCACTTTCCTCACTCCCTATAGACTCCTGTTTCCTCTTAGACGTGGATCTTTGTTATCTCTGTTTTTTTATTGGAGTCACTTCTTTTCTCAAGGTCACAGCTATTCTTCTTTTGTCTGTGTGCTACTGTGTTACATACACTTTCTGCCTTCCTAATAAGATTTAGACCTTACACAAGATAATTTTAGCTGAATTCATTTCAGCTTGTACTGAAAAATAATAGTAGGAAAAAACCCTGAGCACACCCAAAAAGTAAAGGAGGCAAAAAAGCTGTTGAAAGCATAGTTAAAACTTAGCATTGAAGTTGTCTTTGCTTTTTCTGCAAACTTGGCACAACAATGTAGGCCCTTCTGGGCTTCAGTCACACTCCTCCCAAGCGGATAAGCATTTCCTCAGAACTGCTATTGTCTCCAGATGAGAAATGGTCTCTCTTTTCTTGCACATCTTACCCTTACACTCTCTTTAACCATGTGTCTCTAACAGAGTTTTTGCAACATATATTAAGAACTACAGCACTTCTTCATTTTGCTAATTTATTTCTTTCCACTTGACTATCTAACTGTGCAAAAGTGTACAATTACTCTGGATTTAACTGTTGAACAAGTATTTGAATACTCCTATTATATATGTGAGAATGGGAAAGGGAGTAGAATAAATGAGAAATTAACACCAGATTTGGTCCTTTTACATTGTTTTACCAAGGCCTTTATTTTAGATTTATTTCAATATCACATTTTGTTGAAATATATGCATTAGGAAATGGAGGAAGTATAGTTCAGCATATGTACTTTGCAGTAGTTTCTGCACTTTCATATACTGTAAAGAAAGTTTTAGCTTTGATGCACAGAACAGCTCTTGTCTCACATCCACAGCACAAACACAGTGACAAAATAGAATTTTATGGGGATATAAACCAAAGAGTTTAGCACAATGTGGGTGAACTAGATTTCATTTACTTACACTGGAATATAGACTGGCAAGGAAGAGTAGTATTGGCTCCCAAGAGAGATGTTAGAAGATGACAGACTGCCCTGCATTTTTGCACTGTGATGATTTACCTGGTTTATTGATCTCTGATCTAGACCACATAAAACATTTACCACAGATTTGAAAATCCATAAATATAACTCAAAAACGTGGCCAAAAAAACCAGAAAATAATGTAGAAAACAGACTATGCAACATTCTGCTTCAAATTTCCATTGAAATTCTGCTTGTAGTGAATAGAGGAATGCAGATTTTTTTTTAGAAAGACCAACAATGCTTTTACTTTCATAAATGTGACAGATAAGAGTATACAGGGACTGATTATGACTTCTGTATTGATTTGTTTTCTCTGCTGCACAGCCCTGAAGAGCTAAAAGTCAGATACAGAATAGTAACATGAACGTTTGACATGCAGCATGTTGAAGGCATGATGGTAAAAAGTCGACCCATTGGATTAAGAAATAGGGTGATGCATATACTGCAGCCCTCGAGAACAATGGCATGGCTGAACCTGGCTCACACCTTTGGATGCTGCATGGTTATGGAATCATAGAATAAGGTTGGAAAAGACCTCTGACATCACTGAGTCCAGCTGTTAACCCAGCAATGTTCACCAATAAACTGTGTCCCCAGCTGCCACCTGCCATTCATCAGGCAAGGTCAGCTGCAGAATGTTGTTCAAGGCCATGCCCAGCTGAATACTGAATATTTCCAATGATTTAGTCTCCACACCTTTCTCTAATCTGCCTTTGTCAGTATCAGATCACTCTCACAGTACAAAAATTTTCATCTCTTATAAGAGTATTATAGTTTAGGAGTGGTATTCTTCAAGGTAGTGACCCCACCACAGCACTCCAGTGTGCTGTTTGGTCCCACTGTGGTGAGGAGAGGAGAGGAGAACTGGAGGCAAAAAAGGTAAAGGTCATGGTTTGAGGTAAGAACAATTCATCAATACCAAAAATGGCATAAGGAAAGAAAGAGTAACAGCAAAAATGATAACAGGTTGTACAAGGGTGTTGCAGTCAGTTTAGCTGTTAATAAAGTCCAGGGTAAAGAAGCAAAGAGGGCCTTTGTGTGGTATCCATAGACGTTTAGTTCAGCTGCACGGTGAGATGTTCAGGGCCCATGGGGGCACTCATCGGGAGAGAGCAGGTCACAGTGTCACCAGAGGCAGGGAATGAACAGTGGTATTTGGGCAGTACCAAGGTGAGGGCCAGTTGGGGAATAGGGAGGGAGTGGCTGAGGGACATAGGAGCAAGGGAAAGGGGCCAATAGGGTAAAACAGTTTTTGAGGGAAGCTTCTTGTGTATCCCAACCGAAGGAATGCCTCCCAGGCTCTCCACACAAGGGAAGTGAACGATTCCCATGCAATTTGCTCATGTCATGGAGCCTGGCAGTACCCGACCACCCACCAAGCTGTGTGACTCCAAAGGGAGCCCTTGTCCCATCCCTGGAAAGTGACATGAAGTGGTATAGAATAACCCTTGGGTCCTAGCCATGGCCACTATTGGCTATTAGAAAATTTAACCCTGTCCTAGTTGGAATCAGGAAAAAGGGTTTGGAAAAGGCTTTGTCACTCGAATCCCAAGCATGGCTGTGTTTCAGTGCTAACAGTTTAAAAGCAAGTATAATCCAGCAGCTGGTGTAATGTCTAAGGCATAGTATTATATGTATATGTCAAAATTGTTATAATTATTTCCTTTATTTCCCTTATTAGTTGCTACTTATTTAGCAAACATATCTAGTATTCTCATATCATAGCATACAGTGTAATGTAACCTAACACGAAAATATTTTTATGCCCTTTGTCCTTCACTTACTTCTGTGTATGTCACAATTCTATTTGGTCCATGCAGGAGGGATTTATGAGTTCAATAAGCTGCCATGAAATGCCCCCTAATGACTTGAAAATTTAAGACAGAATCGCTGTTAATTTTTGGAATATTCATTCATGGTTGAATTTTGCCAAAGTAAATGCATTTGACCTGCTGCTGAAGAGGAAGTTAATTTTTGGTTAAGTCATGTTTTGGTGTATTATCTTCTCAAATACTACATATCCAACAGTACATTGTTTTTAATAGAAAGCTATCAGCAAATATTTGCATAAAATCACTTTCAACTCTTTGATCATCTTAGGAGACTATGGATGACTAGTTTATTTCCATACACATATTTTGAGCTTCTACACCTAGACTGCTTGTCAAAATCTGGGGGAAAGAGAGATAATTTATAGCTGTTCAGAGTTTATACACCATGTGCAATATTCCTTGGGTGGCAAGATGTCAACTCTCATACCTTAATAAAAACAGCCTGCTGTACCCAGCTGCTTAGGGTGCCCTTAGCAGAGCTAACACATTTCTTAGTGTTTTTATTATGCTCACTGAAGCTAAATGCTGTGTATGGGGTTTTCACAGGAAGAGTGTATTGTTGCATATGAGTTTCTGGTTCAGAAACTGCAGCAGGCAGGCACCTCTCCCAGGAGACAATAGCACAAATGAAGCAGAACCATCAATGATCAGCACTTGCCTAATCTACCCCAGTTTACACAGTCCTAAACAACTCGCTAAAGTAACTGAAGCTAGGCTGATTAACATGAGATGCTGATCCAGCCTGAAATCTTTGTTTTGGTAGCACTGGGATGGCACTTTGTGATGCTGTTATAGGAATAGCACTATCTCAGGATGTGTTTGTTGTATCTCATTACCTCTTTGTTTACCGGTTGAGGTCACTCTTCAGCTGCTGAGGAGGGGAAGAAAAGCCAAGGGTAAAAAAAAATAAAAAATTTGCTTTTATTTTTTTTCCTTGGAAGGGTTTATTTCTTGCAGAGCACTCATTAAAAAAAAAAGAAAAAAAAAAGAAAAAAAAGAAAAAGAAAAAGAAAGTCAGACAGCGCTACAACAAAATTCCATAAGGTATGCAAGTTAGTATCCTTCTGTTTTGTCAGCTACTTGTAAGTAAGACTCTGTATCATTTATGGCAGTTAGAGCAAGGTCGCCTGCAATGGTTTGCAACAGTTATCTTTGAAAAATCACCTTCGAACAGCAATGAGTTTATGGTTCCTTTCTATAGAAACAAAGCAATGAAATGTCCTGTCATAAGAAAAAATCCTGATAGTGTGGATTTCCCAGCTGGAAAACATTCTGGGCCTGGCTCAGGTGTAAAAAGTTAGCAAAAATTACTGACTGACAGACACTTCTGATGTCTTCTGTGGATCTAAGACATCAATTCACCTGCAAGAGACACAACTCACCTACCCTCATTTGCCAAATCCTTTGCCACTGCCATACCACCTCTTTTAGTATTATCCTCCAGTTAGATTACATCCCCCAGATCCCACACTTCAGGCTTCATGTGTGGCAGGAGGATTTCAGAAGCATTTCAGACCCTACAGTTGTGCTTTTGGAATATATTATATTTCTGGTCTATCAGCTCTGCACTTTAGTCTTGGATTTCAGTGAGGCTTGAACACGTGAGGGTGGTTTTATATATATATATATATATATATATAGTCATTCTTCACATCCAGTAACTAAAGGAATGCCCTTTGAACAGATGAACAGATTATTGCCTCTGAACAGATTATTGTCTGTGCTCCTTTCAGACCCACTGCTGAAGGGCACACACATTTGGTGCAGGTAGCTCCATGTGCGCACTGCAGAGCAAGCTGCGGATTGAGCTCCAGGCTGGCAGGAGCCCAAGGCAAGAGGCCATGACCTGCTGACCCTTTGCATAACAAAGGCCCTGGGGACCTGGGNGGAGTGCATCTGGAGAAGACCAGATGAGCGGCCTAGAACACAAGTCCTATGAAGCTGGGGATGTTTAACCAGAAAAAGAGAGAGGAAAAAGAGAGGCTCAGGAGTGACCTTACCATTCCCTACAGCTTCCTGAAAGAAGAGTGCGGCCGGGTGAGGGTTGATCTCTTCTCCCANAGGAACAGGACATGCAGAGACAGCGGGAGCTGATGGCCCCAAAATTTCCTGTGCTTGGACTGTTTCATATTTCCACTGATGATCTGGGTGAGGGTATTGTGTCCACCAGCGGCAAATTTGCAGAAGTCACCAAGTTGGGAGGGAGCGTCAGTCTGCTGGAGGGTAGGAGGATTCTGCAGAGGGAAAGGCTGCATAGATGGGTTGAATCCAAAGGTAAGAGGTTTAAGAAGGCCAAGTGCCAGGTCCTGCACTTNTGGGATTGGGCGCTGGGATGGTTTACCCAGGGAGGTGGTGGACTCACTGTCCCTGGAGGTGTGTATAAAAAGACTGGGTGTGGCACTCAGTGCCATAAGGTGGTGTTAGGTCATAGGCTGGACTTGATTATCTCAAAGGACTTCTTCGACCTAGTTAAATCTGTGATTCTGTGACTGTGAGGGTAAAAAAGCCCTGGGGTTCCTTGGAGTGCCTCCTTGGAGGGACCAGCTGGAGTTGAGCTGGTGTGGCAACCTGGTCTGACGGTGTGAGGTGTGGGGTGTAGCTGTAAAGGGGTGTAGTCCCAGCTCAGGTGGTGTGACAGAGACTGCCAGAGCAGTTCTGGATGGCTGGGCAGGGAAATTTCTTTAATGACACTACCTTGGGGAGCTCTCCTGAAGTCACACACACCAGGGCAGCAGTGAGGAGCCTGAGGAGGTGTGTATAGAACACCACCACACAGGGGACAGGTCCTGCCCTTCCCTGGCACCCATCAGACCACAACAGGATACACTTCCAGTATCCATTTTTGAGGCCCCAGTGGAAGAAAAACGTATATCTGTGCTGGTAGTACTTCAGGGGAGAACTCCCAAGGCAGCAGGGTGGAATTCCTCATTCCTCCCACAAGGCAAGGCTGTGGGACTGAGGCTGAGGCTAGTTTAGCTGGAAGAACAATTTTCAGCAGGAGATGTGGAAAGTAACTTCTCTAATGGTGATTAGCATTTAGTTTGAAGAAGTGTTTTTCCTTCTAAAAGAAGGGATAAATTACAACAATACTGTTTTACAGATACATTTAAGAAAATATTAAAGGATTACTTAAAAATCTGAAATAGGGTTTTGAGAAATATCTCTGTATGCATTCTGCTAAATTCTGGGATGGGCAATACCAAAATAACTGACTTTTAAAAATTATACAGTTTCTGAAGAGAATAAAACCCAATAAATATTCATGCTTCCTATGGAAAATTGAGAGTTTCCATGGTTTTGATGGGATTTTTTTTATTTGTTGTTTTCCCCTTAAAACATTTGTTCCATTTTATTTAATTTTTGTCTTAATGTGATTTTATGAGATACAAAATAATTTTCAATTGGATGCTGAAAATATCAGGCCCATAGAATTTTAAATGTTACTTTTCAGTGTTGATGAAGACTTGGATTTTGACAAAATTTAGGCAAACTTATAGGTGATAGTTAGGAATATGTGATAGATTTGGTGAATTCAGATGATATTGTTTAAATTCTGACCTTGTTAGGCAATGCATCTCCATGGAATGTTAAGCTACAGCTGTCTGACCAGCTCTGCTCTGTGTCCTCATGCTCTTACCTAATGACTTTGCATTACACCCAACCCTACAAATCAGAAAACTGCAAAATGTTAGACTTAGGTTCACTGGGCAAAAACTTCAAATAATCCAATCATGGGATAACTGTCTATAACTCCATTTTTGAACTACATTTTTTTAACTACTACGTTTACTTTGGTCCTGAGTTAGCTGCAGAACCGATGTCAAACTGTGATCTGAGCTGGCTCTGATCTTTTCTGCAATGTGATTGTTCTGATCCTAACCTAAACCAATGCATTTTGATGTTGTGTCTAATGTCATACCAAGCTCCTGCTAGAGAGATCAATTTAACTAAACTTAATTAAACTAAGTCTTTCATAGAATCTGTTGTCCTTAATTTAATTCTAATATTGGTGGTATAGAAGATATTGTTTATCTGACCTAGCTATGGTAGACTGCTTCACTTTTTTTTTTTTTTGGTAAATCACAATATTCTAAAGATGAAGAAAACACCTGACCTACTAATATGCAGAAAATTAAATATGCCTTGTCTGAAAATGGTTTATTGCTGCAGAGAAACACTGAGAAACCATATAAACCAAAACTTTATCCATAAACTGGAGCTTGAAGGTAGGTCATTTGAAACAAAAGTGGGAGGACTGGAAGCAGACAAGCCTCAATCACCTTAAAGAACAATGATGGAAGAATTGTATACTTTTGTGTACTTACTCTTGTACTGCTTCACATTTTTATAGGTGCTGTGCAACAGATTTTACTTCACAGTATTTACCAAACCTCAGTAACTGAAAGAATATACATTCATTTTGTGAAATCTGTCTTGCATTTTCACAGTAAAAATATTCAATTTATTAAAATTAGTTTCCCTAAAGTGTGGGTTTTTTTTTGTACTGGGGATATTGTTAAAGAAAACATAAATTTGAAAGCAATATTTTTAGTTTTTTATTGATTATTTCTATGTGTATTT
>VWZV01007811.1:0-98097 GCA_013397155.1 Irena cyanogastra
TTACATTAATATTATTTATTTATTAGAAAAGTGCTTTTTCTTGTTTTCCTGGGGTAGATCATGCCAAATGCAGCAGGAGTGTGGTGACTTCTCACTTCAGAAACACTGACTAGTACAATCTAATTGCAAGGGAAGTCAGGCCTTAATGAGCATCACCAGCTGCAGAGGCTCTGATTGTTGGGGTGCTGAGAGGCAAGATGTGAATTGCTGGGAGGAAGAGCTGAGTGGGGCAGAAATTCACTTTGCAGTGCCTGTGCCTGGCTCCAGGGCAGGGCAGGACCCACAGGGCAAGCCCAGGGTGCTGGAGGAGAAATTGGGGATTGCTCACAGGGCTCTGTGGATCCCCCTGCACCCCAGTGGTTTCTCAATCCATTCAAGGGGCTGAGAAGCCAGCTGGGCACACAGACCTGGCTGCAGCAAAACAGGGAGCTCTGTGAGTGTCTTGGTTTGAAGGGCACAAACCTTCAAGTGGCTTTAACTTTAAAAGCACTTCAATGTGCAAACCAGCATGCCAAAAGGCAGCAGTAGATTTTCTGCTCTCAGCAGTGAGGCCACAATTCATTATCTGTAATTTTGTTTCCTTGCTTTTTTTAAAATCTTCCAGCCCAGATCAGTTCTTTGTTATTTAAGGGGTTTTTCAGGAAAGTGGCACTGGCATGGGTGAAGGTGATGCAGGGTGAGCTGTACAGATAGCAGATGCTGGGAAGCAGAGGGGGAAATGCATCAAAGCATCATTAAAAGGGGAAAAAAGAAAAAAGGCAACTTGAGAATAAGCTGCAAATGACACTTCTCATTTAACACAAACCATAATCCCCAAGGGGACTGTCATCTATGGGGTTTTCTCTCTAACTGGAAGGAAAGAAAGTCAAGGCAGGGATCCTCTAGGTCTCTATTGTCTCCGATTACACCCAAATCCTGTTTAATTTTATGACACATCCCCTACAGCATACTTGCTCGTTCAGAGACATGAAACCAGCCCAAATCTGCAGCACAAGCTGCTCAGTGACCAAGCTGTCCCCTGGCCCTCCCTGGGATCTCCAGGCTGCAGCAGGACCTGCCTCCCCTTCTCCCACCATTGCAGGGATTGTTGCAGCCCGGGCTCAGCGTGGGGAGGAGAGAAGCAAAGTTAAACCAGCTCCACTGCTCCCAGCTTCCACAAACATTCCTTTCCTCTGGTGGAAGCATATGTGAGGCCTTGCCTGGCCCAGTTTGCTGGTGAGGTTTGGCAGCCCCCCAGTTCCCCTGGGAGCAGCCTGCTGCTCCTCTGGAAATTCCAGAAGGAAGCAGGAGCCAGCAGCCAGGCTCCAAACCACTGAGTCTCCCTCTGCCCAGGAGGAGCCAGGTGGGGAGCTGAAAAAAGATGCTGAGAAAGGGGAAAAAAATAAGTTGGTGAGTGCTCAGAAGTTATTTGGGGAGAAATGGGACAGTGGAAGGACAATGTCTGACGTTGATGACACAAACTCACTGGGTCTTCAGTGACACTCACCTGGCCCCCCTGGCAGGGCACTCCAGACAGCTTCTGCCTAATTGTAGAGAGAAAACTGCACTGTGGATATCTGCTGCAAGCCAGAACATCAGGATTTAATCATCTCCATCCATTTGGCAGGTGCTGGTGGGCCACAAAAGGATTTGATGCTTCTGGTCTCTTCTCTGCCTTGGGAAGGGTGGAGACTTTCCAGTCTGGCAGGAGTAATTTGAGCCACAAAGAGGGAGACAGAGACAAAGGCAAAGCACAGACATGCTGAGAAAGAACAGGGGAAAAGCTGGAGGTAAAAATGAAAGTGGTGCGTGAAGGAGAGGAAAATGAAGATAAAGGAAAGGTGCAGAGAGAGAGAAAAAGTATAGGTATGGATGGGAAATATTAAAGTGCACCACATCAAGGTTAGAGCAGCATTGTCTCCCTTGTCAGCACAGTATGAATCCTCATCTGAGCCCCCACTTCAGCAGGTGCCCATCTGCCACAGCTGGTCTCCATCCCACCCATCTGCCTCTCAGGCTCTTGGAATTGTTGCTTTTCTTTGGAGCTGGCTCTGCCTTTTTCTTGTGTAAGCAGGACTCAGTTTACTTCCAGTCCCCAACAGCCTCTCATCCTACCAGGAGATGCTTGAGAGCTTCTAGTCTGGCAATTGACCTCCAGTGACAGCATAAAAATTAAAGTTACTGCTACTGAGTCATCAGTGTCAGGATTTCTTCCCTTTTTTTAACCCATCCCTTTGATCTCCTGCACTGTGTAGGAGTGCAGAAGGACTCTTGCCACTGCCCAAGGAACAGCCTGTTTTATTCCACAGAAGCTGCAGGAATCTTGCAGTTTTACAGGGCTGTGGAGCTGCAGCATTTCCCATTAACATCAGTCACAAGAAACAGCACCACAACTGCACAAACCTCTGAATCTCCCTGTCAGTCCCTGGAGGAATGGATCAAAGGTTTGAAAGCCCTCAGTTTCCTCCCTGGTTTTCATAATGCTCACAGCCCTGACATTACTTCTCTGTTTATGCTTGGCTCTGAAGAAACACAAAGTGTTTATTGAATTTATTTATTAAGCACAGATTTTATGTCTCAGAGAAGTGTTCGTGTTTTAAGCCCTCTTTTAAAATAAAAGACATTTAAAACATCCTTCATTTTTTATTTATGTAATTATTCATGGCTTGGCACTGAACAAACTCCATTTCCAGTTAAACACTACTTGTGGACCTCCTAATATAGTACAGCATGTGTTGAGTGAAACCTAGGAAAATCTATTTTTCATAGTTGCAGCAACTTCTGTTTTCCTAGATTACCATGCCAATTTGGCAGAAAGCTTTGGACAGTAATAGCCTAATGATAAAAATGTACACACTACTTGTTCTGTCGCTGTCTGCTGCCAGGTTTTTAATAAACAGAACTCAGGGGGGCTGTCCTACCTTGACTTGTACTTAGCAAACATAAAGCTCAGTTGGGTCCTCACAAAGAAACGAGGACAGAAAAATATCCAAAGGTTTTTTCCACGCTGGGCTGTCCCATGGCAGGAATCAGATGCAATCAGCACAAATCAGATCTAGCAGCCCCAGCTGGGTCCAAGTGGCAGGGGACACTGTGTGTGTGCCCTGCTGGGCTCTCCAGCACAAGGAGGATGGTGATGAGGTGGCCCTGTGACACACAGACAGCTGGGAAAAGCCAGGGTGAAAGGAATGGGCATCACAGCATCTGATCTCTCCCTAAAACCCTCCTGCTGCTCTGGGGGAAGTCAGCAGCCTGAGGCATGGGCACTGCTGCATGTTAGGGATGGAGGGAATCCTGCAGGAAGGCAGGGAGCAGGGTGGAGATGTTTAAATCCTGTGGAGATGTTTAAATCCTGTGGAGATGTTTAAAGCTCTCAGTGGGACTGAGAGAGCTGGGGCAGTCACACAGAGTGGGCAGTAGTGCTCCTGGTGCTGAATTTTCCATGTTCACAGCAGAGAAGTGCTGTGGCCTTCAGCTGGCTGTGGAGAATCTGCCTGGCAAATGCCTAAGTGTCAGGGACACCATAACAAATTGTATTTCCCTAGAAAGATGCTCCTTTTTCTAGCCAGAAGCTGTATTTCAGGAGCAGGCTGCTGGACACTTGCTGGGAATTTCTGGCTGCCCTTCAAACCCTGAATGATGTGCCACAGCCCATCAATCCATGCAGTTATGTCAGCCCCACTCCCTGACTGCTCACACCCAGTGTGGTCCAGCCAAAGAGAATGCCAGAGCTGAAATTCATGTGCACTGAGATCCTCCAAAGGAACACAGAGGGACTCTGAAGTCAAATATCACCATCAAGGCAAAGAGCTCAGTTCCTGCTTGCACAGATTTGGCAGTGTAACCAACTTCTCATGTGCCTTAAATACTCCTTTCTATCTTCATGATCAAAGATGGAAATGTGTGTCATGCCCAGCTGGCTTTTCACACCCACTTGTGATGTTCCCCCAGGAGTTTTTCCCTCCTGCTTTCCCTCCCCAACCATGATATGATAAATCCTCTGCTGGACCTGAGGCTCTGCTTTATTTCAGCAGATCTTGAAGCCTGAAAGATCTTGAAATAGCCAGGTTTTAGGAGAGTTTGGAATAACAAAGAAGATTGGAAAAATGTCAGCTTTGTAAAATGGAAATCCCATGTGTGTGTTTGTGAAATGGGGGGTGCAGCTATAAACCCAACCCATTTTACATTCACCCTTTATATTTCTATGCTATGTTTATATCACAAAGCCTGTCTTGGCCCAACATGCACCTTGATCAGATTTAGAGGAGGATTATATTTGAGCTTCACTAATATTTCAATATTATTTCCACAGAGGTGCAGGCACTGACATAACAGGGCCCAGCCATGCACACAGGTGTGTACTTGACAGAAGAGATGTCTTCCCATGCTGCTCCTCACTCACCTCTCCAGGAGAAACCTGTGTTTGCCCTGGCTCTCACCAGGGCTGCAGCCCAGCTTCCCATCCTTCATGGTCTGCTCATGTGGCCAAGCAGCTCTACCAGTCCAGTTCAGAGACAAACTCAAACCCATCCACAGCTCTCCAGTCCCTTTCTCAGACTTCTTATCTTTATTGACACTACTAAAAATCATACAACGATTTGAAAATGCATTGCCTCCAAAAATAACCCATTTCTTTACAAAATGACCTCAGTATCCCCATGCTTTTTGTTTCCTGGGCAAGGCTGATTTATACATTTTCTCATCCAGCACATATTCATGTCATTAAGAAAACCCCAGCAGGTGCACTGACATTTGGAGCTCAGTGAACAGCTGGGAAGGCAGCTGGGGTTTCCCTGCTTCTGAAGAGCAAGTGAAATCCCAGAGCAGAGGAAGCAGAAAACTGGTATTTATGTATTCACTTCCCAACAATTTATTTCAATTTGGATGGGGATCTGAAGAAAAAGGGAAGACATTTCTGGTTGTTTCTAATTGGAGTGGGAAGAAATGGTCAATCTAATGTTTGTTCCTCCTCAGTTCTGAGCTATTCATACTTAGTGAGGGTGAGGAGTACTGTGTTGTTTCATGTGTGTGAGCAGTTCATACATGAATAAAATAATAATAGTTGGCAATCAGATCAGAGACTGCTCCTAGACCCACTTGAATTTATTTGCCAGTTGAAATCATTCACAGATGGCTTCAGTGAATAATTCCAGGGTCCCTGGCATTTCTGAGCTGTCATGATCATGAAAAAATATTTCATACTACTCCCTGCTATGTCTGTGGCTCAAACTGGACCTGTGTTTCTTTTCATCCAACCTGGGAAAAAAAATTACCTATTCTTTCTGCCAGTTGAAATTCCCCTGTTAAAAGCTCAGTGGGATGTAAAGATAGAAGGGGGAGAAGTGTTTGGCAGCTGATGGTCCTGCAGCCAGCCCTCACCTGCAGCAGGAGCAGTGACTGAGGGCATCAACAACAAAAAAAAGGCTCTTATCCAGCTGGTGGTTAGGTCAAGGGTGTGAAGGCATGAGGAGGGGCTTCTGCTTTTCCCCCCAGGGCTGATTTCCATCCTTAGGTCATCTGAGGGCTTGGATCATCACCAGCTACACGGAGAACAGCTGGAGCACAGCTGCACTGGGAGTTTCTCACGTGTGGAAATGCTGCTGGCATAGCAGATGTAGGTGAAGTGAGACAGCTGAAAACTAGCACTGATTTTTTTTTTTTGTTTGTTTACTTTTTCCCTTCCTGCCTTAGCTGCCTGCATGGCCACACAAAGCAGTGTCAGCACCAAGGGCAGGAGGGAGTGCCAGGCAGGAGCTGCCCCTTGCAGCTACAGCTCCCTTAGGTCAGGCTCAGCAAAACCCTCGCCAAGCTGTCACCTCTGCCTGCCAAGACACAAAGCCAGCCTTAACTGCTGAGTGAACACCTTTTCTGCGTGCCCAGTGACTCAGCTCTGGGGAAATACACACCTGGGAGGTGGTGCAAGGCTGGAGCCCACCCCTTTGGGCTCTCTGATGTTGGTATAAAAAGGGCAGAGAGCTGGTGAGAGGGATGTGAGGTTGAAGGGCTTTCCTTCCAGAGCAGCAGGAAACCATGCAGGAAGCTCTTGGAGCTGCTGTAGTGTTGGGGCACGGGGAATATCTCCCTGCCTGTCCTGACAAACCCTGGTTCTCAGGAAAGCACTGCTTTTAACCTTTGTCCATGGAGAGGGCTTCCAGGACTTTGGGAATTAAGTGAAATCTGTGAGTGTGTAAAATAGATGGTAGTTTATCACAGGGTGAAAAATTTAGACTTTTGGGGTTTTAGTATGGAGATAGATGGAGGATAAAATGGAGAATTTTGGACATTATCCTGTCTCCTTCTTCTTCATCTGCTCCATTTTCTGCAGTGCTGGTGGTACTGGGTGATTGCCTGGGGAAAGTCACAGTGCAGGTGTTGTGTGACAGACAAGCAGTCAGTTATTGGTAGAAAAGCAGAAATAAAGTATGCTTTGAGAGTTAACTGGACAAAACAGCTTTAAAAGACCTTGAAACTGCCCATCTTGTGACCTTTTTGCTGTCTTCTCCTTGTGTGCTAAGTCTGGTGTAGATAGTGCACAGAGCTTTTGATAAGATAAAAATAAACAGCAAGCTGAGGATCAAAAAGGATCCAGCTGATCTCTCAATCCTGGCACAGAACTCTTATTAGGGATCTCCCAGGGAGGATTCCCACACTGTAGTTCTGCCTCCTCCTGTGAAGCAGAGCTCTGATTCCCTCTGCTCAGCAGCAGAGGCAGCTGCTTCATTCTGCTCCTGGGGCTTCCCCACAGCTCAGACCAAAACACAAACACCCTGCTCTGCTCCTTCCTTCCTTTTCCTTCCTTTTCTTCTCTGCTATTGCAAATGTGTTTAACCAAGACTGCTTGCTGTCTTTCCCTTGGATCAGAACCACTGTGAGCAGCACAGGCAGGGGAGGAGAGGTGGCTCTGCAATGAAGACAGGAATATAAAGTACTGGTCCATTTCCTGACTCCGCCTGAAATTAACTGTGTTAGCACGATTATTTATTGCCTGTGAGTTAAACCTGTGGAGCAGGGTTGGTATTTCTGTCCTTTTTTGCTGCCCTTCACTTGCACAGTTTTTGCCATAGTCTATTCCCAGTTTGTGGTAATACAGCAGCAAATGAAGGATAAGAAAACAATCTATTTCACTTCTTCTTTCCTTCAGTTTCTCTGGGTGCATTTTTTTCTCTTCACACCTTCTGCAGTGACTTTACTCCAGCATATTAAAGGCCTCTCCCGGCTGACTGGAATGTTTTTTTATGAGCATAAATAATTCCAGGTGGGGACCCCTCCTTATCACACCAAGGGAAGATAAATAACACAGTATAAATATAAATAACACATTGTTTCAGCCTGGGAACAGGTGAAAATGCTGCATAATGGAAATTCCATATGAGGGAATAAATTCTCAGACCATTTTAGCTGGTTGGTGCTCGTGATATCTTTGAAACCATTTCACTTAAGTCATAAATGTAAATATCCTCCACCTCTCACAAACACAGGCTCAGACAAACCATTTTCTTCTCTAGCAATATCCATTTCTGCAAGAAAATGGTTTTTTGGTCTTTCTAATGCACCTTTACATTTCTTACTTGTGCCAAGTAGCTAGACAGGCTATTACCACTCTGGGGGTTTTTTTGTTTTTTCATGGGAATTCTGTTGCATGTTAATCTAACCTCGCACATCTCAGGTCATTTATGAAGGGCAGAAGTTTTATGTAGGAATGGGTTCTGTTTTATGCAACTGAGACACCCTTTCAGAATTTGTTTGTTTCTTTAAAAGGAGATAAATTAGTAAAAGCTAACTTACTTTGAAAAAACCTGTTAATCTGTTGCACTATGGAATTGAATACAATCTGCTATTAATTTTAAGTGTTTTAAAGTGATTTTTTCCTAAGAACAGTATTGCCTGTTGCCAGCTTTTGTAGGGAGATCTACTGCCTACATCCTTATTAACAAAACTTTTCAAGACAAAGTTTTTCTTTTCCTTTAACTTTTTTTTTTCTTAATATGATGCTAATGTCTATTCTCACTTTTAGTCAAGTTATGAATTAAGTTTAGCCTTAGGAGCTAAGACAGCAAGAATATAAACTGAGAGCAAAAAGAGGCACATTTTCTTGGCAGCTGCTTTTGAACTTGTGTTAATTCATGTTGTTTTGTAATTAAAACGTATCCTCCATCTCACTGCTGTGTTCTCCTAAGGGGCATTGGGGTTTAAACCCCCAGTGATGGAGATTTACATGTATCCAAGTTGGAATGTAAAAGTCTTTGCATTGCAGTTGTCATAGAAGGTACTCATGTGAATAACTGCAAATCCAGGCACCAGTTTCAGATGCTAAACTGTAGCACTGCAGCATTTTTTTCTTGTCTTTCTAGGATTTTGTATGTGTTCCCCTTATTTTATTCCCCTTATTCTTCCTCCAAATTCCCTGTTTGTCAGTTTCTCCTGCACTGGGACAAAGTGTTCAATGAATTCTAAGACAGCAGTTTTGACACAGAAAAGGAAAAAGGAGTGTAGCCAGAGCTCGTGCTCTGCCCTGGCAACAGCTGCAGGCCCAGGACAGTGCAAACACCCTGCAGATGGTGAAGGTGCATCCTTCTGGGCATGAGCCAGGCCCAGAACAAGGAATAAAATGCACAGAACACATTAATCCTTTAATAATGCTGCTTTTTTAGTGATTTACATTAGCACTTTCACTGCCTGACGCAGCTGTCTTAGGTTAACACCCCCTACCCTGGTGTAAGTGAAGCTTTTGGCACCACTTCAAGATGGTAAAGACATGTATTTTCATGTCTTTTCAAGGGTATTTATTTTCAAAGACATGTATTTTCGAGGGTATTTCCCTGTTAGCCTGAGGCTGCAAATAGGGAATAGTGAATTTTTACTCCAGCAATGAAGCAGCTCAGCGTGGACACACCAAAGTGTCATTAGACAGAAATAAAATTCTTTGTGTTTAAAAGATACTTCTGGTCTGTGTGCAAGCCCTCAGAAGGGAGGTGATCAGAGAGAAACATGAAGCAAAAGCTTTTTTTCAAGTGTATGCAAACTTTGACACTCATGTCCTCTTCTCTTCTGCACAGCATGGTCAAGGAGAGTTCAAACCTGTGCTTCCCTCACACAGTTATAGAATCTTCCAGAAAGAATGGGCCAGGCTGGAAGGGACCACAGTGACCTCTCTGCTCAGGCAGGGTCATCCCAGGGCACAGGGCACAGGATTGTGTTCAGACAATTCTTAAAAATCTCCAGTGTGGAGACTCCAGAACCCCTCTGGACAATCTGCTCCAGGGTGCAGTCACCCACACAGCAAAGAATCCTCTCGAGAGCGTTGCAGGCACTTGCCCTAAAATCCAAAACAACAGCTTCTAGGAACTGCCCAGCAGTCTCTGCAGCAGAGTAGATTCAGTCAGCCTGGAGCACTCATCATTTTTCATGGCATTAGTTATAATGGCTGATGTATCTGCCTGTACAATCACTTGGTGGACAGTGCTGAGTTCGTTTCCTTTGGCAAAAACTTGAATCTGCCTTGGAGAATCAAATCCTGCTTGTTGCCCTGCTCCTCCTGTCCTTCATGAAAGGTGTCCTTCTGAAGCAATGAGCTAACTCTTTTCCATGCCTCTGATGACAATCAAAATCATTCCTTCTGAGTCATGACCCCAATTAAACTGTCCATGTCCCAGAGCCCCGGGGAGCTGCACTTGCTCTGGAGCAAGTCTGCACAGGGCCCAAATCATGTTTCATACCTTTTCATGGGGGAAGAAAAGGGCACAAATAACTGAGAATTCCTGCAGCTATGCTCTGTGCTTATTGAGCAAACACATCACAGGAAGCAACTGGGAAATAATGAACAGATGCATGAACTGGAAAGCAAAACTAAACATCTGTACCCTCACCAGTGGAACTGCAGGGAAAACCTGGGGGAGGATCACAAATATTTACCACACAGCTAATGAAGTGCAGAAGATTCTGGCAGAATCTCTTAAGAGGGATGAGAACATCTTTAAAGTGGGGCTATTGTCAGCCTCAAATGTGATGATATGCTTAAACCATAAAGATGCATCAGCTAAAAGCAGGTCAGTGAGTTGGCAAACGTGGCTTTTTGTTTAAGAGCCTGGGTAGTCTTGAAGAAGAGTGGAATTGAGTCAACAGTAGGAGGCTGGATGGGCTCCTGCAGCAAGGAGAGAATGGAGATTTCTGTGCCAGTTTTGTAGGGCACTTTTAGCCAGGAGATGTGAGGGCTGCCTGCAGCCTCCAGGTGCACTGCAGGGCACAGGAGGAGGGGCAGGCAGGGAGCCTGTGCTCAGATATCTCTGATCCACCTCCAGCCCTGAGCAGGCAGCAAGGCAGAACTCCCAAGGCCCCTCTGGAGAAGGGATTTGGAAGAGGATGAGCATGGCAGTTATATATAGATATATAATAGAAAGTGTTTTCAGTAAGGATAATGAAAAGCTCATTTTTCCTAACTCATCTCCACAAATCATAAGCTTTTAGTTACATGACTGACCAGCCCTTAGGACAGAAGCACCCATATCTACTTTGGAGATGTCTTAACACATTTGTAAGAGAAATAAGGACAATAAATCAATTGGAGGCTCTCCGCTGACTTCAGAGATCATTAGGCTGGGCTTTCTCTGTCAATACTAATTGAGGATCTCTGCTGCATGTCCATGGCTATTCCATTGAAATGAACTGGCTGCAACATCAACATAAAATCATGCACATAACTCTTCTTCATCATCTGCAATCATGCATCTCCAATTGCTTGAGAGCTTTATAGAGAAGCGCCTTGGGAAAGAAATTAGTGAAGAGTTCTAAACTCTTCTACTGTTCTTTGATGTTCCCAGACAACTGATGTCAGAGATGGAAGTAAATGCAGGAATAAGCAAAAGTCAGCAAAAAAGTTTCAAGTGGAATTTGCAATCATTAAATGCAGAAACTGACTGAAAATCTTTTCTGTATCTCACCTTTTGTGCTTAGCTGACACGTGTGTTAAGTCAGTACAATGAAAATCAGAGTGCTTGCACCAAATGTTCATATAGACTCAGTGGAACTCATGAATTCATGGAGGGGGTTGTGGAGGGAGTGATGGTGAAAGGATTTGACTTCTGAGCAGGAAGAAAGAGAAAGG
This sequence comes from Irena cyanogastra, assembly GCA_013397155.1. NCBI lineage: Eukaryota > Metazoa > Chordata > Aves > Passeriformes > Irenidae > Irena > Irena cyanogastra. The sequence goes on from VWZV01007811.1 coordinate 11,081, forward strand.
GAAGGACTGAATAAAATGCAGAGCAGGAAAATCAGATAACCATGACAAATACAAACGAGCTCTGAAAGGCTTTCTGAGCAGAGTCTCTAAGAGCTGTAACAAACTTTAATATGTTTTGGGAACGAGATAATGAGACGAGGGAGTCAGTGCTCCAGAGGCTGGCGTGCCTCTGATACACATCAAAATCCCTTCTCACGGCAGAGCAGCCCGAGCCCTCGTCCCTTTGGATCTCCTAACAAACCCTTCTTCTTTCTGAGGCGTTTCTTGTGACTCAGCAAGTGGGCCAGCACTGAATCAACAGCGTGGCATTCATTTTTGTGTGAGCCCTTTGCTGAGGCTTTTCTGGGTGAGTGCTGATGGGCTGAGCCTGGCTCAGCTCAGCTCCAAGCTGGGAATCTCTGCTTGGGTTGAAACCTAAAAGCAGTCAGTGGGATGACAAGAAGCATGACAGCACTGAAGCAAGATGCCACAGACACTTTTCCCGTGGCTCAGGGGATATTTCAGATGTAAACCATCTGCATATGTGGAGGTACTCCATGCTCTGAGGCTGTTTTCAGCAAAAGGGCATCTAAAAGCCAAAAGAGATAAAAATGAATAGTCATCATTATGGACTGGATTTCTGCCAGCTGCTAAGTAATTAGAGTTTTAATTGCCCGGCAATAAAAGTTTTAATTACTCAGCAATTAGTGCTTGAAGTTTCAAGTGCTTCACATGCACTCAGTTGCATCTTTGAATTGTCAAGAGCAAAAAATGGATTAGTTCCAATTTTTGTGCCTCAGCAACGCTCTGAGCAAGAGAGGGGAACATCAGGGATGGAGCAGCTATGCCTGAAACCCATCCTAACTACTCTGTCTAACTACAGCATGTTTCTTGCAATTCAACAAAATATTTTACCTATTCCCTAGCTAATTTAAGGCCAAAATATCTTTTGTTCCATCAAGTATGAATTGCTTCATACCTAGCATCATTGTGATTCATTTTCCATATGCAGGGTAATAAAGGTCCTGAGGCTCTGGTTTCTCTCTTCTTGCTGTACTAGAATTTAAATAGCATTAACAAGCCAAACTAGAACAAAGTCAGCAGTTGCCAGTGGTGCAGGAAGCAGGGCTGCATTTAGGGTGCAGAGTCTGGAAGAAACTGCATATTTATGATCTGCTTGGGTCACCCCAAAGAGGCAAATTGTCTGATGAGCCATGTAGTCAGAGAGTTGGGACAACTTTTCCATGAAATAATTACAGTTGCTCCAGCCTTTTTTTTTTTTTTTTTTTAATGCCCAGAAGAGGGCTTTAAATAATGTTCAGGTTTTTCACAGACAGCATGCAAAATCCATCACAAGAACTTTGGCAAAACCAGACAAAATTGATTTAGTAAAAATGTTTCATGGGAAAAAAAAATCTGGTAGAGGAAGGGTGGGTTAAAACCTTCCAGAAATTCAAAGTAAGCTGCATATTCTATTACATGTTACTCATAACTCTAAAAAATCTTAATTTTGACAGGGGAATCATAATGCCTTTCAAAATGTGGGGGATTTGTTTCCTTTTTTTCTTAGACTGGTTTCCAAATTTATCTATTGGCAAACAGAGTTAAAGTTGAGAAGTGAAGTTTATGGGAAACATACCAATAGTCACGTAAGCACAAGTTGAAAAAAAAAATTCTCCCTATTCCTGAATGTTAGAAAGAATCCGACAAAATAAAATTATGATTACCCAAACATCAAAATTGAAACAATATACAAATAATGATATGCAAATAAAACACTAAACAGTGTTTTTTCACTCTGAAAATAATTTAGATTTTTCAACAGCACATGGATTGTTTGTAACCTGGTTAATAACTCAAAGCATTTAGGTCTTCTCTAAAGCAGCATCAGATGTTTTCTGTACCCTGGACTGTCCAGGTCGCTGCTTCCACAAATGCTCTGCTTCACTGGGGGGCTGAGTTCAGGGACTGTACACATGTTTCCTGTCTCATTTCCCTGAGACAATGTCTGAAATGCATTTCACAGTGGTGAACACATACCTGATGGTAGCAGGCTCTGGGTTGTTTGGTTTTTTTTCCCCAGTTATTACACTGCAAAGTATTAAAGTCCCACTAAGCTGGGATTCACCTCTCTGGATGTAGCTGCCTGGTCTAAGCTGGTAACAGGCTCAGTGAAGAGGCACAGACATCTGGGTCAGTCACTCCTTCCAAGTGTAAATGGCCAGGACAGATGAGCTGATTACTCTCTGGTGGATCTGTCTCTAGTAAACAAGGAGAGAGCAACTTTTAGAATTGAAACCAGGAGAAATGTAGACTCTCAGGAGCATGGCAGTAGAAGAATGGACCAAAAAAAAGCAGGTTTTGTTGAATATCAGTACTGAATTTTCCTTTTCAGATCCAGGAAAAGGACCTGTACTTCAGGCATTGTTGATGCTGCAGTTATCTCTATTCCTTTCACCTCTGAGGGTTCAGCTCAGAGTCCCAGGCTTGGATAACAAAGCACCCTGTGCTAGGCACCCTATGGATCCAGCTAACCTCCATCCCTGCTGGGTCAGGGTCAAAGCAAGCTCTGCCACACTTTTCATTCACACTGAAAGCCCACACTGTGCAGTAAGACTCCACAAAAGGCAGGTTTTTACTGGACTCTGCTGTTGAAAAGTGCTGCTTCTTGTCAGTGTTTGGCACCTTACAGAACCTCTCTTTTCCCATTGCTGTTTTCCAGCTGTGCTTTTCCCAGCTGCTCAGAGATTCAAGAGGTCCTCAGCTGCCTTCCTCAACCCAGTGTTGCAAAACTCCCTGGAAGACGTGGTCCTGCTTTATGAGGTTCAGTATATGGTACCTTAAACCTTAACCAACACTGAGGGTACTGCCCATACTGGGGTTTTCCTTTCTCTGGTTTTGTGTCACTTCTAAAGATCCCAGCAGTAAACCAGAAAGGTGGGAACACATAGAAACTTTCTGGTCTTCCCCACCTCCAGACAGTGCAACTGTCTCTGTTTGACAAAAATTAAATTGATTAAAAATTAAAGACACGTTGTTAATTCACATGTACTCGGTCTAGAGTCTCCTGGAGAAAATAAACAGCTTTATGTGTCCTGATTTTGTACCAGTTTCTTTTAGCTGAGCTCGACATTGACAAAGGTCAGAGGATCTCCATCAAGGACGAGGAGCTGGCTTCCCTGAGGAAGGCTGCTGAGTTTGACACCATCTGCAACGAGATTATCCCCAAGAGCATCACCGAGATCCGCAGGCTGAGCAGCAGGCTGTCTTCCTACCCCAGGGTCCTCAAGAAAGAAGACTTTGAAAGGACAGTGCTCACCATGGTCTACACGGCCTACAGAGCTGCTCAGTCCCAGGGCCACCAGAAGGACACTTGGGCTGAGTCCTTTGTCAACCTCTACAAGGCCCTGAAGAACGACTTGATGCTGCCATACAACAGACAGCCCTGGTAGCGGAAGAGGAGCAGCAGCTCTGCTCTGGCTGGTGAAGGACACGGTGCAGCACGCCCACCACTTTATTCTATACAGTTTCATAGCCTGCTTCATGATGATTGTTCGTTTTCTGGCTCCCTCTGGTGGAATCTGCCTTCTAGCTCCGTGCTAAATGGTGACAAACGTCTTCAGCCCTGAGAATTTGGTTTTTGTGCTGGCTTGGAGGCACGGTCTGTGACAGGAATAAAGGGAGTTTGGTGTACACCCAGGCAGACCCTTGTTTCAGGCAAACCCTTGATTCATCCTTTGGGTTTCCTATAAGCAATGCATAAATATAACTGTGCTTGTGCTCACATGCTGATGTGTAAGTGCTGGAGAAACAAGTTCATGTTTTGGCCGGCCAGTAAGAGAATATTACACAGAGATGAAGGTCTGCAGTAAAAAAAAGATGTTTCATAACTGCCAGCCTTCAGAAATTATGCCACATGTTATTCACTCCAAATGTTCTCGTAAACAAGCACTCTCTGATTCACTTCATTTGGCTGGGCCAGTGTTTAATTGCAATAACATTTGCAGAAGACAAAGGGCATTGTCAAGACCAGCAGCAAACAATGCCTGTGAACATATTCTCTGCTTCCTGGAGCTGTCCCCCCAAACAGTCTGCAATGATTCTTTCATTATTTGCACATGACTTTGCTTCTGCTGCTTGTTTTTTTTGTTTTGGGTTTTGTTTTTTTTTGTTTTGTTTTGTTTTGGTTTTTTGGGTTTTTTTTTTTGCGAGGAACATGTATTTGTCCTCAGTGGAATCCAAGGCAAGACAAAAGCCCTATTTAATTTAATAATGACACATTTTTCCTGGGTCTGTCACTTGAACGTAGGTCGTCTAAACCTGTGCTTCAGAATCCCACTGAGGCAGGGCAGGAAGGTGCATTAAAACATACCTGGTGCTGAATTTGGCACTGTGGCTCTTCTTTTTTTAACAGTAAATTGTACATTCATTTCAGTATACCTGTGTGTGTGTGTGTGTGTCCATGTTCATGCATGTGTGTGCACCTAAGTGCTGAGTACGTAGAAAAATCCCAAATTGTTCAGTCAGTGAACAATTGCATCTGAGCACTTGGCAGAAAAGGCTATTTACCAATTCAGTGGTGCAAATTATGAATTTGGGAGCAGCAAAGGAAAAACTGTAGAAATACTGCAAACAATTATAATGAACTCCAAAAAAAAAAAACCATGAGTGGAAAATAGACAGAAAAAGGAGATTTATTTTGTCAGAAGGATGACTAGCTATCAAAAATCCAAACTCTTCTAAATCAAACCCCCTAATGTTTGTGCACAAGAGATACAAACCCTGTTTTTTTATTAGAGGTGCTTCTACTTCCAGACCATGGGAAAATAGCTGAACATTTATTTCATCCTTTCGTATCATCATTCTCTATTTTTCTATTGCATAACACATTAAGGATGCAGGTCCAAATCACAAATCCCTGAAACTTAAACAGACCTAAGGATTCCAGCCCAAGTTCTGAATCATGTTTAACTGCTTTTGCATCACTTGAACAAAGGGAATTAATTCTTCTGTGTCCCTTAACAGGGGCACTTCAAGGGCTGGAGCTGAAAAAATCCACCTGGAAGCACAGCACAGAGCACAGAGCAGGGTTTGGCAAACTCCTGTGGGAATGTGGGAGCACAGCAGCCTTGGGGCAGTCTGGCCATGGCATTAGCAGCTGGACAAAGGGCTTAGGAAAGACAGAGTCAGTCTTGTTTCCCCCAGGAGTTCCTGGATTTGTGTGTCGGAGCGTTCGTTTAGACACACGTATGTGTAGGCACACTTTTGTACCTGAAGAATTTTGTTGGCCATCTTCAAAGCCTGCCTGGCAGGTGGAGAAGGAAGCTGCAAAGCTCAGGCACAGAGCTGTGGGTCACAAACATCTCTGTCTCCTCTGCTTGCACCCCCAGAGCAGCCTCGTGTCCCTGCCCACGTGCCCTTGGAGCCCTCAGCTTTAACTCTGATGATCTGCTGGGAATTTCTTCCCCCACCATGCTTCATAAACACAGGATGGGGAAATGCCACAGAGTGCAATTCCAGCTCTTCTTCCTGCCTCATAGCCAGCTCCTCCAAGTCTGCAAAAACAGCAAGGAAGAGAAATATTAACTGCTAGCAGTCACCAATCAGAGAAACACCTCCCAGGCATGGTCCTCACCCCAAAACGGATCTGCCCAGCAGTTTACTAATCATAAAATAGCCCATAAAAAAGAATTACAGATAATTTTTAATATCTTATAATGCCCTATGGCATACATACCTTACCATACTTACAAATGGGTAGCTGAAACATTTATCTCCTCAACAGAAAATAAAGGTTTTATGAGTTTGTTTCCCTCCTTCTTTTACCATGTGTAAGAAAAAGATTTATTCCTTGGGAAAGTGCTTGGACTGCCCAGGTTAATTTAACAGAGACTCTCAATGTAATAATAAAAACATTCTACATAAAAGTCCCTGCCTTTGCATTGTATTGATTTCAGCAGTAGATTTACTGTTTTGCAACTTCAGCTTGAGTAATTGCTTCTCTCAGACTGTGAAACTCTTCGTGGGAGCAGTGGTGCAGGAGAGAGGGGGAGCAGCCCTTCCTTCTGAAGGAGACAATAATTAGAAATGAGAGTGCCTTCTTTTTCCAAAGTTCAGGTGGAAAGGAGCACTCTGCCTCTGGGGGAGTGCTTTGGGCTTAGGGCATTTCTGTGCCTCAGTATTGCTTAAGATGCAGGTGTAGGTTGCCTTCTCCCTATCTCAGTTTTTGTCTTATCACTCTGGACTGAATCTTATTTATGGGCAGTTCTTATCTCACAGATTAGAAAATCATTGCCCCTAAATGGCACATTTTATCCACCCCTTGACCTTATGGATCATAAAAATATGAAATAAGATTATATTTTTCCATTTAAAGTAAAACAATTTTTCATTTTATGAACATTTTAGACCTTTTTTTAATTACTTACTTAGTTTCTCTGAAACTATTGAAAAAAAGAGATCCTGAGCTGCATTTGCCAATCCAAAATCTTCACATTAACTGTAGCTTTTCTTCCAGACCTAGTTGTTAATTTTACCTGAAAGGTCTCAGGACCCTGCTTGATGGAAGTTTCAAGGTATAGAAATCTGAGATACAATTATTAATTTCAGAAAGAATTCAGCCTGCACATCAAACTCCTCTGCAAGTCTGCATTTTCCAGGTTTCCAGGACTCAGGGTCACAGAGGGTCCCAGTCTGGGGAGCTCACTTTGTCTCTGACTAGAAGAGGGTGGGCAGAGGACAGGCAAGCAAATTTAAGGGGCATGGAAAATCCTAAATGTTTTCTTCCATGATATCCAGGACAAATCCACATTTGTCTGTCTCCAGATCATGCATGCAAGCAGCCAGCGGGTTCAGTCCTGAATCTCCAGGGCTTTCTGCACCACAAAAAAAGCATTAATAACACAAGAGCTGGAGAAATGTTTTTTTTTCTCTAGAAGACAAGAGTAGAAAGTCCAAAAATTCTTTGAAACCTGATTTGAACCCTGTGGTTATCAAGGCACACGAGTCAGCACAGGGATCAGCCCCTGCCTTCTGAATTAGCAACATTCAAGGGTCGTGATGGAAGAAACACAAAGACAAAAGGTACTGTTCAGAAAACAATGATTATTTATCTATCACCAGTACAGGGACCTTGAAACAATAACAAACTGTTTCTGTTTAGCTGCCTGAAAAAAGGTCTTTTTATATATTTGTGGGAATGTCAGAAGGCTGTTGATTTTCTCAAATGTTCTGACTGGGTTTGGGACAATGGGTGGAGCAACTTCTACCTTCTGCAGTCCTCATTGGTGAATTAGAGTTGCCTGTAGCTTTTTAACAAATTTTTTGTCTTGAGATCAAGCATAATCCATGCTGGAATTACTGCCCTGTGAATTCCAAGCTCGGGGCAAAAGTAGGGTAAAGGTAGATGCAAAACAGAAGCAAAGAAATAAAATCTGAAGGAGCTGCAAATGGAGGGGAGGTTTGGTCTTTTCTTTAAAGAAGAAGTATCTGAAAATTTACTTTTATGTGTTGGAAAATAAATAGCTTGGTTTAGTAATTTTCAAGCAAGAAAGAAACTGTATTTGAGACTTTCAGACTATCAAACAGGAGGAAAAGCAGAAGCTCAAAACATATCTTGTCTGGCTTATGAAAACAGAAATAACACCACTAGATGATGGAAGAAACAAACCTTATAAAACATGGGAATAAGGAGACAACACATCTACAACCGTGAGTCTGAATTAAAAAGAAAATTTGTCAAAAGATCACTATGCTCCAACTTGCAAACCTCTCCATGTTATGGTGTGATAATAATTCGGATGTGCTGCTGAGCCCTACCTAAACTGAATCTCTTTTTAATCAAAAAACCTTTTCAGAACAACAGATTGAAGAATAAATAAGCTAAGAAAGATATTTTAGGTGACTGTTGGGGATAGGAGATGAGGTTGTGAGAGACCCTTGGCGGAAATCCAGGCACAGGTGAAGGAAAGCGTGGCGTGAAAATTGGAATATCTGAGGAACCAGAGAAGAATCTGGAGGAGAAGAAAGCCACCAGAAGGAGCATGGCAGTGGTGAAGGAGATTCTCCGATCCAGAAATCTCCTGCTCGTTGTTCTCATCCCACTTCTGCTGCTTCCTCTGCCACTCACATACCCCAGCAGTGTAAGTGCATTTTCATTTTCTTTTCAGCAAAGCCTCCGAGGGCAGCAGGCAGTCCTGCTGATTAAGTTTGCAGCATGCAAAAAGAAAGACAGAGAGGTCAAGACGCACAGATCTTAGAAAAAAATCAAAGATTCATGTTTGAAGGACTGTAAGGGTCACTGAGAAATCATCACTAAGAGCTAGAGCTACCTTGAGTTGTGTCACAAGCAGAGCTGAAGAGCCAGGTGAAGCTGGAAAAGCAGAAATGTTGGATCTCTTTCTAAAATAATATCCTGAGGAAGGGGGAACAGAACAAACACATCAATTACATTTTCTTTAAGGAGAGGTCCTTGAAAGGAATGCTTAGAGAGTCTTTAGGGTTTTTTTATATGAAGTATGCATGGAGGGACTTTCAGTTTCGAGTGGGTTTATACAGACAGCAACTCAGGTGAGGCAGGAGCCAGGACTGGTGGCAATGGATGGCACTGGCTACTCCAGGGCAGGTGTAGGTGCCCCTGCTGGACACTGCAGCTGTGACATTGGCTCCTCAGTGCTGGCCCAGAGACAGGCACAGCAGGGCACAGCAGGGAGTGTCCTGTGCTGAACACACAGAGCAGGGGAAGGAGTGAGTGCAGCTGTGTGCCTGACACTGCTGGGGAGATGCTGAATGCCTTGAACACATGGTACAGTCCTCTCTTTGCACATCTCTGCAGCTACAACCCATAAAACAGCAATGCTTTTGAGAGGTGGTGATATTTAACTTATCAAAATCTGCAATGTATTAAAAATCTGCAGCTTGTCCTTCCCCATAGAGCTAAACATAAATCTGTCCAAAAGGTGCAGCAATGTCCATTCCATCCTCTAAAGATTGATTCTTCCTTAAAGTATCAGAGGATTTATGAATACTAGTACTTTGTCCAGTAGAAATGCCAAGGATTAGAAATTGCATAGCTGATTTCAAAAACAAAACCGTAACATTTTGTTTGGAAAATAAACCAGGATTCGTAGAAAGGAAATGTTCCTACACCACTGAACTGCATGTTACACTTTGAGTTTTCCTGCTTTGAACTTCCATGTGTCTTGGCTGTTCTCTTACAGTGCTTTTTCATCTCTTTTATCTCAAGAGAGGGATTGAATAACAGCCAGTTGTGCTCTTCAGGGAACAGAGAGGCTCACCCTTTCACAGAGGTTTCTTTTAGAGAAGGGTTTAATCTCCCCTGATGTCACTGGGAGGGTGACATGAAGAGAGATGCTCCCTGGCACGCTCAGCCAAGGGGATTGTAAAGCACCTGAAGGCTGCTGAAGCAGGATTCACTGACAGGATTGCTGCAAGAATTGCTGTTGTGCAGCACAAGCTCCTCTGCCCTGCTCTGCACCTCGTGGTGCTGCTTTGCTGCAGAGTGATGTGAAAATCCATCCAGTGGAGATTCACATCCACCCTGTGTGTGTGTGAGTGAGCACAGAGGGTAAAGGACAGCTGACAATCTGAACAAGAGCTGGACAAATGTTTACAGTGCCACTAAGAAAACATCTCCACCAAGTAAATTCAGCTGACAGCACACTATTCAAGTGCTTTTGTGTAGATTTTACTTTGTTACAACCCATTGACTATGATTGCTTCTTAAATATGAAGATTAAATTTGATGCCCGCTCATGTGCTTGTATTTTTACAATTAGATTAGTTTTTTTGTCTTTTTTTTAATACAGATTGAAATTACCAGGTCATTTATATTTGCATTTCTGCAGGGAATCAGCTTGCAGTTTCTTTGATGATACCAGCACATGGAAAATGCCAAAAGAGCATTACATGTGCAGTGGCAAGAGAGATCAAAGGACTCAGAGTTGTTTGTAGATGCTGCTAATGGGAATAAAGTTCACACCTTCTTTTATATTATTTTGTGGAAATAAATGGTTGGGTGAAGAATAAATTTGAGAAAATTTGCTTGAATTCTTTTTCCCTTTCCGGAGTTACGACTGCACTTGTACCACAGGTCTGGACATTCATAAATGCCTTTCAGGTCAAAGAAAGTGTGTGCTTTACAAACTGAGGGTCTTTTTCATTCTCTCCTTATTGCCTTCATTGCTTACAGGGACATGTGAGCATTTTCGCTTCTTTTTTGTAATCTTTATCCACTTTTTTTCTTTTTTTTTTGGTCATGAAGCCACCAAGAGATAGCATAAGGCATGCCACATGATTTCAGTCACTTGGGGACAGGATTTCTGTGACCACTGTGGAACATGATTCCATAAAACCAAAGATTCCAGAGGCTGGACCACCTCTTTGCAGAGCTTAGCCACATGTCTGCATGCAATATATGCAATGGGCAAATAAGTGGGCAAATTTCCCACACAGAATTTAATCTCCCTCTTAATCATTCTGAGATCCTTGGATATTTTAGTCCCAGAAGTTTTATACATGACACTTAGTGTGGAGTTTTTAGCCATGGCTTTCTTTCAGCTCTTCTTTTCAAGTTGATTGAAGACAGACAATTAGATGCTAGACCCTCCAACCCTCACATGTTTTCCTATTCCCTGCTTCAAGCTCTGAGGTGGCTTTAGCAGAAATTTTCAGCTGTAAAACAACAAGTGAGGAGGGTGAAACAGTTAAAATTACACTGCCACTGCTTCAGTGTAATACTTAGTAGCTCTGGTAACCATTAATTAATAGATAAACTCAGTTCAATTAAATAGAAGAGATTAATGTGTTTTCTCTTGGAAACCAACTAAGAAAATAAATAAAGTTGCCAGACAAGCTGATTAAGTTTTTAGTGGAGATTAGCAAGCTTGGCTTTCCCAGTACTTACTTGCAGTTTTGTACCATTTAAAAATGTGGTTTATTTGTTTGTTTGGTTGGGTTTTTTTGTAAAAAAAGTGTATAGGAAAGACAAAGACTTATTGCCCATCCCAGTAAGATTTTGGTAGAGTTGCAAATTGCCTTCGTGCTATTCCATTTTCACTACCAGCCTATTTTTTTTGCCACACACAGAGGAATAATAGAAAATGACAATTATTGCTCAAAGAAATTCGAGAGAAGTACACTTTTGGAGTGAGAAAATGGTTTAGATCTTACATCTGAACTGCTTTAAAATAAAAAAATCATTGATTCTTCTTTCATTAGAAGTTATTTTTCTCCTCAGACAACTGCTGGATCTGATACAGAGCCCATGCAAACATTAGCAGAAGCTAATGAGTTAAAAATTAAAAATGTGTCAGAGTCAGTAGGCCACAAAAAAGGCTCAATGCTCTGCTCTCTGAGGAATATTAACCTTGAGGTATAACGTGGTTAAACATGACTGAGCAGCAAGCTGGCTAACCCAGAGCTGAATTTCTCCAGCAGCCTTTCAGATACTCTCCACAACTTCTCAAGTAACTGGAGTTTATCTGCTCAAAGGAAGTTAGGTTTTCATATCAATTTATTTCAGTTATTTTGGTGGCCCTGCTTAATGGAATCACAGAGTCATAGAATCATTAATGTTGGAGAGGACTGCCAAGATCACCAAGTCCAACTGCTGGCCGGGATCAGCACTGAACCATTCCCAAGGGCCACATCCACATGTCCTGAAAGCTTCCAGGGGTGGTGGATCCACCACCTCTCTGGGCAATCTGTTCCAATCCCTGAGCACCCCAGCACTGCAGAAATGTTCCCCAATATCCCTTAGAAACCTACCCTGGCTTTGTTGAATTATAAATGTTTAATTTATAATTCTCTGAAACAGGAGTCAGAGCAAGATCTGGCAGTTAATTTCAATCCAGGCTTCTGAGTAACTTTGGCTGCAATTCTTACACAAGTAAGGGAAATACTACATTTCAATTTATCTTAACTTCCTCTCTGGGCTGTGTGCTGCCTGTTGTTACTATAAGCTGTACTTCAAAAGAAAAAAAAAAGATGAACATCTGATTGTGGCTCTTTTTTAGAGGTAATGCAAAAGTGACATCTATAAAGATGAATTTAAATACAAACTATTGATTAATTCCATTGAACCCACATCCCTGTATAATTTCGCTAGATTTTACCACCTTGTTCACAAAACTGATTGAAAACAATGAAATGTAAAACATGGTCTTCATTTTGCACAAAAATCTGTGAGAGTTGCTTCTGTGACCTCTTGAAAGCTGCTTTATTTAGAAGTCATCCAGCCAGGATGGATGTAAAAAAATGATAAAAATTATAAAATTTATAAATAAAATTATAAATTATAATAAATAATAAAATAAAACTATATTTTAAGAGACTCAGATAGCATTTGTGAACATTACATTTTCTCAACAATAGCCATTTGTGAGCTGTGACTCCACATGGAACATCTGGAGCACACTGAAGAATAGATAAATTTGTAGCTGAAGTAAATCAGTGCAGACCTACTAACTGCCATGGAACAGCAGGCTAAGGCAAGGACTTGGCTCCAAATTTGACAAAGGGAAAGAAAATAAAAAACCTTTTTTTGAGGATAGTTTCTGTAGTTATTACCAACAGACACCCCCAGGTCTCTGAGTACAAAAACTATTGCTAAGTGCAACAAATTGAGCATAAGGAGAATTCCAGTGACAGACATAAATAAAGACATATCTAAAGAAATGGACCAGAAGGTTTCCATTCCCTAGTTGTGTTTTCCTGTAAGAATATTCAGCAGAGAGCACTTTTCTCTATCATATGACTGCTCACCACGAGGCTCTCCTGCTTTTCAACCAGAACCTTGGACAGCAGCAGATTTGTTTGATTAACTCCATTCATCCATTGCCTCCAGCCCTGCAGGCCTGTGGTCTTCTTCCACAGGTCTGTAGAAATTACCTGAGCTAATAAAATCAGCTAGCAGAAATGTTTGCACATTGCTTAAAAAACCCCAAAAAATAAAATCCAAAAACCAAAAACCAAAACCAAAACCAAAAACCTAAACAAACAAAAAAAAANACCAAAACCAAAAACCTAAACAAACAAAAAAAAACCAAACCAAACCAAACCAAAACCAAAACAAAAACAAAACAAAACAAAAAAAAAACCCACCAAAAAACCACACACACACACAAAAAAAAAAAAAAAAAAACCAACCCAAGTTTCCAGAGCATTTCCCAAAATAACTACAAGGCAGTTTTGTGGCAAATTTGAATGCTTTCATCTGGTCTGGAAAAATAACAGTTCCTGTCTTTGTGCAGGACTGGAGACAAAAATATGCTGAGATAACAGGTCAACAGGTCTAATCTGAGGTGTCCTGATTGAATGCTTGGTAAATATTGGATTATGGAAATCAAACCAATTTGCAAATGCACTTGAAGCCATTAATTTGCTGATAAATATGCTTATCCCAACACTTTGCCTTGGCTTATGTGTGAAAACTTTCATTAGCACCACCTTCTGACACTCCCAGAAGGCAGCCAAGACTCCACACCCAAACAGCTGCACTTTTGGAGGTCCCAATGCAATCCTTTTCGGTTTGTTTTTTTTTTTAAACCCAGGCACCCACAGTCTGAAGGATGCTGTGGGTGAGTTCCCAGGGCCCGTGGAGGGACAGCCCCACTCACCCCGTGTGCTCTGTCCCTGCAGGAAGCCTCGTGTGCCTACGTGCTGGTGGTGACAGCTGTGTTCTGGGTCTCTGAAGCAGTTCCTCTTGGGGCAGCAGCCTTGGTTCCTGCTTTCCTGTACCCTCTCTTTGGGGTCATGAAGTCCAGCCAGGTCAGACCTTTGTGTGTTTTTTGTCATTTAATGTTCTTTCTCTCTGGTAATTAGTTGGGAGAGGCTGATCTTAGCGCAGCAAGGCTTAGCGCACCAAATTCTTCTTAGTGCAGCAGCAAGACTTGGAGGTGTGGGAGGCAGAAATGTGCCATCTGTAATGTGTGACTGGGTGCCACCAGCTCTTTCTTCACCTGAAGATGGATACAGGATGGAAGACAGGCTGTAAGAGCCAGGAGAGATGTCCACCCTGCACCACCAACCATTACCAAAACCTATTGCACCAAGGATCCCACCTTTGTCCTCAAATCCACATGAACAGCAGCTGCAGGATGTAAAGTTTCCTTCCAGTTTTATTTATTATGGATGTCATATAAAGCAAGAGGCTACATGAGCTAAAACCAGTTGCCATTTACTGGAAAAGACTAGATAATTTTGTTATCCAGGTGAAAGTCTAGTCCTTTTTCAAAGCTGTAACTTACTGCTGCACTGTAGGCATGAGTTTTCAGGCAAAGGAGCGGCTGTACAAAAAGTCTCCATGATCAGTCCTGAATTTGCTTACTTGAGGTGGTTTTGAATGTTAATTTCTTTCATTATATGCCAAGAATTTCTTTTATTTTCTCTACAATTTTTTCCCCTGCCTTTTTCTATCTCTTTTAGGGGAGTGAGGGGACAGCACATTTGATTTAAGGATGAGTAATACAAATAAGAATGCAGAGGAATATGTAGCAAACATAAAATTGTTGGATTTCTCTCACTATCTAGCACTGAGAATGCCCATAAATGGAGACAAGCATGAGCTGAGAGTTTTATGACTGCATATTCCTCCAAGTTTTGTAATAAAATGAGATACATTTTCGTACCAACACAATTCAGTATTTTCACAATCTTTTTTTCCTAACGTAAAGGTAAAATAGTTGGGCATTTTCATTAAAAATTTGGCAGCACATTGGAGAAGGAAATTTAGTGTCAGCCTGAGAGAAATTCAACACAATAGCAAATGAAGTGATAGTAAGACTGCTGCAAAGAATGTATCATTTGCTTTAGGAACTGAAATCAATCCCTGCATTCAGAAATAAACAATTCTGAAGATTTTGCAGCATTTCCAATCTGCTGCTATGGAGTGACTCTTGCCTAGAGAATTACTCCTATTTAAGCTACAAATTACTCGCAGGGGCTTAAGAACATGAACCACTGTGTCATATGTATGTATCTTGGTGTTAATAAGACTATTAGCACTCACTTTTTTCTCCAAAATGGCTATGAAAGGAATAAAGAAAAAAAAAAAACAAAAAAAACCAAATTCTTCATTCTGCTGGTTTGATGGATTTCCTTCATTCACCTCATTATTTTTTGAAATGGTAGCAGGAAAATAAATAACGAGAAAGAAATCAGTGGAAGAAAGCCAAAAAGGTGAAATTTAAAAAGTTCTGGCACACAACTATGATGGCCAAGTCTATTTAGTCACCATAGGGATTTACTAAATAAATGTCATTAAATATATAACTTGTTGCAGATTTCACAAAATAACATTTTTTCATCTTTGCATTTTATGGAGGAGCATCAATATAACTGAGGACAATGGAAAAATTATTGTTTCCTCTGATCTTAATTGTTTTAAAATGCTGGCAGCTACATTTCATTAGAGAACTAGTTTTAAATGGAAGAAATTATGTTTTTTGAAAAATATTCCAGCAACAGCCAGGAAGAATTGCATCAAAATGAAATGAAAAATTTTGCTAGACCCCAAGCATCTGTTTATATCTTTTATTTTCTCCTATTTTGTTTGTTTTTACAGAAGTATGTGTATATTAATATATAATTATTATATAATGTGTATATTAATATATAATTCTTGACTAAGAATTTTATGGTTTGCTTAATTTGTCATTTGTGCAGTTACTTCACAGAATATCTTCTCATATTTTAGGAAGACCCACATCTACAATTCCTGCTTTGGAGGTGGTGTCTGAATATTTTTCCTGGGCCAGTGATGGTTTTTGCTCTTTGTCTTTAAATTAAAGTTCTTTTTCTTGAAACCTTTCCCTCTTTTCCTGATAAAATGGAAGAGAATTTCTAATGTGACAAGTTTTGACGCAGGATTTGTGGATCACCACAGCAATACACCAACTTTTTTTATTCCACTCAAAGAGCAAGTCCTAAAGGAATTTTTTTCTGATGCTGTAGGTTCTAGGGATGGCACATTTTGCCCAAAAGCTGAACAAGACAGGATAAATATAGGCAAGATAGACAGCAGTACCTCCAGAATGACAAAGCAGGTGAAGCACATGAATGAGCTGCCTTCAGTGCAGTTTTGTCTGTGCTTGTTTCCACCTGAGCCTAGCTGAGTATGACTGACTTACTGCAGGCTCTGAACATCCTGCTTGCAAATACAACATTTCTCTCCATCTCTTCAAAACTCAGAAGCTATAAACAGTAGGGGATAGAGCCTTGTTTGTACACAACAAGAAAGAGATTAAAGAGAATATTTTGATTTATAAATTCTTTATTTTCTCCAGCTCCCTGTCACTTTTACTCGAGGGAGCAAAAATGCACAGTGCTGTATTTCTTCTGATTCAGCCTGCTTTCTGTGTAGGGTATTTACTGCTTTTTTAACTGGCTGCTTCCCCCTGGCCCTTAATGCAGGTGGCTGCTGAATACTTCAAGAACACAACTTTGCTCCTCATGGGGGTGATTTGTGTGGCAGCTTCTGTAGAGAAGTGGAATCTCCACAAGAGAATTGCCCTGCGCATGGTGATGATGGCTGGAGCCAAGCCAGGCATGTGAGTGAATTTTGCTTTTGGGGCAGGCTGAGGCTGAGAGCAGCAGCTTGAAACCACTCTGATCTTCCCATCCATGGGCAAAAGTCACCTTGGATTGGGGCATTTTTTACATCCATCTTTCCTTTCAGAGTTTGGAAGCTTACACATTTTCCCCTCCTTTTTTTGCCGCCTCCCACTCCCCGTGTTGCTCTATGCTGCACCACAGGCTGCTGCTTTGCTTCATGTGCTGCACCACGGTGCTCTCCATGTGGCTTTCCAACACCTCCAGCACTGCCATGGTGATGCCAATCGTGGAGGCAGTGCTCCAGGAGCTGGTGAATGCTGAGGAGGAGTGCGAGGTCATCACCACTGCCAGCAGCACCACTGCTGAAGAAAACAAGCCAATAGGTATTTGTCAGCATTGGCCACTCTCTTCTCGTTTGTCTATCAGTGACCAGACTTGCTGGTACCTATTATAGGTACTGTAGCCAATAGGTATCTGTCAGTATTGGCCACTCTCTTCTCATTTGTCTATCAGTGACCAGACTTGTTGCTACCCATCATAGGTACTATAGCCAACAGGTATCTGTCAATATTGGCTCTTCTTGTTTGTTTATCAGTGACCAGACTTGTTGCTACCCATCATAGGTACTATAGCCAACAGGTATCTGTCAGTATTGGCCACTCTCTTCTCGTTTGTTTATCAGTGACCAGACTTGTTGATACCTATTATTCAAATTCTGTCGAGGTCAGATCTGTCTGACCTGTACTGCCCAAAACACTGATATGTGCTCTTCCTTTTTGTACTCTGATTATCCTTTCAAAAAATGAAAGGAGATTTTAGAAGTTATGGAGGAATAGGAGTTGGGGAGCTATTTATATTGGATCTGTCTGACCTGTACTGCCCAAAACACTGATATGTGCTCTTCCTTTTTGTATTCTGATTATCCTTTCAAAAAATGAAAGGAGATTTTAGAAGTGATGGAATAGGAGTTGGGGAACTATTTCTATTGGATCAGGGCATCAGCTGTGTGTCATAAACTCTTGGTCATAGGATCTTACAGGGTTGGAAGGAAACCTTTGGGAAAGAAGTCCAGGAAATTTGAAAGAGGCTCAGAAGTTTTCTCTTGACAATCCCACAATAAAAAATTGATAAGTGCTCTAAGGTTCATTTTGTTTGTTCCTTCCCAGAAGTAAAAGGTTTAGGAAGAAAAGAATCTCTCTTTTCTTTCACTTTACAGTTTCCAGGCTGAAAATTATTTCATCCAACCTTGTCTATTAAATGTATCTGTCATAGTCTTTTAATTGCCACACACACACGATCACTACAACACAAAATAATAAAATTCCACATCAAGAGAGCACCTGAGAGTGTTTGGGCAAGTTTGGACCATGTGCTTGGACAGCTCCTCCAGGTCCAGTGGTGTGAGCCAGGGCCTCAGCTCAGTTCCTACCCCAAGGGCTGCTCTCTGTTCCTCTGTTGCAGGTCTCGGTGAAAAGCACGGCCAGCCTTCCCTGGAGCTTATCTTCATCAATGAGGAGTAAGAATGAACCCTGTACACACCAGGACTGGACATTTGAGCCCTACACAGGTTGCAATGAGATGAACCCAGGAGTAGAGGCAGGAAGGGCAAGCAAAACCTGACAAGTGAATGTTTCACGTGTGACTGACAAGGAAGGTTTACGTGATAAATGGGATTAATGGTCTGGATCTCACTAAAACTTCACAGTGTTCATTTATTCTTTACCACTGTGGATATTTTAGGGAGAAGGAAAATATTTCTAGGGGTTTGAAAGCTCCCACAAAAAGCCACTCCTCCTCCCCTACAAAATTTGTAAATTTCTTGAAATATAGACTAATTTCTTCAGAGGTTTGAAACACTAGTAGTTTCTGTTTGGGGTAGAATCTAGTAAGGGGAAAGGGTAAATTAAGTAAAGGATTAATTTCTTTGTCAAATTATCTAATTAACCATCAGTTCAAGGTATACAAAGCTAACGTTCTAAAAATTTATTGTAGGCCAATTCTGAGGAGCATCTTATGAAGTGTGAGAACAAAATTGCACAGTCCCTTTCTGAGCTCCTTCTGTATTGTTCACAACTGTTCAGAATAAGAGAGAAACAAGTTTCTTTCACTTTAAATTTTCATTTGCTTTAAAACAAACATTATAATTAAAACAGGACAGGTTGATGACTTTATGTTAACTTGTGAGATCTAAATAGTTTTCTCATTAGTCTAGAGACTATTTGGGTTCTCCAGTATTCCCTCTGTTATCTCTTTTTATCCCAGCCATATTTTCTATGCAATATAGAATCAAACCTTCAGATTGGCATTGTGTCATTAATCCCTTTAACCCCTATTGAAGAGTATGTGCGGGATATTTCATACAGAACTATTATTAAAATAGGATTGCTTGAAAAAGAGCTTTGAATTTGGCAGGAAAAGTAGCAAATCTTCTGGGAATAAGTTCAGGGGATTGTTTGCATGATCCACATGCCACACTGGGCAGGTTTTAGGGCAGGTAGGTACTCAGAAACAGCATTGGAAAGGTTGGCAGAGGAAGAACTTGACTAGAACAGTGGTGCTGGATTGCCTGGTGATTCAACTCCACAGAGAATGGAGCTCTCTCCTAGAATGGGGTAAACACTACCAGGAAACAAATATTTTCTTGCATGGAGGTGGAACTGAACTGTTACACAGCTGGAGATTGAGTTATGAAACATAATAATGCCTTCCTGTTCAGCCAAGAGCCCACACAAGAGGTGCTAATAAATGGTATTCAGCATTTCAGTAGGCTCTGGTTCTCCTGCAGATGTTGCCTCTCCTACCCTCCTCTTGCAGGAGCTGGGTGAACAGGCATTTTTAAAGCATATTGTCCTTTCTTTGTTTTTAGTGCTACTACTACTGACCTCAGCTCCTTGATGCACTCACAGGTATTGTCAGAGGTGGTATCTTCTGTGCTATGCTGTCTTCTAATGCAGGAACCAGCAGAGCAAAATGCACACAGCTCTGAAAAAAAAACAAAACCTGCTGGTCCCTTTATTTCCAGTGTGTGGTGGCTGTTGTTGGCAGGAAGGAGGTGTTGCAGAATGCCCTGCTTTGTATTTAACCTGTCAGCCTGCTGGCACAGATCAGTTGGGGAATATCAGCTCTGCAACAGCAGCAGCATAAGTACAAAACAATATAAATCTGTTGTACTCCTTGCTGGAGAGCCTGAGATCCAGTCAGAGAACTAACAGTTCCAGATGGTTTCTAGCAAATTCAGGTATGATCTTTTGTTGTATTGCCAGCTTCTGAAGCTGGGAATTCTCGAGTTGCTACAGCAGCCTGCACATATCACAAAGTCACAGGCTCGAGGGACCTGTTAGAGCCTCCTACATGACAGAGGAAGACTTAATCTCATTATAATCTGATTTTAAAATAACTTTAAAATAAAAAACCAAACAAACAAACAAGGGGTTTAAACCTTTTCTTTTCCCCCAGTGTAAAATTAACAGCTGATTTTAGTGGGTTGGATTTTCTTGTAGTTTTGGAACCTTTTTTTCTTTTTTTGTCCCCAAAGCCTGCCACCCAGTATCTTCCCAAAGCACCACAAATTCTATTCCAAGTGCCCCTAGAAGCACAAGAAAGGCTAATCCAAGGGCATTTTCCTCCTTGCAGAGTATGAATGGTGTGCACATGATTGGGACAATGAATTCCACGAGCAATGGGCAGCACCTACCTCAGGTAAGGAAGGGTTAGACCTGGGGCTGAGGCAAAAGACAGATGTGAGCATCCCCTGCTCTCTGCTGTTTCACATTTGTTCCTTGAAAGGAATCATCCTCCATCATCTCAGCACAGCCACAGCTTGGCCCTTTGCCAGTTCTTGCTCCCATTTAGATGCACCCAGCACAGGTATGTTCAGTAGACCCTTCCCCAATGGCTTTTTTAAAAATTAAAAAAAAATTTAGCTTTACATCCAGTAATGTGGTCATGAGTTTCCTTTATTATTCGACTCTAATAGCCACTTTGTTTCTGCAAATCCTCCTTGGAAAGTAGCCCAACTCAAAAATAACAACCCCTGGCACACAAAACCCTGCTCAGAATGAAAAAAGCAGACCATTAAACTGTTCAGCCACTTTGTTAGGTACTCTTAGAATCCACTTCCTTTTTGTCTTCCAAAATATCCAGCCTCAAAATCCTCCATTAAATCAATTCTTTCTATTTCTACTTCTCTTGAGTGGATCCAAGGGACTGCTGTTTGGATGACAATTTTGTAGTATGCTAATGGCCTAATCTATGTCCATGAAAGGATAGGCTAAAATCAACACTTGAATTTGTGTTGACCGTTCAAAAATAAATCAGAATAAAAATTAGTAAATGTAACAAGCCCTTCTGAACCACTTGCTGCCTTTTTCCTCATTCTTAAATTACAGGTTGCATGAGAAGTGCCTTGAGGTACTGTACCTTTTTTCCCAGTACAAGGACTTGATCTACCAACATAAACAGTTTCCTGTCACTGATATCAAAACCACTTTTGGAGCAAAATTTTCTGTCATCTTTTCCTTCCATCTTCCCATTGCTCAGCCTTTCCCATGCCATTTTGAGATCCCCAGCACTCCATCCCTAATTAGAGGCCCTGAGCCAGTTTAAGTGTGAAAAGTTCACCAAGCCTTTGTGTGGTGGCTGCTTCTAAGCCTCAAGGATTATGGATTCCTTCTGCTTAGTGCTGGCATCCCCTCCCTTCAGCCCTCAAAGGCTTTTGGTGTCCCACTGATACTCCAGTCAGACCTGGAGCTGGCCCAGACCTTAGCCAGAAGTCTGATTACTGCTTGTCCTACATTTTTGTCACAGACCAGGCAATTTCAGCCCCTGGGACAAGCTTCCAGGACTGATCCCAGTTAATCCCTGTGGAGAAAAACCTGGCCTCTCTTACTCAAACCTGTTGCTTCTCTGGGGCCCACATCACTGAGAAGCTATAAACAAAAGAGGGTGGAGCTTTATTTGTAAACATAACAAGAAAGAGATTAAAGAGAATATTTTGATTTATAAATTCTTTATTTTCTCCAGCTCCCTGTCACTTTTACTCGAGGGAGCA
The DNA here is from genome assembly GCA_013397155.1 of Irena cyanogastra. Lineage (NCBI taxonomy): Eukaryota > Metazoa > Chordata > Aves > Passeriformes > Irenidae > Irena > Irena cyanogastra. Next base: position 32,682 of record VWZV01007811.1, read on the forward strand.
AAAATGCACAATGCTGTGTTTCTTCTCATTCAGCATGCTTGCATTAGAGCAAGCTGGGCTGTCACTATTACAGTAAGAGAAAGACACAGACTCCAAGGCTGGGTTTTCAGTAAAATCTACTTTATTACAAAGTTTTCTCCTTTTATACACTACTCCAATCCAGCAGGATCGGATTGGTTAACTAATCAATACATTATACCTGGTTGGCTGGCCAGCTCAACAACTTTTGGTAAACTATCTTAGAAAGAAGAGAAAAAAACGGGAAGAAGGAAAAAACAGCACGTGGGGATAGTTATAACAAGTTATCATTATTTTGGCTAGGACTGCTTAGAGTCTCAAGCCGACCCTGAGGAATGTAGTTTTCTCACTCTCTGACCAAGGTTGTGGGACCAGACTGGGCTGCTGTTCTGACCACCTGCTGTGCTTGTGAATATGTCCCTTCACAGGCTCAGATCCTGGTCCTGCCCCCTGAGCCCCCCGGGATGAGCAGCAAGTACCAGACCAGGCACGACCACATGGTCTGCAAGTGCCTCTCCCTGAGCATCTCCTATGCAGCCACCATCGGGGGGCTGAGCACCATCATTGGCACCTCCACCAGCCTCATCTTCCTCGAGCACTTCAACAAGTAAGTGCCCCTGGGATTTGGGGAGAACGCTGGGTGAGTCCTTGTCATCCTCGTGGGTCATTCCCTACCTCAAGGAGCCCTAGGAAGGGCACTCTCTCTGAAGGAAAATTTGCTTCTTCCTCTATCTAATGTTATTGCCAGTGGTTAGTGTTTGAAATGAAATGTGAATACATAGCCATGTCTTTCTCTCATGCAAAGTAAAAACTCCTCAGCGTGTGGTAACGTTGAAGTTTCTCCAGCAGCTTCTTTTGATTTGATATACTGATTTTCATGAAGGCAGCAGGCACTCTGGAAAAGTAAACACTAAAGCTATGAAGATAAGAAGCAAAGAAGACAAAGAAATACTCACAAAAGAAGAAATGTCATAAGAACAGCTGCTCAACATCTAGTGCAAAAAAAAAAACAACAAAAAACAACCAACTTAGGTATGTGGCCTTATGCATTTGCTTCAGAAAAGATGAGAAGCAGCTCTCTGATCACCTAAGTATTTCATTCATCACAGGCCCAGGGCTCTCAAAGACATGAATGTTTCAGTGTCAGAAACATGAATGTTTTTCTGTCAGGAGACTGGTGGTACTTCTCACGCACAGAAACACATCCAAGCTCAGACCTGATTCTGACCATCTACTGCTCCCACTACTGCCTTGATATCTCCCATTTCTCTCTCTTAAATGGTGGTAGCAAACAAGACTAAGCCCAGAAGTCATGCTTAATCCAAGGGTCTGGATTTTACAGAATTTTCCAAGATCTTGCTTTTATAACCGTTGCATCAAATGCACACATCCAACATCTTTGTCAGAGCACAGCAGAATGCAGTCAGCATTTGTGTGGCCCATGAGAAGACATGGAAAGAGGTTCTGGGTGAAATCATTCTGAAGACTGCCAACCCTAAAAGAAGCTTTAATATAAACCACAGGCAGGGGTGGAGTTTCACTTGGAGGTATCTCCAAGTGTGTTTGAAGCTGGCCAGGCAATGCAGACCATCTGGTGTTGAAGGTTTGGAGAGCTGTTCTGTTTGTCTGTTGGTTTCACTCTGCATTGGTGTAGTGGTTTTGGTTCCCCAGTTTGAGATTTGGCTAATTTTGAGAATGCAGCTGTTGAGAACGTTTGAGAATGCAGCTGAGATTCCACCAGTTTTTAATGCAGCTGTTGAGAACGTTTGAGAATGCAGCTGAGATTCTGCCAGTTTTTAATGCAGCTGTTGCATCTGCAAACTGATGGAATTTTTCTCTCACTCCATGACAGATATATATATATGCCTAAAGATGTGTGTGCAACCATGACTATTGGAGCTCCCTGTCCCTTTACTGTTCAAACTTCTCATGCATCCTCTTTTTTAATTTGCAGCCAGTACCCAAAAGCTGAAGTGGTGAATTTTGGGACCTGGTTTCTGTTCAGTTTCCCCATCTCCCTCATCATGTTGGTGCTGACTTGGTTCTGGCTGCACTGGCTGTTCTTGGGCTGCAAGTGAGTGAAAGTTGTTCAAGGTACAAGGATTACAAAAGCAGGGCATCTGCAGCTCCTCTCAAACGTGTTTCATAAAGAAATTTTGGTTGGTAAATGACAGAATTTAAGGCACAATTTCCTTCTTCTCGCCAGAACAATTACCAGAGGAAATCTCACTGCTCAGCTGCCCTGCACAGACAGCAGTGTAGAGCATTGTTGCTTGACATTGAAGTATCAGGTATTGCTGGTAGAAATCCATACTAAGCATTAAACTGGTTTGGGTTTTTTTTTTCACTCGTATGACAAGGAGGATTCCCTTGTGGAACACATATCTTGTTATAAGTCCTTTTGGAAAAGCACAGTTTAAAAGATGAATAGAAAAATAACTGCAAGTGAACAAGTTGCTTTTCAGATCTGCCTCCAGGTCAATGAAATTAGCATAAAACCAATTAAAATTAAAGGTAAATAGACTCCATATATATTTCTCTTTAAAGTGGAATGGACTCACAGCCTAAGAGACAAATACATTTAATACCAGTCCCAAAGCCCCAAAATAAGAAAAAGTTTCTAGTCTTCTAGTTCATTTGTACCACATATTGTCTTTACAAAGTTAATGAAAACTGCCTAAATCTGTGCATTTAGAATGGATTTGTTAATCTGCATTAAATTGTGATGCAGACACATTTACTCTGAACTAAATTTGCCTTAATTTGATTTAGTTTACTCTTAAAAGTAAACTGAACTGACATCACTGTTTCACCCAGGACAATGACTAGTTTGATAATGAGTTCTGCTTGCTGCTGACCTTGACTAGATTTGAAGAAGTAATTTAGAAGTGAATGGCTCCATGCCCCTATCAGTCAGTCTCTGAGTCTTATAGTTCCAGATTAAAAGGCTAATATAAATTCTCTCTGCTGCTTTTTTTTTTAATCTTGAGTAGAAACAGGTCCTAACATGATCCTCAATTAATTTGGTTTGGAAAAAAAAAATTGAAATTCCACATTGCATCCAAGACTTCATGCTGATTAATGTTGTTCTAAATAATACCAGAGACTGAAGCATTATTGACTTTTTGAGAAGTACTAGTTGATTCCAAGGCTCCTTAATCTCTGACTTCTATTCACTGCACTTCATTAAAGAACATATTACTTTGGGAGCTGGGCTTCAGTACTCTGCCTTCACATCCTCCTGAGCCTGGAAACACTTGGAACACGTTGAAACAGCTGCCTAATGCTTGTGCATAAATGTTGAATGAATTCCTGTAATGTTATTTTCCTAGGAAGCCCTGTGCCATCAATCTGTTCTGACTTGGCTTAGCTGCAACAGCATTTCAGAGTTTAGGGCCCTAGACCAGGTCAAGGGTGAAAGAGAATGGACCCATCAAAGGATCTTTGCCAGCAAAGGAGAGCTAAGAGTAGAAGTTACTGCAGAACTGTCCTTTATGAACCATACAGCTCTTCTGGAGGGCTCTTCCAGCCTCGCCTCTCCCTGCTGGTAGATTTTACTGAAGTCCAACAGCAAGATTTGCAAGGGAATTTAAAATACCTATAGATGAAAAGCTGTGCTAAGTGAGCTAAAAAAATGTGTTGCACATTCGCCCATGTGAAATGAAAACTCTGGTTAAATCCTTCTGTTGACCAGACAGGGCCTGTCTGGGTCTTGAGCAATGCAAATTCCTTTTGAGTCTGGCCTTAAGCAGACACACTGAGGGAGATTGCAGTCCATGGTTTGGCCAGTGCTCCAGCTTGGGTGCCTGGGGAGGAACCCAGTGAGATATTAAATAGCAGGAACCATAAAAGCACCCATTATCACCTTAAAAAACTACAAAAGTTGTGCTGCCAGGGTACAGAGGCTGGGGCCTCTTTTAGACTGGCTTAGCTCCTGTTACCCCTCTGAGTGACAGAGGGTGCAGCTGGAGTGGAAAAGGAGGGATCTGTGCCTCAAAGCACAGCAAGGTGACACTTCTGGAAAGAAGAAAAGGAGAGGGTTAAAGTGAGCTTGAAAGCATCTTAATTTTAATTAACAATGTCCATGCTTTTTTACAGAATGAACTAAGGGATTCACTTAACACCCATACAAGTGTACAGGAGGATCAATATATCCAGCTAGGAAATAAATATGCTCATGTTTTCACATCCCTGGCAGAAGTACAGGCATTTTTCACCTGGACAAAACACCAGGCTGCCTCCCCTGGCCTCTGAGACGCTTTTCTGGCTGTGCCTGGTTTATAACTAGCTACTATTATGACAGTCTAAGCAGAAGCAGATAGGTCGTGGCAGCGATAGGATCCCAAGCACAGCTTTCCCTCATTATGAATCCTGAATATTCAAGGCAAATATGGCCTCAAAGTATCCAAAATTCCAGGCAAATATGGCCTCAAAGCATCCAAATATGTTGGATAACCCTGATCCAACTGGGAAGCATAGCCCATGAAAAATTCCTATTGATAGCTGACCTCTGTCACAATCTTTCCACGTGATGATAGACACTGGTTGTGGCTTTTGGAGGTTTCTGGCAGCTCCTTGAGGAAGCCTACGCAGAGGGAGCCCAGCCATGGCTCAAGATGGCTCAGGGATGGCAAGCAGTACTAGTCAGAGCACCCTGGGGACCTCCCAACTATGGCTGGAGTTGAATCTTAAAAGAACTTGAAACCAGATTAATCCAATATCACACGCAGTAATTTCCTTTCCCGTTGCCATCAGGCCTTGCCTCAGTCACATCTTCTCCCAGCACTCCCTGACACCAGAATTTTCAGTTTACCTCCTTTCTGGGCTTTTTTAAACTACTTTTTCTCCCCCGTTCCTTATGTCCTTGCCTAATTTTATTGTGCTATCTCAGTTTTAAAGAGACTTGTTCTGTGAGCAAGAAGAAGAAGACCAAGCGGGAAGAAATGTCAGAGAGGAGAATTCAAGAGGAATACAAGAAACTGGGGAATGTTAGGTAAACCAGCCCTGCCTTCCTTGGGAATTTGCCTCCCATTGTCTCCTCTTTCCCTCCATGTTGCTTTGGGCTCATGTAGCTTATTCTAAAACTCTCAGCTCTTTTTCCTCCCCTCCAGGATAGAAACAGAACTAAATGCAAAAATGAACTAAAATCAAAGACTTTGCTACAAGCATGCGTGTTAAGATGTAACTCATTTATTTCTGAGGAAAAAGGAAAAAAAGGAAATATTCAAGTTTGTTCCAGGGTTCCAAGGTCATCTGAGTCAAAGTTTGTCTTCGAACCCTAAAGGATCCCCTCTCCTAATTCAGGCACATACATATTTTAGTGGGTAGAAGTTCAAAATAGGCTTTTTCCCACACTATGAGTTGTCCAGCCTCCCCAGTTTCCCACAGTGGCAAGAAATGTCTCTTGAAAAGATTATTTGGCAAGATATTCATTTTCAAAATGGCTGATATGGTGCAGAATCCCTTCTTCACAAAACACTTTTGTGCTGTTTAACTGAAATATTGGCAGATCAACTGCCTGAACACCATAAACTCTGAAACTAAACTGTTGTTCAGGCTGTGCCTGAATATGAAATCACTCTTAATTTAAATCTATGCTACATTAAAAATCCTCAAGCCACCTCAAATATCCTCAAGTCACCTTGTGTGCACCATCTGTGCTAATTTACATTGTCATTTGCTCTTAGGCTTTCTACCCTCCTAAAAATGCAGGAGAATGTGTTTACAGTGGAATGCTAATATGAGCTTCACCTTGTTAACACATTTAATCAGATAATAATGCAAATACAAAACAAGCATTTAGAAATATTTTCCTTCAGGTCTTGCCCAGGAATGATTGAATTGCAAATACAGTTGGATATTTTTAGCCTATTTCTTACTGGGTTTAGATGGTTCCCAGCTGGGAGCCAAATCTAGAATTCTTTAATTCAAACTAATCTTCCTTGCTATTTTTCATATTTTTTTAAATCCGTTTTTGAAGCCAGCTTGTAATTTCTTACTTCTTCTGGAACTTGCTCTTGAGTTTTCAGGGAGACCTTGGAATTACTTCCTTGCTTTCTCTGGTTTTTATCCCCAGCTACCCTGAGATGGTGACTGGATTCTTCTTCATCCTGATGACCTTGCTTTGGTTCACTCGTGAGCCTGGCTTTGTGCCAGGGTGGTCATCTTTCTTTGAGAAGTGAGTAAAATCCCCTCAACAACTGCACAGGAATACAGCTCTGCTTCTCATGACTTTCTATAATATTTTTTTTTCCCCTAAGACATCATCAGCCACATTTAACGAAGCAGTGAAAAATGGAGTCTTTATTCAAAAATCAGGATTATTTTTCTTAAATTATATTTGTTAATATAGTGAAAAATTCCATTCTTAGTATTCAATGTGAGTTAAGTAGAGAAAGTAAATTAAACTATTTCAAATGTAAAAGAATAGGAGAGTCAGATTTTGAGCTTAAAACATTTTAGTGCATTCATAAAGAAGTTTTCAGTAGAATATATTGCAACTATAATTGAAATTAAAATTTTTGAAAAGAAGTGTTTTATCAAGAAAATGTCCCTTCAATTTAATATTGCTGAGTACGGTGACTAAAGCAAATAATTTTTCTTTTATTTTAAATAATATTGAAACAAACTACATTAAAGCTTACTATAACACACTTTGCACATCAAGGAACAAGTGATTTGAGTGTAAGTTTTCTTTATGTTGCTACTGTATAAAATTACTTTAATTTTTCTTTCCAATTTCTTTTCAATCCATTGACAGAAGAACAATTTCTAATATTGTGATTTTCTGATGATCACTGAAGTCTGGCACTCCTCAAAATATTTTTACAGAAAGAGTTTTAAACATTTAATTTAAAATCAATCTACAGTTCATTTCTAAAGGATCACTTGGGTTTGGTTTTTCCCCAGAATGTGTTTACTGTTTCTTACACTACAGTGAACACACTATTTTTCTGTACCTCCAAGTTAATAGATTTGTAAACCAAAAGGGATTATTTTTTTTTAACCAGAATATTAAAAATTGTTGAGCTGTGATTGAAGTTGGCTACCAGAGTCAGTTTAATAAATAGGAAAAAAATCCAATTTGTGTCCTTGATATGCAGACATATTTTTCTGGTGGGCTGTTAGTATGACTTTAGATATGGGAATACAAGTGCACATGCAGAAAAGTGCTTGGAGCTATGTACCTGCCTTGGAAATGTTTCTGTTAATGTGTTTTTGTGGGAACATTGCTGTTTCTTTCCTAGGAAAGGTTACCGGACCGATGCCACTGTCTCTGTATTCCTTGGGTTTCTCCTTTTCCTGATCCCAGCAAAAAAGCCATGTTTTGGGAAAAGGAGAAAAGGTGAGGAGAATGCAGCAAGGAAGAGGGCTGGTACATTTTTCAATGCCTAATGATTTTTTTGTCTGTAAAAACTTCCAAGAAGGTACTTTTATGTTGGTAAGTCAAGGTTCAGTTTCTCCTCTGATACCAGCCCATCCTACATCAAACTCCCTTTTCCTTTGCCATAATTCACATTGTCTCATCCACAGGATGGCAAACAGGGCTTGAATCTGAGACTGCCACCTCTTCTGTGCTAGCAGAGTTATTAGACCTTAGGACTGAGCTTTGGGAAAGGTTTAGATGGAGTTCCATATTTAAAAACTATAATGCAGCTCAAGATAAACCCTAGTAAAAAAATTAGCCATCACTTATACAGTGGAAATCACTGCAATATCTTAAGATAAATATAAAAGAGGTGATAGAGTGCCAGACAATGTTCCAATTTTCTGCAATGCTTCTCTCACAGTCTTCTTGATAATGAGATTATTTCACACTTGTTTTTGGGTAGCACTCAGTGGTTTGGTGGGTTTGCTGCACCAGTCTTTCAGCAGTGCTGTATGAAAGTAGAATTGCCTGCACACTCAATGTAAAGATTATAAATGTATATAAACATATATTTTTATACTGCCATATATTGTACAGGTTTTGGAAAAATATGACACTTTCTAACTCCTTCTTTAAGAAAATACTCAGGCACTAAAAAAAAAATCCTGTCCTCAGATAAAATCTAGGGGCCTAAATGCACTTTATCAAGCATCATATCCCCTCTCTGATAATACAATCCCATTGTAACACCATCTCTGTGGTCTACAGATACATGCACACGCATATCACAACACAGCTCTCAGTCCCTCAAAAAGCTGTGACATGAAAACACAGGGGTTTACAACTATTTACACCAACAGAGCAGCCAAGAGAAAGTCAGGATGTTGGGAATTAACACCCTGCATTTTCTGGGGCCAGGCTATCCAGAGAAACAGGCTGTGCACTGCCTTTTTGCCTCTCTCTCAGGCAGTCCCATGCATATCCAACTATTTCTATTCTTGTGAAAAACGTGAAGTCTTTGCAAAAAGGGCAGTATAACACTGGTCACACACTTTATTTGATACAGGAGATGGTGAAAAGCCAACAGAAATTAACACACTGGAGCCCATCATTACCTGGAAGGACTTTCAGAAGACCATGCCCTGGGAGATTGTAGTGTTGGTTGGAGGAGGTTATGCCTTAGCAGCTGGATGCAAGGTACTGGTGTAATTTTTTTTTTAATCCTCCTTACTAAACATATTATCAACCTGCTTTTTTATTCCTTTGTACGCTCCCCAATTTGGATTTATGATGTGGATAGTTACAAGTTTGTACATGATGTAGTAGGCAGCACTCCCTGCACTCAATATCTGTCTTTCTTGCTATTTATTAAACACTGCAGTGAAATACAGCTTACTGAGCAAAAGGAAATGCAGAAAGCACTGACCTAAACTTTGTTTATTTGCTGGTGGGATTCTCTGGTGTAAACTGCCCCAGAAAGAAGAATCTGCTTTACAAACATACCAAGTATTTAGTAATTCTTGTGCTTCTGTCCTTTCCCCAGACCTCTGGCCTCTCTACATGGATTGGATGTCAAATGCTCTCCCTGAGCAGCCTTCCCTCCTGGGCTGTAACTCTGCTGGCTTGCATTTTGGTGTCCTTGGTTACAGAATTCGTTAGTAATCCAGCAACCATAACCATCTTTCTGCCCATTTTATGCAGCATGGTGAGTCTAAGTAGTGACATTTTTAGTCTGTTATTTCCTCACAGGCTTGTGGGAATTTTTCAGCATGTCAGGGTCTTGGCACACTGTCCACATGAAACCAGCCTCAGTTCCCAAGCCACTGTTGTGTATTCTTGTAACTAGGAAAAATAATATAATTGGGCAGCCAAAAGCATATTTTAGCATCATGGAATTTTTAATACCTCTCAGACAAAGTGCACTGAGGAATTCATATGCCAGGTACAAGAAAAGGTGACTGTGGAATCAACAAGTTAGGTGAATTTCACATAAAGCTTGAGATGCTTTAGTCAATGTTATTTTAAATGTGTTGTTCAGTACTTAGTAGTCACCTGCTCCCTACTTGTGAGAAAAGACTGGAGTGCCAAATTTTATTTCAGATTTAGAAGTGTTCAAGGGGATGATCTGGCAAGCATACTGTCTTCCACCATGGAAATCAGAGAAAAAAAAAATCAGGCAGAAAAAAATCAGGATGCTATTGGCAAAGGTAGAAGAAAGAGATTGTAATTTAATTTTATATTGGAATAGCAGTTACAGAAAATTTCCTTTCATTTTTTTAATGTAATGTGAAACTTTTCAGTCCAAGAATGGAGGTCATTAACCATCTTTCTCTATTATAACTATTTTATGGGATTGTCCCAAAGCATATTATGTGAACAGCTCTGAGTTAATATTAAGATGTGGTCAGATCACAATGTGTAATTGTGTTTCTGTGGCTTAGGAGTTCAGATTTGCTTCTGCTCCATGCAGAAAGAGATTCTCCTGAAAAATATTTAGAGCAGTAATCTACTTGTAGCATAAACTGCCATCTAAAGGCAGACTCTCTTTTCAGATTGCAAAAGTAACCTGGAAACACTTCCCTCCCCAAAATGACTGTAGCCTTGTCATATATAACCAGGCCAAAGCAAAGTAAATGAAAATGGAAAATTTTATCACCACTGAAAACCATATATAACCCTCTCATATATAACCAGGCCAAAGCAAAGTAAATGAAAATGGAAAATTTTATCACCACTGAAAACTGCATTCTTTAGCCCACTGTAGAGAATATTCCATCATCTCTGCCTTCTCACCATGCAAGTTTGGATCATGAACAGCTGGTTCTCTTAACCCCTGTTCAGGAGGACATCACATAATGATCTCAGCATATTCAGCAACTGGAAGAAGCAAGTTCTTAGTGTTAATCTGCTGTGACTTCTCGTGGATGAAGGCTGAAGCAGCAGCCAGTGTTAAGGTCCAGAAGATACAATACAGAATGACACAGAGAGCAAGTGGGAGAGAGGGCAAAGCTGTCCTATTAGCAGCAAACTCCACCCTCCCTCAGTGTGAAATGTCTCAAGAGAGATTCCTGCAGCATGACCAGCTCAAAATTATGGCATTGGCCTAAAAAAACCCAACCAACCAAAAAATACTTCCACACTTCAGTTTAGAAATTAGGCAGGCGTGATTAACAGCAAACAGGAGGGTCCTTCCAAACTAGTTGTCAGCTGTGACTTTTACTGATTAGGTGAAACACCTCTCTCCCTCTGCTCTTCCAGTCAGAAACCCTGCTTATCAACCCTTTGTACACCCTGATTCCTGTCACCATGTGCATCTCATTGGCGGTGATGCTGCCCGTGGGTAACCCTCCAAATGCCATTGTCTTCAGTTATGGGCACTGCCAGATCAAAGATATGGTGAGTCTTGGCTCTGGGCATGTCCTCCCATGCTTCATGCTACTCCAACACCCAGTCCCACATCCAGCAGCCAATAATCATAATAATAATAGCATCTGTGCAATAATAATGCCTTTATTGCTGCTAATATTAAGCAGTGATGTCTGCATGTTCTTACATATTAGAGCTGTCAGGTTAAGAACAAGCAGATCTGCTGAGGGATCCACACATTTCTTATTTGTATTTTTTTTTTATGAATGTAATGGTCTAAAGAGCTTTAGTAGTATACAATCCTTTGCACTGACCTACAAAGACAAGCAAGAGAGAGCATAAGAAATCAGATCAACACACAGCTCCACAGTAATTCGTGTATGTTATGTGTGGTTTAACTGCCCATTCTGATGATCTGATTGAGAAGTCCAAGTGACAAACTGAGCAATTCACAATTAATTGCCTCAGTCTCTAACCATCATTCCTGAATAGTCCAACACATACCCTGACACATATGCTCTCATTTATGCTTTTTTTTTCCTCTATACATTTTTCCACTATACATAAATAATCACACTATATATGAGTCAGTATAGATCCTACTGCTTTTTTTTTTTTTTTCCACTATGTTAACTGTGTTTGATTAAGTTGCTCTGATGCATTTTGCTTTTGCAGGTGAAAGCTGGCCTGGGTGTAAATCTGATTGGCCTGGCTGTTGTCATGGTGGCCATCAACACATGGGGAATCAGGCTGTTCCAGCTGAACACCTTTCCAGAATGGGCAGCAGTCAGCAACGTCACAAGCCAAACGTAATCTTCAGTGAAAAAAAGAGCAAAAGTGCAAGACCAAAGCAAGTTGGGACAAAATATTGAACCTACATTTCACATATGAAAGAAAGAAGGAAGCTTGTGTATACATAGAACCAGGATCCATTGTAAAACCATGAAGAAAATCCACTGGGAGGTCTTCTGCAACAGCTTTTCAGTTCTGAAAATCAGTGCGAGTTAAAAGGAGAGATTAGCTTTGCTCTGTTGTTGCTTTCTCTGGGATACCATAACTCAGAAAAAAATCCACTCCTCCAAATTATTTGCCTATAGCTTTTTCATGCCTTAGAGCAGTTAGGTAGGACTTTATGCAGGACTCCAGTGGCAGAAGACAAGCACACATACACTGGTGTACTCAGCAGTAGCAGATTCAGTCCTACTATTGACTCCTACACTGAATGTAGGCTGAGCCTTATTCCCAAATCCAGAGGAGTTTTGTAAGCCTACTCCTTTTAAAGGCAAATTATTCTTGTTTTTTTGAGATGACTCATCACTGTTTTGCAAAAACCATTTTTCCACCTAACTAATATGACATGGACAAAAATCCAGCTCCCAACTACCAGCTTCAAAGGGATAATAGAAACCTCCAGAGAGGAAGGAGAAATCTCCTTGGAATGAGAGTATGGGGTTTTTTTCCCACACAGCACTAGTATAAATTTCCAATATTGTAGTACTTGCAGTCTGGGCTTTGGAAGGAAGAGCTTCAGGAAGAGAAAGTTTTGTTCAAGACTTTCTCCATCACTGCTGCAGTGGGAGTTCTTTCAGCAGGAGAAGCTGTGACAAGCAAAACCATACCAGGCCAACACCCTCTATCACTCTGCTGTCTCTGGCTGCTGTCTAGTTATGCACTTATGATTGCCCTGGCTGAGAAAGCCTCACCCCTGATGGCACTCAGTGCTGCTCCATGAGTAAGAAGGGAGAGGGCAGAAGTGGAGTGGTGCTGGTGTATCTCCCCACCCTGTGCATTCACTTGAGACCACACCCCCTGCTCTCCAGCAGCCCAGAGAGCAGGAACTTCACAGGAAGGAAACTGTGGCACAGAGTCAATAACTACCAAGCCAAAAGGCCAATCTCTTTATCTCTCACCAACAAAGTGAATGCCCTGCTTTCCTCACTGGAACCCTGTCACACTCATTAAGTCTCCTCATGTGTTATATCCAGTTTTTAATAATTTCTTTAATGTCAATACATTCAAGCTGTATATTAGAATGATTGAATCTCACGTAATCACACATACACTTTAATGAATTTTGATGCTTTCTACTTTTAATCTAGGCTCTCTAGTTGATAGTGTGAATGTTTATTCTGCAAAAATAAAATGTCAATAAAATAAATTATTCTCTACTGCACATTTTGGTGCTCCATGAGCATACAAATTGGATATATTTCACCCATAACCCACCAAACCCTTTGAGAAGCAGTGTTGAGACAGCAGGAAGTTTTGGTTTACTGCTTCTGTCAAAACAGAGGGATCCCACAGACTCATCTTGGAAATAAACAGGTACAATAAAATGTCTTAGGCTGGCAGAGGGGAGAAATATGGGCAAAAACCAAAAAGCATGTCTTAGCCCTTGTTCCAAAAGCAAGAAGCTGCATCCTTTAGCAAAACAATTGCTATTCCTAGTAGTTCCTGTAAATTTCATTTGGAATAGCAAAGTGTTTCTGTGCACCAGTCACTTAAAGCATCCCTGTGGCCCTCTATGCATTAAACAACACCTCAGCCTCACTCTTTCAACTCTTCTCCCATCTCAGCTGTTCCTGTGTTCCCCCCACCCTGAGCCTGCTGCTCTGCTGCACTCCAGCACACACAGCTCAGGGCAGCTCTGCCGTGCAGGCCCTCCACACCATTTCTGCTCCCCTCCCTGGGTGTTTCCCTGCTCCCTGGCTGCTCTGAACACAGACCCCAAAATGCTGCTCAAAGCAGAGATACTCTGGCCTCCCCTGACACGAGCTCCATCCTGAAGCCCCAGGAGCAGCAGAGGAAGGGGCTGCAATGTTTGTTCACCAACACGGGTAACTTCCTCCAGGACAAGACTACAGTGGGTGGGCATGTCTGCAATACCAAGTTTTGTCCCTACACACAGCAAGCAGAACATCTCTGCGCTCACAGAGCCTGAAGTTACTTTTGACCATTCTCCCCCTGCCAAGAAACTTCCTGGCTTGCTTTCTCCCCAAGGCTTCAGCTGCTCTGCACCTTTTACTTGCACTCATCTTCTGATCCTTCTCACTCCACGCTTCATCCACCAGCATCTTCCAATTGCTTTGCTGCTCAGCAACAAATCACTCTCTGCCCTCCTGATTTCTCAGCTCTGCTCAGCTCCCATCACACCTTGCTGTCCCAGAGATTTCCCAGGGGATATGAACACAGGATATTCTCATTTGTGAGAGATGAGCAGCTGGCATTCCAGCCAGCCTAAGGGAGACCTGGGATTACTCACAAATCAAACAGGGTGTCCAGCAATGCACTTCAGTAAGAACAGCAACAGCAGTAGGTAAATGAAATGGCTTGGTGCTATTGCACATCTCAAACAGTATTTCTTCAGAAACATTTGCAGGAGGCTCTGGCATAGCTTGTGTCTCACGAGATTGGTACAGAGGCATTTGGAGTGGCAAGGAATTTCCCCAGCAGACTGTTTCTCCTGTTTTGGTGCTCTTGGCACACTCCCATTTTCACAGCTGCTGGCACTTGTCACTGCCATGTCCCACCAGGTGGAGGCAGGAAGGCAGTGTGCTCTCTTGGCCCTTTTTCCACATCAGATTTGTCAGTGCATGCCCCACCATCAAATTCTGCTCTTCATTGTTGCTTTTTATTATTATTAGTAGTAGTAGAAATAGTAGTAATATTAATGGCAAGTGGACAAAGAAGTCAGAAATTTTCACTCATAAGATACAATGTGCTGTCAATCAGCTTCAAATTCGTCTCTACCAACAAGCAAGGAATTCAAGTGTTTGGAGTATGGTACTCTCTAAATCTGTCCTTACTGACCCAGTGAGAACTCCTGAACCAGGAGTCCACTCAGATATGTCCAAATTAAAGGCTTTGGGGTAGGGGGTGAAAATTACAATGGGTACATAGAGAGTTCTGTACTTTAAAGCTTTGATGCTATGTTTATATCAAACAGCACATTTCACTGACAAAGCAAGACAATTAGTGCCCAGAGCTTGGGTTCTTTTCCTTCTGAGTGTCCCTGGACCTGTCTAATGAATTAAACATCCATTAGAGATCAAAGCACATCTTCAGATTTAGTCTCTTCTGAGAGGAATGCAGACCATGTGCTCTACAGCTTTTCCTATGATGAGAATGAAAACATAGTAAAAGGATAAACCACTTTGAAGGCACAATGCTCATCCTAATTAAAACATTAATGGAGAAGCACTCTAGGTATGCTTTAATCTAGAGCCTGAACAAATGGAGGTCATTCTCTGTGCTTGTCTGTAGCAATCCATCACCAGGCATTCTCAATAAAAACAAGAACACCATCCTGGCACTTTTCTTTGTTCTTTATGTCCTGCAAAAAACTGTCAAGGGGACTCTTGTCACTTAAGCCATGTTAGAGAGTTGAAGAACTCTTCCATTTTAAGGGAAAAAAAATTATTTGACAAATTCTTGAATTAGTAAAATTGACATCTATTCAAATCATTGCAACTTTTTCCAGAATTTACAACAGGAGTTTCGCAGAATTATGGTTTCAACCAGAATTCTACAATGGATGTGTGTTTTCCCATACACCAGGGGTGTTAATGGCTGCTTTTGCTTTGCTTGTGTGTATGGCTTGAGGACAGTGAAGTACCACTGCTCACAACAAATGACAAGAAACTCTAAAAGTTAATTCTTGATGCATTTAATTTCTTTTGTGCTGTTCTATGAGCTAGGGTATTATCAAGTGTGAGGTTACAATTGTAACAGGACCAAAAGCACTCCAGTTGGATCAGGTAAAAACAGGTTACAAAATATTAGGAAAAGAAATACTGAAAAATACAAACAATATCATCCAGTCACACATCAGTTGCAAATCCAAATTCTGAAACCCTTGAAAATCAGTCCCAGGAAAAGTTCACGGCCGCCCTTTCAAAAGGATATTCCAGTTCTAGGAGACTAAGAATGCAGGAACCTCCCATGCCAACCCTCCTCTTGACCTTTGCTGCCTGAAAGGTAAAGTGCATCCTTGGTGCACACACAGAGTTGACCTGGGGAACACTGCTCTTTCAGGACTTGTCACTAGGAGGTTTCTTCTTGGCTTCCACGTCCTTCTTAAAATCTTCCAGCTTCTTTGCGATGTTAGGAATCTTTAAAGACAAAACAAAACAATCAAACCCCACACAACAAAAAATCCTGGGCTACGTGAGTTTCACCAGGAAAGACAATACCAGGAAGAAATTCTATAAAGTTTAAACTAGTTTTTAAAAGATACTTCTAGTATCTGTTGCCTTGCACAGAGATTAAATCTAAGCAGTGTCAGGCAAACAGCAGATGAGAGCACCTCACATGAGGCTCCAGGAAATAATACTTAGATTATAAGGCTATAAGTCAGTGGTGATGGGAACAGGAGGAAGGAAAAAAA
The DNA here is from genome assembly GCA_013397155.1 of Irena cyanogastra. Lineage (NCBI taxonomy): Eukaryota > Metazoa > Chordata > Aves > Passeriformes > Irenidae > Irena > Irena cyanogastra. The sequence continues at coordinate 48,821 of VWZV01007811.1, forward strand.
AATCACTTTACAGGAAATTTAGCATGACCAGTCTGACTTCCTGACTGAAAGAAGACAAACTGCCAAGAATAAGCAGATTTAAACACTGATGCACAGGCTTTCGAAAGGGAAATTGGATTGCACTATACTGGTCATAACCCAAGAGAAAAGAGATGTTCAAGAGCATCAAATACGTTCTCAAGAAATTTATTAAGAAATATTTCTCCTAGTTCATCTTGTGGGAAACAAAATTCCTCACTGAGGAATTCTACTGCATTGCAAATTGGCACCCTTTTGCAGTTTCACACTTGAATGAAAATTCAATTTACTGCTTGTGAGCTCCAAATCGGCAGCTTTCTCTTACAAATAAAATAATTTTGATAAAATAATCCAACAGCAAATTTTGACAACTTGAAAGAGGAAAAAAAGTTGAAGCTTTTAACAGCAAATAAAAGACTATGACTAGCTCAAACTGGGAAGTGATAGTGTATGATTTTACAAGCTAACTGATTAAAACAAAATTAAAGCAAATTTTCCACTCTTAACTGTGGAAAAAAAAAATCCTGGGTTTTTACTTCATATGTAACCTGACCACAGAGCAGAAGTTAATCCAAACAGAATGCAGTTCTCTTATTGAATGGTCTGAGGCTCACAGAACTGGTAACATAAGTTCTTCTTACCCTCTTTTTCAGAATTAAGCTCTGAGCAAATGAAACTAAGAGCCCAGCCTGTAACATGCCTGACATTTAAACTAAATCAAGAGAACTCCATCAGTGTCAGCAGAACCCTCCATGTACTTATTACTAAGCACACTGTGTGTACAGCTGCAGAATTAGGACCTCGTTATGACAAGCTTATATTAAATGTCATCCCAGACCAATCATCTTCAACATCAGCAGTAAAATTTCCATGTTCATCCTGCAAGTCAGTGGTGCATTTCCAGGGAATTACTTCCAGCAAACCAAAAGCCTGAGTCCCCCTCTTGTGGCAATACTTTATCAGTGCTGGCAGAAAAGCCTCATCCAAGGCTTGTGATACATATTGATACATCCAAATATATTCTTATGACTACACTTTTGTAACACTGTAAAACATGTATTGGACACAAACACCAGCCTTTCATTAGTCCTTTCACTGGACTGACTGACAGGAAAAATCACCAAAGTTCGTACATAAACAAAGAGCAAAATGTAAGATTTTTTTTTTAAAGCAAGATGACTTCAATACTGAAGATGAGAGAAAAGCAAAACATAAATGTCACCAAAGCCTCACCAATTTGTTGGGTTTTTTTATTAAGGCCTGTACAGATTGCATAAGAATTTTAAAAGATTTATATGTTAAATGTTATTACCTCCTCTAGCCAGTAAGTAAAGTGGTACTGCTCTTACAAGGGATTCTGCTAACTCAGCAGAAAGTAAAAGCATGTTTTGAAGGCTCAGCTTGCAATCTTTTTGCCCTCTCACACTGAAAACTGTTAACTGAGAACTGAAAAAAAGTTCTCTTTCTTTTCTCACTGTGAGAAAAGAAGGAAAGAAAGATTGCAGGTCAATACACTTTTTGAAGTAGGAGAAAGTATCACCTTTACAAAAAAAAGCTAGCAAAACTTATTTTCATTAGAGGTCCAGAAGAAAGACATTTCACATGCTCTGAGGATTTTTATTAACAGCTATACTGAGTGGAGAACACTGTAAGAAGACAGGCTATCTAAGACAGGAAACCAGTATTCAGTGCTGTCAAAAATCCATGAGCAATTGATAAACCTTTTCTGTTTCTCCTGTCTTTGCCTGTAGATGGCCAGGCTCTAGGACTGAACAGAAGTTTAGGCTTTAAGCACCACACTACCACAGAGAAGATGATGCTTTGTTAACACTTTGTTAAGGTTGGAAAAGTCCTACAAGATCACAGAGTCCAACCTTTGAACCATGACCACTTTGTTAACCAGACCAGAGCATTAAGTGCCATGTCCAGTCCTTCCTTGAAGACCTCCAGGGATGGTAACTCCATCACTTCCCTGTGCAGCCTGTTCCAATGGCTGACCACTCTTTCACTGAGGTAATTCTTCCTGAAGAAGTCTGAGTTCTCCTGGAACTAAAGTCAGCATGATCTGCATTCTGTTTAAATAATCAAAACCATCAAAATAAAGACTTATTCAATTCTAATTGAGGGAAAACAGCCACTTATTTTCAGGTCAGGACAGGTTTACCTCTGAGAATGCCAGGATACTCACATCATAGTTCTGAGCCAGATACATCCCAACCACGTTGCCGAGAGTAAAACCAAGCTAAAAAAGAAGAAAGAGAGAAGAGTTAACATCCTTCCATCAAAAGCTTATTGGCTAAAATAAAGAAAAAGTGATATTGCAAGTTATTCAATGAGTTTCAACTCCACTCCTACTTAATTTCTTGTCTTTCATCCAGAGAGGTGCAATTTTAGTCATCTTCCTCCCCAGAAACACCTTGCCATCATTTCCAAAATACCACACAATTTTGTTATGCAATCCACATCCCCAAAACTATTTGGAACAAGCTGTGTTCATCCTTGTAAAGTTCTCTACACACCCACAAAGGCAGTGACTCCTAGAAAAATGGGGGAGACAGAAGGAGGCACCTACATATCACAGAGCTCTTGATCCATGCTGGGAAAGCCTAAAGCAACACCCCACTAGAACAGTGCTCAGTGCTGGAAAGGGACACACATGTCTTAGTATGAAGTAAAAAAAAAAAACAACTTCACAACATAAACTGATGTAAACCTGCTTCTTCTCTTCTGCAGCAACAGCTGTGCATCTTCCAGACAAACCCTTCTGACCCCAAGAGATTAGCTCTCATCCAAATCCACTCTGATCTAGGGGCTCCTCCAAGGCACTACAGTTGGCTGGAAGCTGGGAACAACCTCTTCTGACAACTGTGCAAACTTAGAGCTGATGAAGGGTGTCCATAAAAATGCACTCTGGAAGTACAGCAAGGGCAAAACACAAGCACAGTTTCAGGCTCAGACCCTGATTGCCAGCTGAGGAAAATCCTCAAGCATAACACTTCTGGAGTGAAAGAAATTCCTCTCTTCAAAGGCAGGTGATGAGATTTGCATTCAGCAACTGCTCAATATCCTACATTTTATTTTTGTTATTACACTTCAAAATAAGTCTGCCCTATACCATGAAAGCTCATTTAACTATTTTGAAAGGGGACTCTACTAATATTGTGCTTTCATTTATTGTTAGTAGACAAATCACCCTTTGTAACAGCTGAGGACAGTTCTATTTCAGAAAATTGCTATTGCTCATAGTCACTGCTGGCAAAATAAGACTATTTTAAGAAAAATAAAATCACAGTGCACAAAACCACTTTGCCATCTCTTACTGACCAGACATCTTTTCCAGGCTCAAAGCAGCACAGCTCATCTTTTCTGTGATCCAGACTCCATAAGCAGCACTGGTGAAAATCTATCTACAGAAAACTAAAATTGGCTGAGAGCTGTCAAATGAACTCTGACTGCAAGTTAGTTCAGTATTTTCATAAACAAATTGTTGGTCTTATTCCTTATTTATAGTTAGTTTTTTAAACTTAGCTTTAAAAGTTTAAGAAGAATTATTCTTGTGTGTACTGTCCTGGTTATCATATGCTGTTGTAGTTTCAATCACCAGCTAAGTAGGTACTCTGGGAGATATTAACAAATAATATCTGATGAAAACCAGACCTCTGATTCCTCTTAATTCAGAGTATCACTCTCAAAACAGAGAACTTCCTGTTATCCTTAGCAGTGTCTGGGAAGATACCTGGAAACACAAACCAGATGCTTGTTTATTAGCAGTGTTCTAGGCTTTTACCCTAGAACTTCTCCAATACATGTCATATTCTGTTGTGTGATAACCCTTACTCAGAAGAGATAGGACTGAGATCAGTACTCCCTTAAAGTGTATTCCTTTATTGGAAAGTCCAGCACTGCATCCACCCAGTTAAACCTATTTTTAGAGCTGATGAATCAAGTAGTGGGGGAAAAAAAAATCACTACTTAAGACTTCAATTATATGGAAAGCAAAACAGATAGCCAGTGAAAATGTGCATATTCACTAAAAACAATAGGACTGATGAGGGTTCAGGGTCTTCCAATTTCCACCCAGCATTTCAAGACGCATTGTAAACAAATGGCTTATTTAAAGCTTAACTCTGGACTGCAAAAACACAAGGTTTGTGAGATCATTCCTTTATCTCTCCGCTACAGCCCTAACCAGGGAGAGCAAGAGTCAAACATCCAATCTACACCCAAGCAGGGAAGAAACCCAGAATTAGTGTATCTTTTGTCTAACTGTCATGCACTAATAAGAAGTTGTAACTATAAACTATTTTTATCTAGCAACAACAAAAAAAACCCTACAAACAAACAAAAAAACCCAACCAAAACAAAAACATTAGCAGAAACCAGCGGAGCGGATAAACACAGAAACTTTGAGAGAGGCTCACCATATTTAGCCTTACTGAAGGTTTCCATTGGAGTGCAGAGGGGATTATAAACAGCTACAGAAATGACTGAGGCTTTCGTACTTGTTATTATGAAGCTGGGATGAGAAATAGGCCTCATTTATTCATTCTATAAAAACAGGCAAAACTCTCCCAACTTACAATAGGCCATCATTTCATGCTCTGTACCAACACCTGCTAGGAAACTCATTAGACAGCTGCATTATCTTGCCCCAACAAAAGATGAAGTCTAATATTCAGTCTAATAAACCTGCTCTTCTTCGGGGCAGAAATAATTTTGCCTTAATTTCCACATGTAAAAATACACATCTCCAGCGGTACACTTTTAAGCCTGTACAAAACGACAAGGGCTGACGCCCCTGCTCTCACTAAAGGAGAGAGCTATTTATGCTGACACAAAGAAATCTGAGCAGCAAGGGGAGCATCACCGTGAGCAAGCGGAATCTCCAAGGCAAATTAAGAGCACGACTTGGAGGAAAAACAAGCCGTGGAACTCCATTTTCAGAGCGGCTTTAAGGCACGGCTCTGCGAGAACAAGGCTGGGAAGGAGCGGGAGAAGGGAAGGAGAAGGGAAGCCGCCCGAGGATGGGGCGCTGCCGGGGAGCCAACACCGGGCGCAGCCGCTTCGCTGACAGCGGCCGTGGTGGGGCCGGACACGGGGCCGAGGGGTGGCCAAACACGGGGCCATGGTGTGGCAAGGACATGGGACCGCGGGGTGGCCAAACACAGGGCCGTGGTGTGGCAAGGACATGGGGCCGTGGTGTGGCCGGACACCGCGCCCTTCCTCCCTCAGCCGGGCAGTGGCCCCGCCGCCCTGCCGTGCCGTGCCATGGCGGCGGCGCGGCGCCGCACCTCAGAGCCCGCAGCCTTACCAAGAATTGCAGCATGGTGCCCGCTGCCCGCGCTGTCGCCCCGCCCAACAGCCGGGGAAGTCAGGCAGGAGGCGGCTGCTCCCCTTCCGGGCCCGCCCTCACCAGCACGACCGAGGGAAGGCTCTGGGCCGGCCTGCGGCCCGGCCCCACCGCGCTTCGCCGTGAGGGCGTGAGGGGGAGCCGCGACCGCGCCATTCCCGGCCGCTCCTGAGGGGCTGCACCGAGCGGTGGTTGTTTGGTTTTGGTTTTTTGTTTTGTTTTGTTTTTAGGTTGCATGAGCAGTTGTTCTTTGTGAACCACTTTGGGTTCAGCTTCTTTTAATGGCTACACTTAATTCATCGAGGTTTGGGCAGTAAATATCCCTTAGGAAGAGTTCTCCTGCCGCAAGTCAGTAAGAGATGGCAGGCTTTAGCGCAATTTGTTTCAAAACTCTTTTTTCACCCCTGCAAATTTTCAGACAAAAAAACCCCCAAACAAACAAACAAAAAAACCAAAGCAAAACAAAAACAAACAAACAAACAAACCCACACAAAAAAACAGGAAAAAAACCCCACCCCAACAAACCAATACACACCCCCTCCCCCCCCCACGAGATGTGTGTATTTTTGAGCTATTGGGCGACTCTACCCTGAAAGCAAGTTAACTCACATTACCTCTCAGTTCCCAGAAAGCTCAAATGCTCCATCTAACAGAAAACATGTAGCATCTGCCTTTCTGAGGAAGGTGCCTTGGTGAAGTAAAGAAGTATCTCTACCCAGTTCAGGGGGGAAAAAAAAAAAAAAAAAAAAAAAAAACCACACAGAAAGATATTAAGTAACACCTCTTTTTGGTTGTTATGTTGATACCTTGGTAAGGATCCAGACTTGGGACCACTTTCTCCTGAATTTCAGGGATTCCCAAAGCTGTTGTGTTGTTCTTCCCTCCCTGAGCGAGAGCTGACACCTGGAAATGACACGAAGATTTGAATGGATGTGACACAAGAGCCAGGGTTTGTCCTGGCTTCCTTGTCCTCTGCAATGACTGACTCTTCCAGGGGTCTCACAAATGAGCTTCGTTCTGGAAAGAAGAACAAATGAGCTGCTAATAATTATTTTCCTAACACTGAAGCCTCCTCCATGTGTGCAGGATCAGAGCACTGAGATAATAGTAGACTCCAGCCTGAGCACATGTCAGAAACCAGATGGGGCAAACAAGGGTTTTAGTAGTTACAATGCCTCCACAGTATCATCACAGGGAGATAAGGTTCATTAAAAATGTTGTTATTATGCTTAGGCTGTAGTGAATACAACATGTGTTAGACAGTCTTGGCTCAACATTACTCTACATAGTTCTTTTCCTACATGCTGTGAATTTCCTATGTGACATTTAGCAGACTGCTAATTTTTTTTTTCCTTTAAGGTAAAACTATTCCATTTGCATCAGCCAATGCTGAATCATTTTGGGTCAGAGAGTGAAGAGGGTGGGTGCTGTGGATGGCATGCGTTAGCGGAAAGAAGAGCTCAGTGTGGTAGTTATAAATGCAACAATTGTGATTTTATAAATGGGGCTGACCAAAAAAACTCCAAAAAACCAACCCAAACCTACATTTTTTTTGCTGCTAGGGAAGACTTTCTCAATGTTATCTACTGCACTTTGGTGTTATGCAAGTACATTCAATCCCCTGAGGTGTGCAGAAAGCATGTTTGTCAGGAAGTACTGGCTTCTCAACATTATTCTCAATTGCTAAATCATATTCGAAGATGCATTCATGTTGATTGGATATTGTTTTTATAGTGCATGTGCAGTATGTATGTACTCCACTCTATGGAAAATTAAAAATCCCTTTTTTAAAGGATAACATTTGATTTGCCTCACTTTTACAGTAAGTTTGCTGGGTTATGGACATACTTAGGATAAGGATGTTTTATATTAGGCCCAGTAGAAATATAAATATAATATAATATAATATAATATAATATAATATAATATAATATAATATAATATAATATAATATAATATAATATAAAAAACCTTTCTATAGGTGTTCCAGGTATTTCATGTTNAAATGTACAATTAAAAGTTATGGAGATCAGAGGATATCTTTAATGACTGGAAGAGGGCAAATGTCAGACACATACAAGAAGGGCCCAAAGAAGCCTGAGAAACTAAAGACACATTAGTGTTGCTTCAACCCCTGGGACAGTGATGGATCAACTCCTCCCAGAAACTATTACAAACCAAGTGAAGCAGGTGATTTTTCTGTACAGGCAGTAAATATGTGATTGTCAGGTCTGAAAGCAGCACCAATAAAATATCTGATGTGAAAACTTGTGATAATTGTGTTGCAAATATTTGAGAGTTTATTTGAATAAAGCAGTAGTAGTGATTTAGCCATCACGAGGATGTGAGCAAAGCAACGTTGGTAGGGAGGAATAGTTTTTGGCATTCTAACTGGTATCCTAAGGAGAAGTGGTAAGTTTGCTGTAGAAGCCCTTTCTCAGGGCTGAAAATTATTTAAGTCATAGGATATAAAAACTAACTTTAAAAAGTATTCTTCTTTTACTTTCGCAATAAATAATATACGGCTTTGAATATAAGTCCTCAGAATACATATGTTTAACTGTACTACTCTTCATTTCCCATGTGCAGCTGGAAAGGGAAATCATACTTCCTTGAGCTAGACATTTTGTAAAATAAACACCAGATGGAGCCGGAAAACCATCTACTGCAAGTTCTGTTACAGTTTTATTACGTTTAACCTGTACATTTTGGTTTTTTTCTGCCCATTTTCTTTGCTTTGTTTTAGTAAAGTATCTTTTATAATCTGGTGTGGTTTCAAGGTTTCTCAGAAGTTGTAATTATCCAGGATTGTTTGTCTTGCCATGGAGACATGCACTATTATAGTATACAATAGATGCAGAATGTATTCTGCACTTGATGTGTATTGAACAATATGTAATGAGAAATCAGAACAGCAGGGCAGTAAGCTTGTCAAAAATTTAGTAGAACTTAGGACCTTTCACTATAACAAGCTTAATTGCCTATCTCAAAAAAAATAGGTAGCCTTTCATCTCAAATCTTTCCTGGTGGAGGTGCAGTTTATTGTTAATTAAAATTGTTGAAAACATCTTTTCCATAATAACTTCCAGTGCCTTCTGTCTCCTCTTAGTGGCTGTATCCCAAAGGCTCTCTGAGTTCTCAGATCAATAGCCTACTACATTTTTAACAGAAAGCATCCCTGGCTCACCGTGTAAGTCAAATTGTTTAAGGCCAAATTTTCAAATGTAGCATAACTAGAAGAGGTAGTTGAAGTATTTGAAATACTTAACATGAGAAATAAAAAAGATAATTCAACCGCACTTTTCGTTACTTGTATATGCATGAAACTGCATTTCCTGACCCATTTAGCCATTCATTCCATCCTAGCATTGCAACTTAATTCAATTCTGCATTTCAACAAAAGGCCATCTGCAAGCCCTATCTATGAATTTATCATATTCCTTGGAATTATCTCACACAGTGACATATATAATCCTACAGATGGCTGTAATTTATCTGCTTAATATCAGACCGCACACCTTAGTGCCTCTGGTTTTACCCATGTAAATGGCTCTGCTTTGTTCTTTTTTCTCCACTCCTTCAGTATATTTATATATACAGGCAACTTACACTTGACTTGGACTCAGCTTTCAACTGTTTCATAATGAGGTCAGTCAGATGATGGTGCAGGTTGGTCAGAGAAGCTGTGCCATATCCATCTTTCAGGTTTTCTTTTTTCTTTTAATGGATGAAAGGGATTTTTCAGTCTTTGCATACAAAAAATAAAGAAATAATCATCTACCCTGCCAGGAGAAATAGAAACCTGTTCAAAATAAGTTTCAGTGTATAATGAAAAAAAAACCCTCAAACCCAAAAACTGATAATTTTATTTATAGGCAGGGTAGTGGAGTATCTTGAATGCAAATGAGTCATGATTTTAAGTTTTTACCCTGGAGCTACAACATCTAGAAATGTTCTTTAAACAACTCCTCTCCCAGCCAGTTGAGATGTTCCCGTGAACACGTGTCCCTGGGACTAAAAAATTCAAAAATTGGAGGCTGAGTCAAGCAGGAAATTATTGCGTAATGATACCTTTCAACTCTAGCTGCTGGGCTGTGGCCTGACAAGGGCAATACATGAGAAGCAGATGATATTTGAGGAATATATAATTCTCCAGTGACTCATGGAGAGGCATAATTGCATGAGCAGATAATAGATATGTAATGAAATCCACTCTGTGCCAGACCCACAGAGGGCAAGGGTGCCAGTCATGCAGATTTAGCTGGCATTTCAAGCTGTAGCTGTGCATGCAGCTCTGAGAGCTCCTGTTTCAGCTCCTCACATTCTGGTTTAGAGACAATCATCGCAATCACATCAGGTGTGAGACATTGGGGAACTAGTCCCATCACTCACAGGATGACAGCAATCACCAGCACACCAGTTTTCTGAAATTGTTTCTCAGAACAGCACTAGAGCTTTTTAAGAACTCAAACCCTATCAAAAGTGCAGAAAAATGAGCAGAGAAAACCTATTTATAGCTAATCTCCCTTGCTGCAGATAAGGCTCTGAGTGCACCCACAGGCTCTACAGCCTTGGCTGCCACCCCTGGGTTGTGAGACAGAGCTGGGAGAAACCTCACTGGGGACCTCTGCGCCTTGGATATGAAGCTGAGCTTGCTTCCTGCTGCTCAGGTGTTGCTGGCTACTAAAACAATAAAAAGTGGCAGTGGTATTAGCTGGTGGCTGAAGGTACACAAGCTTTCTTTCACCTGTGTTCAAGAGTCATCCAGAACTCCTGGAGTTAAGTTTGTGATGTTGCACACAAATAAAACAGGCGCAATGGGACCATCATACAGGAGTTTTGGAGTGATGATCAGTAGATGGTGCTCTTTTCCCAAATAAGAATGTAAGAAATATTTTCAAATTATCAAAAACATTATCAACATATTTCAATTTTTTTTATTCCAGTATTAGGTAATATTTATTAAAAATTGTTTCAAACACTTTTTTCCTTCCTAAAGTCACTCCAGATTTTCACTAGATAAGAGACAGAGAGACACTGGTTTAACTGACCCACTTCATTAAACTTGGTGGAGTAATCTAGTTGTGGTGTTGCACTTTAAAAAGCAGCCCTTCAAAAAGAATGTGATTATCTGTCCAGATTTTTATTAGCTCTCCTCTTTCTGTCATGAGATGCTTTTTATGAAAACAAAACAAAGCAAACCTGTCATCCCACAAAATCCCAAGCCCCTTGAACTGCCTGGTGTTATTTTCTCAGACATAATTTCTTCAGGTAATTAAAATAATCTGAATTTATATAGAGGTCAAGTAAAGGGTGGCCTGTTCTCCTTATAGTAGTAATGGCAAAAAGAAGAGATTTTTTTAAAAAAAGTGCCCCAGGACTCTTGTCTTGAAGCGACTTCCAGGTATGCAGTGAGAAGTTCAGGTGACAAGTCACAGATGTCTTGCCTTTGCAGGACTGTGGCTCTAAATATTCAATTAATCTCTGACACGAGAAAATTCACACTGGTGCTTTCTGCTGAGCCTTGTTCATATTTCTTTTTAGGCTTCAGTGCAAATAATAACCTGCACACATCACATAGAATTGAGAAACCCCACTTACTTGATTACAGTTATTTGGTATTCACTCACTTTCTGTTTTACTTTGATGGCTGTCATACTCACTGGCGAGCAATCAGAATTCAAATGCTCCCAGCTACCAAGAAAGTTACCAAGAAATTTTGTGCTGCCACTTCCCAAGTTTCCATCACTGTGCAAGGCAAGCCATTAAAGTAAATCTGGGAAGCACAACTGCTATGAATGCTCTTTGGCAGCCCTGCCCCTGCCTGCTGTGCCTGTGAGTGCTTCTATTGAGGAATTACAGCTCCAGAGCATCTCAAGCCTTCTCCTGGCTTTGGGCTAAGTAATTTAAAGGGCCCAACAAGGATTTAGAGTTTCAAATGCTACTAAAAGCCATGCTTCATGTGACAGCTGCCTTTAGAAAATGGAATATTTACAATAATTTAATAAAAGCAAAATAAAAGGTCTGGAACTCATACTATGTACGTAATTTTTCCTGCAATGACTTTTTGAACCATTTGAATGATTCTTCTGTTTAGGCCAATGTAGTGTTACAGGTCACAAGTCACTGTGATTTCATACAGCTAAAGTCAAGGATATTACAAGATGTGAGATTTTAGCTTAAGCAAAATATGTATTTATTTTTTTAACCAGATTGATGAATGTAAGATCAAATCTGTGCTTTGTACTTGTCTGTAATATGCAATTCAGAACACGTAATTTCTTCCTGTTTCAGTAACTGAGTGCTCCCTCTCTCATAGGCTCATTTAGATGCAGACAATGAGATCCTTTACTTCAATAGCACAATTCTTTTAGATGGATGATAGATATGTCTGTTCTACTTGGGAACATTGAGGCTGCAAAGGTGTAAATTCCAGGGATGGGGAAATGTGAGAGACTTAGAGGCCTAACTCCAAATTATGAAAAGCCTTGGGCATTTAAGGCTTAATTTACAAAAGGACTAACTTAATGCCTTGCCTTCTGAAAGGTTACTGAAGTAGAAAACTGAGATGACCCAGCTGATCCTAACTTCTTTCTGGTAGTGTGTCAACAAACAGCAAGGCAAGCTCACACCTTCCATGAACAGATGTTGCTAATTGCACTGTCAAATTTATATGCTATTAAAATAAAACACCGTGTTCATGTGTCATCTACATTTGGTATAATATCACATATTCATATTAGAGTGATTTTAAAAAATTAAATTAAATAAAATAACACAATCTGATGATTATGAAGGGAAAGAATTTTCACTCTCAAGGAAGCATTTTAAAAGCATATATATTTTTTGTTCAAGTTAAAGCATCCATTTATGTTGACATTTAATTTCTGAATGGGAGAGTTTGGAATAAGCTTAGAGATGAATTGCTATGTGAATTTGATTCTGTGATCTTGTGGGAGGCTAAGGGTGTCCTAAGGGCTTTGTGAAGTGCTATTGTGTTGTATAATGTGTGCTACTTCTTGCAAGTCCTTGTCATAATATTCCTGACCTCTGTTAACTACCATAGACCAAAGCTAGCATATGCATTCTCATTCTGATAATATATCCTCATAAAGAATGTATTATTCTCGTTTAACACAGGAGAAAAACAGAGAGAGACACAAGTGCTCCACTTTAATCTCAAACATTTCGTATTGCTCGTGGTCTTCAACAACGTGTACAGCCAGATGCTCTTCATCCTCTCCTGCAGGCAGCTCTGACCTTGCAGTGCTCAATATCTACTAAAGGGTAGTGGGTATTTCAGTTTTGTTAATTTCACAGGTTTTTCCAGGAAATCACAATATACTTTGCTGTTTTCCGGTTCAGAACTCCTTCAGAATTGTGTTTACAAATGCTTTTTGGATATTTCTTATTCCATGGAAGCAAAAGTTGTTCTTTGGATAAAAAGATCTCTACTTCTCAAGAAGTATCTTAATATACTGATAGTAGTGGCAAGTTCTTTTCAAATTTGTTCATGTCTTGCTGCTTAGGTCGAAATAAGGTGGCTCTGGCAACATCAATTTTAGAGTGAATATTAAAAAACAATGTGATAGGTAATGAGCATGAGGTTACAGACTTGAATAACAGGTATCGAATGCATGCTCCTGTTGCCTTAGTAACCATTCCTTCCCCACTGAGAATTTAATTTAACCCACTATGCTATGTAAATTTAACCCACGATATTTCCCTGTTATAGTAAAGGGAAACATTTCCTAGAGCCTGAATGAAATTGCTGGAAGAGACAGAGGCTAATTTGTAAAATGATAGCAAATCTTTGGCTCAGTTCCCTGTTCACCTGTTACATAACCTAAGTCCAGGACAGTTTCCTGCACCCTTTTTGTTTAATATGCACAGAGGAGTAAAAAGCTTCATAAAAATTCACTGCACATCTGAGGATGACTTTGTGTGGAAGTGCACAAGTAAACAAATACAGTTTTGAAGTTACTGATTCTGTTTAGCAAAGTGTTTAGAAAAATCAGAAAGATAATATTCTTTTCCCCTTATTGTCCCTTATTTCAAAAGTACCCAGGCAATTATCCTTGAAGCTCAATTCAGGAGCTGCCTCTAATTATTTTAGTTACATCTGCTGAGGCATGAAAAGAATCATGTCAAAGCTTAACATAAAAAAAGCCAAAGAACTAAAGTCTTAAGCTATAGCTGGAGCTGGTTCTGCACTCGGGGAATTTTGTACTGTCATATCTTAAAGATATAAAAGGAGAAAGGGGGTCAAACTGTGCTCCCTTCACGTCTTCTTGAACTGGCCCCTAAAAGATCTGATATGAGTTCCTACAGTAAAAATTTGTGCTGGCACTGCTCAAGGGCATGAGGAGGTGTGATCCCTGAGCAACAGATAAGCTAGCTGAAAACCTTGGTAAGAAGCATTTACAGAAAGAAAAAAACACATTTTAATGTGTTGCAGGGTGCGTTGTATGAAATGCATCTTCTGAGCTGTTTTACCAACAAGAGCCCTTTGCATCAGTATACCCTGGAGTCAGTGAGGCCTCACTAGACACTCTCCTTTTGTTTCAATTTTACCAGATGTGCATCTTTTTTTTCCTCATTTCAATATTTTATTTTGCTGTTTCAAAACTTTCATTTTCCTTCTGTCTAAAACATTTGGAAAAGCACAGCTGTGTGGGCATGCCACATGGCCCTGGTAAGGCTCCTGATGTGCAGCAACACATAAAACAAGATCATTTGGAATGGTCTGTTGGGCTGATGGCCTGGACCTCAGGCAGGAATGTTTAAGCACAGTCTCCAGAGAGGCTAGAGACTTCTTTGGATGAGGAAGGTGCCTGCTGAGAAAAACAGTTGTAAGCATAAAATGAAAGTTTAAGGCACTATGTAGGAGCAGAACCACACAAAGGGAAGAAGCACAACTGAGAAGCACTCCTCAATCCTAGTACTCCCTAATTTTTTTTGTGTACTATATCAATATTTTGCATGCATTATATTATTTATTAGGTAAATGCATCAGGACAAGTGACATGATTTTCAAAGTCCCATGCCACCTCAAATAAAAAGGCCCATAGGAACAGAAGAAAAATAATTGAATTATGCAAGTTTTTGGAAAAAACGATTTTGGACCAAAGTCAGTGTGATTGGCATAATTTTGGAAATGAAGAAATTGAGGTATAGAGAAGTAACAGAGTTTGATGCAAGGTCACCCATCTCTCTGACAGTACCACAGTGAATACAATTCAGGAATCTGTAGACTAAATCCAACATTTTCTGCAACATTATCCTGTTGAAAGTGTGTGTGGGGTGATATTTGGCACGTAGATGCTCACACATCTATGCACAAACTCTTATACCAGCAGATATTGTAGAACTAACTGGAAATATAATTCTGTACTGTCCCACACTAGCAATCACCTTGTCAGGAAGGCATTGAGCACATCTTATCAGAGTGCAGAATAATCTCACCTCTAATTACTTTCACCTTTTCAATCCATTAAGAGGCCCATCTCTGTTGTGCCTTCCATCTATTTTTTTTTAGGAGACCCTACTGATCTAACATGTATTGATCTGAGTTTGTCTTCCAAATTTCTAATTTGTTTATATGCTCCTAAATGGCTCTAGAGGTGTTTCTGCCAGGATTCTGGCAGAATCTGAAATAGACTTTTTCTGATAAACAAACATGCAACTTATATCATTTTTATAACAATATTTGATTACTGTTCATTGTGTTTTTACAAAATACTTCAATGTAGTAAAGGACAGCATCGGCCTTTAGGTACAATGACTACTTTTATAAATGCTGCAATTTATCCTTTCAGTGAACCCATTTAAGCAAGCTGAAGTTATCCTGCCTAAAATTGTCCCAAGGGAACAATGGGATCTACTTTTTATTTTTTAAAAGGTATGTTTGCATTATCACAGACCCTGCAAATTAAAGTCATATTGCCTATTATAAAAAAATAATAACTTAGCAAGTATAGAATGCAAGCCACCAAGAGAAATAAATCAGATTTTTCTTATTTTCCCTGTTATATTTGTCATGTACTTAATTTGTTGTGATGCTGTTCTGATCCTCTGTTATTTTGAGAATCAGAACTAATTAGAAATTTGCTTGCAGTACTTCCACTAGAAATCCCCTTTTTATACATTTTCTTTGGATATTTGTTTATGTTTTTATAAGGAATGGTAGTATAATGGTTCCATATTACTGTGGGTGCTAGTCTCAGTGTAACTTCTCAGAAACTTCTTTTTGCTTGAGATCGCTTTTAATCTTTAGGAAATTTTTTAGATGAAATATTATAAAAAGATCATAAAATCATAGAAAGGTTTGGGTTGGAAAAGACCCTAAATGTCATCTAGATCCTACCCTCCCTCCCTTGCCGTGGGCAAGGACACCTTTCACTATTCCAGGTTGCTCAGAGCTCCCTCCAACCTGCCCTTAGACACTTCCAGGGATGGGGCAGCCACACCTTCTCTGGGCACCCTGTGCCAGTGCACTGAAATTAAATGCTCAGAGGGTAAATTCGGTCCTAACTACTCCTGGGGATACTACTAAGTTAGCTCACCAGAAACTCTGATTTCTAAAGCCACCACTGGGCTGTCAGATGAAGACTGAGGATCTTCAACCATGTAAGTCTGTATGTTCCTGGTGGTGGAGGGGACATTCTTCCTTCTGCAGCAGGTGGCTCTGTCTGGGGTAGGATTTGGATGCAAGCTTGGCATTAAGGGGCTGAGCCTATTGGAAGCCACTCAGTTTGCCCTCTTTTGCAGGCTGTTTTCCTTAGAGAACTGCTAAATTCCAACTCAATTCATTGTAGTTTGCCCATCTGTACTCTCAAGACAAAAAAAACTCTCTCCATTTCCATTGTGAACCAATGCCTTGCACGCTTGCTGTCGGTCTGTAATCCATCTCAGCAGCCTTATTATCGTCCACTGTCCAACACAAAAGAGTTTGCATCTAAGTGTTGTATTTCCAACTCAGAAAACCCAGGAGAAAAGTTCTAGCTGCAGAGAGAGAGCAGTTTTTCTCAATCTTCCATCTTTGGATCTCTTTGATTATGTCTCCATTTTATCTTTTTGTAACTTCCTGGCACATGTTTTGGATGCTTCAAAAGCAGAGGAAAGAGATGACAACTTTTTAACCATATAAGTTAAATTTTTCTCTTACCACAAGAGCAGCAAGCCAGTCAAGGAAGCTCTTGACAAGCTAAAAACAAGGAAAGTTCTCTTTCTTGCATAGAGTAAGAGCTGAACTTCTGAGAACTGGAAAAGAACAAAGCCTCTGTGCAGAGCCTGGGCACAGTGGGAAAGATTCACAGACACTCTGTCCTACTGCACAGACTTGTGAAATGAAAGCACACAGTGTAAGTTGATATCTAAGACAAATTGCATTTATGAAATTACTTTTATATAATCATTTAAATGCTCTTTGTCCCACTGTAGTGTTGGAGTTATTGATTATGAGCTAGAAAATCAATTCTGTTGCTTTCCCAGCATAAAGAGAAATGTGGAAATGGGGATACATTCATGAGGCTTCTTTTGCTGGTAACTCAAAATGCCCCTAGGAATTTTAACAATGCAGAGAACATCTCAGCTCAGAAAAACAGAGAACATGAAGGTATCAGCTCCCATGTACACAGAATTTGCCAAGCCTTTGGATGTGAGAGACTGATGTTTTACCAGATTTCCCTATGGCCAAAGTTTACCTAGACAATTCTTCATTTGGTCTTATGGATATCTCACAATTTTCTGAGGCTCCTGCATGTCCAACTGAGTGCACACGTGCTTGTCTGCCATCTGCCAATAATGGTTCATCTATAAAACACACCCTGCCAGTAAATGGATAAAAACAAGTAGAGTTAAGAGACTCGACCACAGAAGACTTCTCCTCATTACAACAAACTGTCTGAAGGCCCTGACAATTTATTTCATTACAAGCCTTGCTGATGCAGACAGACCTTAACAATATTCTGCCAATGATCCACTGTGGAGTAGCAGTTATCTTGCACTTTTCATTTAGAGTTGTTTTTCTTCCACGTTTTTCCTCTAGGTTTTCTCTTAAGACAAAGTTAAAAGGCACATTTCAATCTACCAGGCTGGTGTTGTTAAGCTCATGCACTGAATTCCCATGGGGAGAAAGAAAAAACAAAACTTTCTACTGGAAAGGGGAAAACCAAACTCTCTGCTCCAATTATGTTAATCAGGAATCTGTCTGCAGGAAGGAAAGAAAGAGCTAAGTGGAATTAATAGAGGAGAAAAAACCCCATTTTATTATTTATATTTGACTGCATGCACCTGACATCTTGCACTCCAGAGTCCTTGCTGTCAATAAAAATATACCACCAAATATAGTTAAAGAGCTGTACAGCAGCATTTCCTCTTTATTAGGAAGCAGGAAATATATGAAAATATATGTCAGAATTACACACTCATAGAAAATAGGGCTGGGAGGGATCTTATGTAATCATCAGGCTCATACTGGCACCTCATGCCTAAAATATACCTGCCAGACATCTGGAAAACCTCCAGCAGTGGACATCCCACAGCTTTTTTGGACTAACAATTCCTTGTCTTAAGTATTAATCTCTTGCAAGAAAGCACAGACATTCCCTGAAGCCCTGTCCTGTTCTACCAAAACCCAGCCTCTTACAGTACCACTGGAAGCTGCTGTAGAGCGCTGGAGTTGGCCCTGACAGTCTCTCTCTTTCCTTTTTATGCAATATTACCCTGTCCAAATAGGTCTGATGGCAGCTGTTGCTAAGCAGAGCCTAAAGATCAAAATGTTTTCTCAGATATTTGTCTCAGGTACGTCTGGATTCTGCCCATTCACGAGTGTGGGTGCAAGAAGGAGGAACAGAAAATGAAGCTGAGAGAGGAGCAAATACAACACCTGGAAGATACTGGTGTGCCCTGGCATTGGATGCATAAGTGCTGCCAATTTTCCTCTGAGCTGTGTGGCAGGAGCAACGAGAAGCGATGGCATTTGTCACGAGGGTAAATAGGGTTGCTCAAGTGTGATAGGCCATGAAGTTTTCATGCACTGCTAATCAGAAATGTGGTGAAATGCCTGTTTTCCCCTCCTTTTTAGTGCAGCAGTTGCCACCACGTGCCCTTACCACCAGAAGGACAGGGACAGTAGCTGGACCCTCCTGGGTTCACACAGCTTCAGTTATGCCCCGAGCAATTGGTTTTCAGTGCAGTCAGAAGAACCTGGAATTGTGGGGTTTAGGTAGTTTTGGTTTGTCTTTTTTTTTTTTTAATTCTGTTTTCCATTACCTATGGAGTACCATGTCAAGTAGCAGCACACAATATCACATTGTTTCCTTCATTTCATCTGGCATCTGGAGCTTTGGGGTTATACCCTGCAGAAATCCAGACACTCTCCTCATGATGCCTACGTTCATATCATCTAGAAAAAAATTTCTTTATTGGAGTTTAATGCCTAGCAGCCTCTGCTATTTGGGTGCAATTTTCACAAACAACAAAATTACTTCCATAATGAAAATGGCTCTTGAAAATGTATCTGCTGTGTATTTTTAGCACAAATTTGCTTTCACCCAAAACCAGTTTAAATTATTTTACTGCTGAATTAGGATAATGATATGTTAGATCTTTTAGCAGAAAATGAATCTATTTCCAATTTAAATGTTGTAGGTTTTAAAAGAACAGATCACTTTACATAGTGTTGGGAAAACCTACCATTTTATGGAACTGAAAATTCAGCCACAGCTGGTAAAATAATCAAGAATTCAATTTCTGTATAGTGGGCGGGAGAAAAAAAAAAGTGACTCCAAGCAGATTGTTTGCTTGACTGAGGAGAGAGTTTTAAAAATGGCATTGGGGCCTGTGAGCACAGAGACACACCCTAATGTGGTGCTCTTCCAAACACAATCTCTCCTCAGCAAACATGGCCTGTGATGAAGACCCATCTCCTATCAAAACTGCCAGGCAAGTCACAGTGAATCCCTGGCATCGTGATAAGGACTCTGTTTTGTTCTCTTTATTTATGCAAAATCCCCATGGGAGCAGAAGTGGTTTGGTTGGGAGTGTTTTCTGCTTGGCACAGTGGGTGGGTTTGCTGAGGAAAGGGAAGGATTTGAGCTTGCTGGGGGCTCTGTGCTGCTCTGGACAGGATGAAAGCAAGGCTTGGGCTGTGCCCTTGTACATCACTCTCCTTCCTTCTGCCCTGACTCTCCCAGGCCAGCTGCAGCCAGTTTTATTCTCCAGCAACACTCATTGCTGAGGATGGTGATGCTAACGCTATATGAATAAGGCAATAATGGGTAAAATCTGCAGGCTGAGGGATGGAGAGTGTCCCCCTCCCTTTTTAAAGAGCATCCACAGCTCTCACCTCATCCCCAGTCAGTAGGAAAACACCTCCCTTATTTTTTAATCTGCTTTTGAACATAGTGCTGGCGCAGGGTGAGGTTGGTCTCTTTAAGGGACAGAGAAGGGACAGAGAAATGCTCATTCCCTAAGCAGTGCCTCTCTGAGAAGGGTGAAGAATGCAATCTGAGGCAAACTGGAGAGGCAAGAGGATGATTTTAGACAGCAGGCTTGCTGGGGCAACATATTTATCTATTTATTATTTTAGGCTTTGTTTATAAAGAAACATGCTGGCTATATCTGTAATATTTAAAATAGTTCAGTTGGTGGTAGGCGTGGGAAGGGAATCTAAACAGGGATTCTGGGCATTTTCCTTGCTGCTCCTTCTGACATGTCAGTTCAGAGCAGTTGGTAACATAGCGACAGGCTGCAGCACTTCATTATCACCACAATCTGCTACCTTTTTAATAGAGTATCTGACATTTCAGTCAGACAGAGATCTGGGTCCTTAAGCTGGCAGGAACTTTATGCCTTGCACTCGAGAACATCACCAGGCTGGGTGTGGGGATGAGGCAGGGCACAGGCTGCCAGTGTTTGTCTAAATATGCCAAAGAATGGCATTCAGGTGAAAGGCAAAAATATATAAATACTAATGGAAAATTGCCAACAGGATCCAACCCATCCTCTGCCACCTGGCAAAACCAGTTCCCTGTTATGCAGCTTCCAGCAAGGGCTCACACAAGTGTTTATTTGAGAGGAGAAAACCCAAATGTCACTTGATCTTTGTTGGCAGTGCTGAGGTACCCAGTGAGGCAGGGCTGGTGTTGCCTGTGCCAGGGGGTTGTAGGGAAGATGCCAGCACTGAAAGTGGTGTGGCCACAGGGTTGCAACTGTGTTAGCCAGGCAAGAGGCACAGGAAGGACTGTAATTTGGGATTGTAATGCAGGGAAAAAATTGAGTTTGGAAAGTTCTGACTTAAAAGAAGTAACTCCATGCCTAAGGCTTTTCTTAGGTATGTTATTATTTCAGACCTGCCTCTTTTGTGTGGCTTTGTGAGGCTCATCTTGACTGTTCTTTTTTGCTCTGCCTACATGCCTTTGTTAATAATCTGCCATCAGAAAACCTGAATAAATGGCAGGAGTGAAAATGTGTAATATCTATCTATATCTATAATATGTATCTATATCTATTGCTTATTCGAACCTCTGCGTATCAAGAGCTCAATTATAAAATCTTTAATAAAATCAGACCTGGAAAGCAGATGTTACTAACATTAATTTTCCAGATGGGTAAACTGAGGCACAAGCAGTTACTGGCCATGTGCAGGCTTTCCTACCTTTACTGGGTAGCAGAGTTTCTCCCAGGAAGACTGTGAATTTTTTACATTACATGGAAAAGATGCCCAAAAGTTATAGGATTTGGCTGCAAATAAGTAACCTAACTTTGAGATCAGAAAGTTCTGGCTTGCTGAAGTTTGGCTTTGCCACTTTAAGAACACTGGCAAGCCTGATGTTTGCTGTTACAGCCCATTGAGATTTCAGCCAGGGGTACCAGCACGACTGAGAAGTTTAAATGCTGTGCTAGATGCTGATCAGCAGAAGATCTGCTCTGTTTGCCCCACAGCTACACAAGAGTAATGTGTGAAATCCTCATTGTTTGTAATGCTTTCTGTGTTATCCAACTTGAAAGGCTAGATAAGCTTTTGTTAATATTTCAGCAAAATTTGTATCTTAAACGAATCTTTGATCAAAGCTTAAAATCACCTCATTTGATCTAAGCTGACTTTACAGATAGAAGTAGAATAAGGGGATGATTTTCAGTATTCTCCATTTTATCTTGGCTGGAATAGTTTTTCTCAATAATTCATGCACTACAACATCCATAATCTTTCTTTTATTATGGCTAGACTATTTGTTTTAGTACTAGGTTTAAAATGTCACATAGGATAACTATGGGGGTTCTGTGGACTGAATTGTTAACAGCACTTTTCTGCTTTGTAATTCACTTAGACCATAGGCTGATAATGAAAATAAAAGCCTGTGACCCTTTAAGTTATACTAACACATTATGATTGCTGCAGTGAAAAGAAAGGTGAAACCTTTTTCCTGTCAAAGAGAAGCAAGTATGTAAAACACAATCTTGGTCTGATTTGTGAGCAATATTTAGCACAGTGATTTAGTGACACCTTTATAAAAGCGCCCCAGTAATTTGGGACATTTATCTTAATTTTTGCAATCATCCAAAACCTGTGAAAGCTTAATATTCATTGCAAATCAGGGGGACTTGAATTCCTAAGTGTCAAAGCCTTTTGAAAAACAATGATTCGATTCTCAGAAGCTTGCTTTTCCTTCTAAAACTCTCAGTTCAAATTCAGGGGTTTTGTTTGGGTTATTTTAATGTATTAAACTTCCTTAATAAAGACACAAGTTTGCCTTAAAGGGTCTTTCACACTTAGAGAGTATATGTGGGAGGATTCCATGTTATGCTGAAACTCATCATACATCTCCTGGGAAGGACTGAACTTGCTCACTGAAGTTCACTGCCTGTGAATGGTAAAGTAATAAAATATTAAGAGAGGATGCTGAGCATGCATTAATTGATCCAACACACTTCCTGCCCAGTGGAGGGCTGGCAAACACCAGAAGACAACACTTGGAACTCAACTCAAGGAAGGGTATTGCATAGTGAGAATGTGCCTGGGTATTATCCTGATGCTGTTTCTAGATGTGTTGAACATGCTTTTCATAGTGCTTGGAACCCACCACGGTGCTGGAGGTCTGATAAAGCTGTCAGTCAGCAGGAAATATCAGGAGATATCAGAAGACAGGCACACGAAGAGCTTTTGAATTCCAGGTCACAGTCACAGGAGCTGCAAGGCAGGAGCTTGCTGTGCAAAACCAGGTCCCTACTCTTTGTTACGTCATGTAACAGAAGTCGGTTGACAAATATCATCAAAGGATATGAAACAAACACTTAAGAGGCTGAAGAGTTTCAGTGTTAAGGTAATTTTCCACTATTTTATTTGATCAGAATGAGGGGAAAGAGATTTGTCACCATTATGGCACTAGAGTGTGCAGTTCTTTGCTGAGACCACTCTATACTTTGCACCTCATTTTGTAGCATCTCTTTCTCTCACAAGAAGTGCTTGCTGAGTGTATTTGTTTACCCCACCTGGCAATTACACCCCACACTGCTGCTCACTCACTTGCCCTGGTGGGATGGGAGAGAGAATTAGAAGAGTAAAAGTGAAATAACTCCTGGACTGAGATGGAGGCTGTGTAACAGGTAAAGCAAAACCCACACACACAAGCAAAGCCAAACAAGGAATTCATTTCCCATTCCCCATGGGCAGGCAGGGGTTCAGCCATCTCCAGGAAAGCAGGATGCCATCCCAGGTAAAGGTGACTTGGGAAGACAAGCTCCATCACTCCCAACATCCTCTCACTTCCCTCTTCTTCCCCAGCTTTGTGTGGGGAACGTGACAATGCCTGCTGTGGGACATCCCTTGGGTCAGTCGGGTCAGCTGTCCTGGCTGTGCCTCCTCACAGCTTCTCCTGCACCCCCAGCCCACTCCCTTTTCTGAGAGGCACAAAAGGCCCTGACCTTGGGTAAGCCCAGCTCAGCAGTAGCTTTCCACACTTCTGTAGCATAAACAGCATTTCCAGCACAAAGCAAAAACATAGCCTGTACTGACTACTGTGAAGAAAATTAACTCTGTCCCAGACACAAACACCACACCATGGCAGTCTGGGTCTAAAAATAGTCCTGATGCTAATGGAAGAAAAGAATGAGATGTGAATGAAAAATTGAATACATTAAATTGATGTCTCAACTAAAGAGAGATTTCTGACAGTACTTCTCCCGCAGTTTTGTAAAACAGTACCTCCATTTTATTAACAATGACTGAAAGAAATAAACAATTGCCTACATGTTTTCCTAGGGAGAAGTTTCTCCTTCTGAAATCCTTATGATGAATGGCCATTCTCTCTGCCTTTCTCAAACCAATTTGTTCATAATTGCTACCTTTGGAAAAGAATGTGTCTGAAGATTTCAGTGCTCATCTTCCAGTCCAGGTCTTTAAAGTACAGAGGCAAAACAAATGAGCTCAAACTAAAAATTTCTCCTTTTTTTGTGTGTGTGGGGTTTTTTTTGTTGTTGTTGGTTTGGTTTTTTTGTTTTTTCCACAATAATAAGAGCTAAAACAATAGAACAGGCCCATGCTCCATGATGCTCTAAACCTTTGCAAGACCCAGAAGTTTCCTATCAAGAAATTTCTTAATTGTGAAACATTATACAGCTTCATAAAACAAAAATAAAAATGTCTGCCTACCTCCAATTACTGATCCTTTGTATTCCACAGTGGAAAAGAGAAGACTTGTGAATCTCATAATTCAATACCTGAGAAAATACAGCCTGGCAGTTAATGGAAAGGAACATGCTGTAGGTCATTTTGGGTACATTTCAGAGTTTATCACTGAATCACAGCACAGCACTGAGCAAGGAAATTGATGTCTTTGCAGTCCACTTTGTATCACTATTTAAAAGTTGTAATGAAATCTACCTTCCAAGGGTTTTTTCAAGCCTTATTGTTCATAAGACACCAGGACAGGACCAGTTACTAGAGAGACTTCAAAGTATAATTAGTGTCAGAGGACTACCAGGCTGTTTCATACTTAGGTGATGTGCAATTAACCCTGTAGGCATCTCAAAGTGCCTAAATTTTAGAAATACCAAGTGCTATGCTGCCATTTTATTAGATACAGATTACATGATGTTGGAAGCTGAAAAAAGAGTGGAATTTCACCAAGCCCTGGAGGTGGATGACAGGATTTCTCACTTGGCTTGGGTCTGTGGTCTAGGTCCAGCACTGTGGATGAGTACAAATATAAAAGGCAAAAGAAATTAAACTGAAAAGAAGAAGATTCAGCAATGAAAAGTAAACTGAAAAGACCAAGAGCCAGGCAGAGTCTGCTGTGTTAAGCCTGAAGAGTCAAGACAAACCTTTCCTCCTGCTTGTTCCTTCTATTGCTGCTGTGCCCAGATGAAGCTGTTTCAGTGACCACCACTGCTTGACTGATTCATACCTTCCCCCAAAAAATCCACAAAGATCCACCCACAAAAATTGCCTAGGAAATTTAGTAACCAGTGTGACTGTCAGTTTAATGGAGAGTTTTAAGTGCTTTCTTTAAGGATTCAGTTCTAATTCAGGCGTTTAGAAGGCGACATTTTAGGCAAATGTCACTCAGCAGCTCGTATTTTGTGCAGTATATAATATCTGTGCTCAAAGGTTATACCTACAGTTTAAAACCAATTCTATTTCCCAGTGTGGGGAAGCTCTGTGAGTGCTGTGGAGTTGTTCCATTTCAGAGTAGCTGTTGCCCCCAAAAGCCACTTTTTCTTCAAAGAACTGTCTCCCAAACCTCCCTACTTTTTCTATGAAGGAATTTCTTCCAGGAGTCCAATGATTCCCTTCTTCCTACTGCCAGGCAATGATGGAT
The DNA here is from genome assembly GCA_013397155.1 of Irena cyanogastra. Lineage (NCBI taxonomy): Eukaryota > Metazoa > Chordata > Aves > Passeriformes > Irenidae > Irena > Irena cyanogastra. The sequence goes on from VWZV01007811.1 coordinate 74,012, forward strand.
TCAGAGGAAAAAAATGTATTGGTGTTCCCTCTGTTGTCCAAATTAGAAATGTGAAAAAAGAGCAGAAAGCAGCACATGACACACAGAATGGCAAGGAGGCACATCAGTAATGTCCTTGATAAGAAACCTGCTGAAGGCAGAAAAACTTAATAGGAATTTTTCAAAATACATCAAAGCAGAGAGCAAAACAAAGAGTCAGCCAAGACAGAAAATTATCCAGGTGTAAAAGGGAAAGGGGAAAAGTGAAAAAATTAAATTTTGATGTTATATCCCAGTTTTCACTATGGAGAGGTTCAAAAGTCCTGCATTAAGGTAAAAGTCTGAGAACGTTTTAGAAATGAAAAGATTGGCAGAAGATATATTCAGAACAAACTTATACAATTGATAATTGTTTAAATTGTTTACTAAAGCATTCAGTAAGGCTTTGATCAGAAAACAGAGAAAGTTAAGCCAGTTTTTAAGAGTGATTTCACAAAAATACATCTCAGTAAATCTGATTTCCGCAGTAAGAAAACTGGCAGACTTAGTAATAAAACAGGAATAGTTTCTGATATACAAGTATAAAACATTGGGGAAAAATCAACATTTTTATCATGCACCACAGATCTGTCAGATTCTTTGTAACAGTTAACAAGCAAGCAATAAAATGGCCTTAGTTAATACAGCATTACTGAATTTCAATTCAATTACTGAAGTTTTGAAAAGCTATTGCAAATGTAAATAAATGGCTTGCCATTGATATTTTCACTCAAGAGTCTTTGTAGAGCTTGTGCTATTCCTCATAATCATAAATGATCAGAAAGAAGGGGAAATTAGTGAGGTGATAAAATTGCTTGCTGACACAAAGTTAGTCATAATAGTAAAAATTAAATCTCAAAGCTTATTCACAGGGAAGTGTTCTTTCAATGGTGAATTGGCAATTTTGGAACCTTTTCTCTAGAACATCATGGGTATAGAAATTATTAGCCCATTCAAACATTAGACAAATTCATCCAAATCCTGTAACAACTCATATCTCCAAACAAGGCCAACATTCAGGAAGAACTGCTCCCTCCTTGCTTTGATGCCCTGTTCTTCCCTGTGCACCTGCCAGGCACAGTCAGACACACAAAGAAGGGAGAGAAAAATTGCATCTGTCTCCTATTTTAACTCCACCTGTCCCTGAATCCTGATTTCTGAGGAGGCTGTAGGAATTCTGCAGTGTTTTGGGGTAGGGGCTGTAATTTGGGACAGCCCACGTGGGAAGTGTGGGATGACTCCCTGTCCTGTCCTGTGGGTGCATGATATCTCATGCATGTCTTCATCAAATTCAGGTAAGAGCTTGCAGGAAGCTGCAGAATTCATATTCAGCACAGTAAGACTCCGTGGAACACACACCCTGAAAAAACCCCAAACATTCCAAACCAATCCCCACCAAAGTTTTTTCCCTTATTGTAGCACAAAGAATAATTTTGGTTTTCGGTGTTGCGTTAGAGACGCGTTGATACTTGGTACTGATGAGAGGCTTATCAATGCCAAAGGCAGAGAATTGTTGTGGAATAAAGTTGGGGTCTCAGTTAAACTACTCACTATTATTCATTAAAACTGTTCCCTGGTTAAGAAACCATGAGTCTTCTGAAAATTTTCTACCAAAAAAACCCCTTTTTTTCACAGCCTAGCACCTTTGGAGGCTTATGAGGGTGCTAAAGGCCTCCAATAATCCACCCCAGATCTCATTTCTCTTTGTCACCTCTGTGTATTTGATTGCATCCTGCTCCAGCTACTCACAATTAAACCTGCCAGCCAGACAAGTGTCCTGACATGTTCTGAGAGTGAGAAAAATGTAACAGACATCGTGCTGAGGTGTTGCTAATGTGGAAACCTTGGAAAACAAGTCCAAGCCATGAATCTGGGACAAGAAGAGGAAAAAAAGATCCTGAACTGTTCAGGGAACACACTGGTCAAGAGGAGTGGCTGGAGCAACGAGCTGCCTTTTCCATTATTAGTCAGAATTTGTTCAACACCGCATTGCCATTGTTGGTGTGAACTAAAATTGTCACTGAGAACCTCAAACACTGCATCAGGAATAAAATTAAGTTTAAACACATGGGTGATGAGGATGGGGTGGGCAAGGAAGGCCCAAAAAAGCTTGCATTTCCTCTTCCTATGTCATTTTTTTTTGCTCCACAGAGAGAGATGACAGCTCTCATGTGTTTAATTCTGGCACCTTTTCATTAGTGCTAAATTTGCTTTCTAAAATCAGGCAGTAGCACCAAGAACTCTGTCTTTGATTAGAGCAATTTTAAGACTGAGTTCATTCTTAGGTACCTTGATGAATCAGTGCCCAGATTTTCAGCTCCACTTCTTGGCCTTTGAAAATATGTAGAATTGTACTGTTAGTTTGATAAACCAAACTCTGAGGAAAAGCTGCATTTCTAGACTTGAGCTGGCACTCTTTCCTTTCAGAAAAACAAAACATTCTGCTACGTATCTATCTAGATTTCTATGTTGTTTTTTTTTTTTCCTAAAAAATTTAATATATTTTAAGACATAAACATTATCTATTCTGACTTGCCACTTCATCTGACTCACTGAAGTTCATCCAGATATTTCTGGTTTGAATCTAATAGCCTGTAAATGAACTAGAACTTTTCTTCTGGGTAGACATGCAATCAAGGAAAACATTGATTTTATGGTTGGAGCATATTGTTTTCAAGAAGTCTTTTCTCTGCACATATCTATTTAAAAATATGACAACAAAGATTCTTAAAACAGTCTCAGGATATCACACTGTCTGGACAGAGAAATTTGTACAAAATACTCATCTGACAATAAGGAGTGATGCAGAATATTATACTAGTGAAGAAACTGCTGTAATGTCATATTCAGTTCTTGCTACAAAATCCCTAAAATCGTTTCTGAGGGAAGCAAACTTATTAGCTTATTCCAGGTTTACTTTAGATCTCAAAATTACATAATTGTGTCTTATTTGCCAGGGGTATGTGAATTGTGTTGATACCTTTAGCTTTGTGAAACAGCCTGCACTGTATTTCTTGGGATGCAAGGGACAGCTTGCTCGTGTAATTCACCAGTTATTTTTCTGGAAGAATAGAAAGACCCAAACCTAGGAACAGAAACTAGAATGCATTTCTCCATGCACTTTTAAAAGGCTCCTAATTCAGAAATGTTTGGTTTGAAGTATATAAACCCTAAAGCACCAGAGTCCTGTGAAAAGGGCAGTCTTTGTAGGACCAGAGTGGGGTTTTTAGCACTGAGAAGCAAATTGTAGCAGTCACAGGGTATTCACAAAGATCATTTGAGGGTTTTCTTGGCTGCTGTCTGTAGGGTTGGGTTACCTTAACTGCAAACAGAAGAAATGCACTGAAATTACTGCTGGGCATCAGCCAAATGCAGAGAACCTCCTGTAAATGCTGTCAGACCCTACAGAGCCAGGTGAGACAGTCAAAGCCAGGGGCTGCTCTGCTGCCATGGGCTCCTGAGTAAGGGGTTTCTCCCATGAAGCCTCTGCCTGTTTCTGTATCTATATTTCATCCATTTTACCCTTGTTCAAAGGGATTTTGTCAGACCCCAGGAGCTGAGTGGAATCACAGGAGAGTCAAACTGCCAGGTTTAACCCTTTCATCACAGACCTCACAAAGATGCATTTGCCCTCCTGCCCAGCTCTCACACGTGCAGAGGCTTCAGCACAGCTCTAAGGCAGAGCTGTAAAGGCTCCTGGGCATGGGGAAGATGTGAAAGAGGAAAGAAGAAGTGTGGAGGTGAGGTGTGGGACCTGTTAACAGAGCTGGGGATGTTCCAGCTATGCCTGGTGTATCAGAGGTGTTAAAATCAAAGATGTAGGTGTATTGTTTGCAGTGTGAGGACCCAACAGAGGAGGGCAGAGAGCATTTCAAACCTGTATAAAACATGTGTCAGCTTCTTTCTCCTCTGTCCAGGCTGTAGAAGGATCCTAGCAAAGGTCTCTGTTTCACACCAGAAATGTTCAGAAGCTTGTGCTGATGGCTCAGCCCTGCAGGAGAGCAATCTTTGTTAGTGCAGCTCCCAACGTGCTGCAGCTGCTGCCTGCCAGGCTGGCTAGAAATGCCAGGCCATTAAAGACCTGAGAACAAAACAGCTGTGGACAGGTTTCCTCTCATCTGATTTTTCAATAGAGGAATTATTACATTTCAGTATTTCCATTCCCATTGCCTGGTCTCAGAGCAGACAGTGTGTAATTTTTTATAATTTTACCCTAAAACACATCCACTAAATCTTATATTCTACTACAGTAAGCTGAAGACACATGATACTCTATATTTTATGCACTACACATTCACATTTTATGCACTACACATACACATTTTATAAGGTACCATTTTCACTTGTCTTCCAACAATACAGCCTAAGAACTTTCTAAATATTCATCAAAATAAGATGCCTTGTGTCCCACCTCTATCTACCTCTGTCATATTTCTTCTTTCTAAGCAAAAAAGATAAATGAAATAAATATTTTTATAATAAAAATGGTCTGAATGTTAAATAAGTTCCACAGAGCTTAGCTGCCATCTTTCTGAAGGGCTTCTAATGGTTAAATAAGATTTGGCTTTCTTCAAATCACAATTCCTTGATTTAAAGAAAGACAGAAATTGTGCAGAAAATAACTTTGTTTTCAAAGAAAAATCAATTTCAAAGACAGATCAATTCATGTATTTCTCTCCACTGCTTGGAAGAACACCTTTGGTGGTATCACCTCTTTTATGTTTGTCATAATTCTCTATCAAATATATACTTCCATGTTTGACTTTTTACTCCTATCCATGAACTCTATATCAAGTTTAAGAGTTTTAGAGTCGGATAAGAACAACAAAGAATATGTCAGAAATATAGAAGGCTGCAAATGTGGTAGAAGAGTAGTTGTCAATTTAAGGTGTTTCTTTTACATAGTGTAGGAAGTAAAACCAAACAAATGACTATAGTAAAGTATTTTAGTTGATAGAGTTGATTTATATTTTTTTTTCTCTGTTGTATTATACTCCCATCTAATCAGTCAGAGCTTAGTATGGGAGACAAAAGCTTATAGTGATTTTCCAAGTGGAAAAACAAAGTAAAATTGACAAAGCTCTTTTCAATATTGCTGCTTTAACTCTCCCTGGATCATTTTATTCAGGCAGCCTTTAGCATTTATTCAAGTGTTTCACAGATTACTTGAAAAACCAAAGAAGTAATTTGCTAGCTAATACATGCAAGGAACAGCTACACTTACCAAACTTTTAGTCCAAACAATTCCTGTGCCTGCAGCTCCTAGTGAGAAGCCCCTGAGTGTTTGCAGGTCAGGCAGTGGGCAGGGCAGGGGCACCTTGGGATTGTTATTTTATTGTCATTATGGCTCTCTGTTGTTTCTTTCATGGTTTTACACACCGTGTTGGTGTTTATCCTCTTAGAGCCTTGAGCTGCTGTGAGTCCATAGTTTTAGCTTTACTCTGCATGACCATAGATTTCACAAAGAAACCTGGCTCTGAATTCATCCCCAGGTTTTGTAGCTGGGCTGCACTGGAGCTAAGCCTTGTCCCACAGAGAGCTGCATCCCTTGTCAGAGGAATGCAGGGGACAGGCTTACAGCTGAAAACGTGTTTGTACTGCCTGTGTTGTGTACTTTCAGCAGAGATAAGTGCTTAAGTGGTTAATGCCACCCTGAGCTATTGTTTCAGTGCCTCTGGAGGGGCAAGACCCCGTGCTGGTTACATGGGGCTAAAATTGCCCACCTGGGTGAGCTGTGCTTCCTCCTCTGACTCAGTTTTGCCTTTCCCTTTGAAGCTCATGAGTTTTCCTTTTAAACAGTGGAAGTACAAATGGTGACTCTCCTCATTTTCCTTTTGTTGGCACAGAGGTTTAGCTTCCTGCCCTGTGGAGAATTTTGGATAACTCATTGTCAAGACAGCTCTCAGCAGGATCAAGGCCTGGTGTGAAAAACTACGTTTTCCACAATGAAGGCTTTAAAACAAAGCACAAGCACACCAGGCAGTAGGTGGCAGTTCAGGGTGGTATCTGATGACAGAACATTTCCACAGAAAAAGAACCTGAACCACAATTGCTCTGTTCCATGAAAATCATTAGATGTCTTTTCTTCATACCAGTTGGTTTTTGAAGTCTCTTTTTCATTACATTGATATAACTGATGCAAAATAAGAGTAAAAATTGGAAAAACTGGGAGGGGAGAGCACAGAAGAAAGCATGCCAAAGTCTTCTGGACAGATGAAGGGGTTTGAAGGAGCTGAATAGAGTAAAAAGGAGCCCCATGTCATAAATTCTGGTGGCCACTGATTTGGAACAGAGAGCATGTTTAATCCTGTGAGACTGCAATACCTTGCATGATGTACAAGTGCCTCACAGACAGGAATTATTGTCACCATTTATAATATAAATGACCATATCTGTAACAGGGTTCATTACTAGATAATTCCTTATCTGGGCTGAAAAATTAAATTGTATAACAATTGCAGCACAATAGCTCTCTTGGCAATAGAGCTGAACAGTTGTTGAACTGAAAAAACTCCCTGCAAGGTCAGTTAGAGACCTCCAAAATTCAACATATCCTGTGCTGCTCTGCTCAACCACGACACCCACAAACCCAGTAGTCTGTAGAAACCACTTTTTGCTTTGTGTATGTGAGAAAATAATTTTTCTCCTTCAAAATGTTACAGCTATTCTTATATGTGGTTCCACTAGAAATCCACTTTATAACAAAAACCCTGGGCTTTTCGAGCAATACAGCTGCCAGAGGATCCACAAACACTCTGGGCAGGGTGATGAACTAATATTGGATTTACCTATCAAAGATAAGATTGTCTGAGAAGCCACTGTCACTGTCTTTGGTCACTTCAGACCTGCTGGGAGAGCTGTGAGGAGCCTTTGTGGAGCTGTGCTGACTCTTTCTCACACAAAGCACATCAGTCACACTCTGCAGGCTGAAGTTTTTCCAATTTGTGGATGTCTTTGGCCATATTAAGAGGAATTTGAGAGGAGCTTAAGGAGAATTAGAAATCCTTATTCAGAACCCAGTAGCTTAGCTGCTGGTTATTATTCTGAGCTGCTGGTTTTTCTAATATCAATTTCAATGATTTTCATCTCAGAAGAATTATCTTAATAACACATTGGGAGCAGGAATAATATATGGAACTGTTTGGAGGCTACTGGCTTAATAAATATAATTTCTGTTCAGCCCATCTATTCTGCTAGAATTTTTTTACAGCTTGCTTGCTTTCTTTCTGATACTCTATCCCATATTTCTTCTGGCAAAATTGGAATTCATCAGATGTGAGTTTTAATTCCTCCTCTAGAGTCAATGCAAAGAGAGAGGTACCTGCAAACATTGTCTTAGTGCACCAAGACCATAAAGCTCTGCACAGCTTTGAAGGGAACTATTAATGAGCAGAATCTTTGCTTGAAAGTCTAAAATAACACGAGGCTGAGCCAACCTTTGTTTGTCCTATTGAGTGTCTTGTCTGATACCAAAACATCTGGGGCAAATGCAGCACAGTCAGAGCAGACAGAGTCGAGAGTAATTTATTTTTTTTGACTCAGAACTGAAGGTCCACATTATGGTAGGAAAAACAAATTCACTTCAACATGCACCCAATGTAGACTAGCAGTCCAGTCAGGCAGTGAAAAATCAGACAGATGACAGAAAGCTTCAAAATTTGCTGGGGAGCAAGCATGTCTGAAATCAGCCATTGAGACATTATTCTGGGAAAATAGTATTGGAAAAAACACTGTTACCCACTGTAAGAGGAGCTCTGACCATAGCAGGAGTACTGATGAACATTGCCACTGACTTTCCTAAACAGTAAATGCAATTCAGAGATCCAGGAGCTGATAATGATGCAGGTAGTGGATCAGCTGCTTTTCTTAGAGAGATTCAAACTCTGAAATGAGCCAGTTCCTTATGGCACTGGAAGATGTGAAGTATATAAAACTGGGGTTTATTTTGGCAGCTTTCATGTCTCCTTTCATGCCCATGCTGAGAACCTTTTCTCTCACAGGAGGCTTTTGTTTCCTTGCTCAGACACCCATCAAAACAGCAGGTGCACCAAAGCTTTTGAAAATTTCCAGAATTTCTGGAATTCCTCAACACATAAGCCTTATGACCTATTTACTGCAGTTCTGTGACAAAATCTCATTTTTTCCTTGTTTGTTAGAATCTCTCATAACTAGTCTCCTCTCTGTAAAACATAAAGATCCTCCAAAATAAAGAGATCTCATATATGAAGGAGAAAAGTGTTCAAATTAAAGGTACTTTTTCTATTGGGTCATTAGATTATGACACTCTTTTTTTTTCATCTAGGTCACATTTTTTAATACTCCTGCAGCTTTTAACCAGCATAAGGTGTTGCACAAAAAGTGTGCTACAGAAACAAGAAGGGAATAATCTCTTCCTCCACCTGCTGTCTCTGATCCCAGTACTAAAATTCAGTTTGCACTTTTTGGCACCACAGGACCACACTGGTGATTAATGTTCAGTTTTTTGTTCACCACAACTCTCAAGTCTTTTCCTCCATGGCTTCTATTTAGCTGTCCAGTCCCCAATTAACTCTAGTCTGGTGGTTATTGCAGGACTTTGATTTGTCCTTGTTGAAATTATTGAGAGTCTTGTTGACTCACATCTCCAGGCTATGAAGGCCTCTCAGAGTGGCAGCCCTACTACCCACCATATCAACCACTCCCCCAATTTGCTCTTGTTTGGCAGCTCATTGGGTGGGCATTTGGCACTGCCAGTAATTAATGAAGATTTTAAATAATGTCAGTGCTGAGCACCAAGAGGTGCCACTGGTACGCAGCTGCAAGCTGGACTTTAAACCTCTGATCATCAGCCTTTTAGGCTGGGAAAAAAACACCCAGCAGTTTTCCACTCTATGCTCCACCTATCCAAAATACAGTTCTTCAGTTTAGCATCATGGAATTCCATGCTGACACTCTTCCTGGAGTCAGGGTAAACAACATCTGTCGCTGCATCTGCTTGTGCATGGATCAAGTGGTCTCCTCATGGAAAACAAATCAAGTTGATCAGCTGTGCTTTCTGTTGCTCAATCCACCCTGGCTGCTCCCAACCACTTCTTGTCTTTCATGTGCCTGCAATAGTTTACATGAGAATTTACTCCAAAATCTTACCAAAAACTGAGGTTACATTCACCAGCCTGTAGTTCCCCAGGTTCTCCTTGTTGCTTTTCCTCTGGTGTGTTTTTTATCTCAGAGGGAGGATAGATGCCTCAGGCTCAATTAAACACCTTTCCTTTTCTTTTTCACCCTCTCAGATTTGGATCAGATTCCCTCTTCATTCAACAGACCTGAACTGATGGTGGGAAAAATGTTCATTCACATGGACCTGGGTTCATAGCAGTGAGTCTGTGACATCCTGGTGACAGGGAGGCCTAAGGTGATAAATAGCAAAGGGCTGGTTTGGGATTTGGCCTCTGCTTGTGTGGTTTAATTTAGTGAACCTTTTTGCAGGCACTATTTTAGGGTCTCAGCTGTCTTCCTTAGATAAGAGGATTTTTTTTTTCTCTTGTAACATCCATTATTTTGCTGGATCTGAGAAATCTTTGGTTCAGATCTAGTAGAATTCACCTGTCCTCATATGCTTGTAAAAGGACTCAAAGTTCCATTGGTGTCTATATACAAAATTAATTCCATGGTACCACTTGAATTTCAAAGCATTAAGAACTTCAGTGAGCACAGTTGCTCCTATTAAACAAGTTTGCACACACAGGAGATAATTTCATTCAGAGAAATGTCTTGTTACACAAGAGATCAATTAAAGAGACTGTGTCTGCTGGAAACTCAATTAGGACTAATCAGTTTTATCCTACTAAGCTAAGAAAGAAGTTTACTTAGACTGCCAATAGTAGGATCTGGACATATAATTTAAATCTCTTACATTACTATTTCCTTAGGTATTTTATTTTGTCACATCTCATCTGGCAGCTCAAAGAAAAACAGTTAAGGAATTATTTTCATAAAAATGATGAATGAACAATGAAAAATTATTTTTATGTTGTGTAAACCCACGTACTTTCCAACACCTTGCTCTGCAGCAGAGGAAACTGCAGGAGTGCAAGATATGGAATCACAGAACCAGAGAATTGTTTTGGTTGGAAGGAACCTTAAAGATCACCCAGTTCCAGCCCCTGCCATGGGCAAGGACACCTTCCACTCTCCCAGGCTGCTCAGAGCCCCATCCAGCCTGGCCTTGCACACTGCCAGGGATGGGGCAGCCACAGCTGCTCTGGGCAACTTCTCCAGTGCCTCACCACCCTCACAATGAAGAAATTCTCACAAATAACTGCTCTCTGTCAGTTTGAAGCCATTCCTCCCTTATCCATCCTCCCTTATATGCATGTATGGTGTCTGAGACATACTGTGGCAAAGCTGAGAAATTCCATGTGTGCTGTGTCACTGTTAGTGTCACTCGCTTGAATAAATATGATGTGTTTGGCCTGGATTTCTTTTGAGTTACAACATGAAAAAAATAATATTAATAGTAAGTGGTTTGCAGAAACCTGAGTGTCTTCTATTTCAAACTCAGAGTAGCTGGAAAATGCACTGAATTGCCATTGATGTGATTTTAATGGATTTGTTTCTGGAGTTACTCCTAATTAAACTGATATTAGCATTTGCTGTCTCTTCCCGTTTTAGAAAAGGTGCAAACCAGTCAGAAACTATTGTTTCCTATGGAAACCTATAGGTCTTGTTAAGTCATGATTTAAAAATAGAGCTCCTGTAATGCTTATGTGCAGTTCTAATTGTGAGAGCACCCAGAATAATCAGAGTTCATACAAATGTCTAAACAAACATTCTGGAAGATACATCAGCCTTGAACACTTTCTATCATATAGAAAGTAAATTATTCCTTCAGCTGGAAGTAGGAATGTATTAAAACAGTGTTCAAATTGGAAGCATCTCTACTTACTGATTGCTGTAAGAGCAGAGTTCAGCCTTTTATTCACGTATTTACCTTCACAGTAATAGCACCCAGTTATATCAGTGAGGGGTCAGTGCTCTCTTCTACACAGACAAGGGAGAAGAAGGCCTTATTTTTATAATGTAAGATGTGAATGCCATAGCAGCCAGGAGAAGAGAAAAGGGGGTTTTATGGAATTTTCATATTATCTTTATATGATGCACTGAGTCTGTGTTGGCCAGCTCCAACGCAGCTGCAAGCTTCCTGGCAAAGGGTCTGTACTTAAACACAAATTAAACTCCTCATCCATTAATATGAGGAAAGAAGGGAAATAGTCTGTGTTTCCATGTCATCCTGTCAGACTTGCAGACTGCTATAGGGGCATGAGAGCAGCACATAGTTTTTGGGATAGTGATGAGGCTCTCAGCTTTGATTGTTAGCAAGCCAGGACTTCATTTCTGACTGCAGTCTTTCATTTAGGGATAGTCCCTTGCAAAAGGCACGAAATAGAAAACAAGCAGAAAACTTTGCAGGGAGAAAGATATCCCTAAACCTGAGGGCTTCCCCCCACATAGCAACAGAATAATTCAACATAAACAACTTTATTAGTAAATATCTTCAGCCAGTTCCTCACACATCTTCTGCTCACCCTTGGACCGTTCAAAGGGAAAAATAGAGCATGCATTAGAAACAAGCAGCTCAGAGATCTGGATGAAGAACAGAGCCAGGAGCCTCTCCCAGTGTAGCACCTGTGACCATCTCCTGTTTTAATTAATCAAACTCTGCTGTGGTTTCTTACATTTGCAAAGAGAATAAAATCCATTCGTTTCAGTTGCTGCTTTAGTTGCACCACAGGATCTCTGCCTTGGAAGCTGCAGGGCATTACCATAAATACAGAAATACAAAAGCAGCTTGAGGCTCATTCCTCAGCACTCAAAAGTAGGACTCAGGTCGAAGTCACATCCCAGTTTAGCTTAGGAAAGATGAGTGTCCCCAGTGGAGTGGCTGACTTTTGAAACCAGGCAAAGGAACCCCCAAAGCACAGTGCAAGTTTGTGAGCTCAGTGGTTATGGAAAGCAGTCACATTGCATCCTTCCTTTTTTTTCCCCATCCCTTGCAGTTCTGCTGCCTTCCAAGGCCAGGGTTACACATTTTTGCTGTGCTTTGGGATTCATCATCACCTGCTCTTTGGATTTATCATCTTCTTTACTTTACTTTAGTTCAGTTGATCTCCACAGTACCAGAGAAAGGATTATGGGCAGTCCTTTTTTTGTGGTTTATAAAAAAATTTCTCTCATGCAATTGTTATTTATTCTTTGAAATGTTAACATTCACTTTTACCATTAGAGGGCTGTATTGTTTGTTACTTTTCTATCTGTTGTCTATTCCCTTCTTGTTTATATCATTCAAAATCTACCTGTAATAACAGCCACAACACAAACAAGTTCTTGCCTTCCACCCAATAAGTGGCATGGATCTTGTTTGCTGTTTTTTACAGAAAGAGGTAAATTAGTAACTGTTCCATGAAATTACTGAGTTAACCTTGGAGGTATTTTCTGCTGGTCACTGAGGAGATGATTTGCCTCTTTTCTCAAAGGGGAGCAGATAGAGAAGATTTGTGTGGTGATACCCGAGAGGGAGGTCCCAGAGAGAAAATCTGTCCTCACTGAGGTCAGCAGGAAATTTGCCACTGATCCAAGATTTCTCTTGCTTCTGCCTTAAAAGAGTAAAAGTCTTCAAGAACTCCTGTCAGTGATTGAGGAGGCTGAGATGAAACTTTGCATGCAACCACAACTGTCTGTAACTTGCTGGTTTATTTTTATTTATGACAGCTTCCTCTGTCACATTTGAAATACTGACCCTCAGTGTCAGACAGAGTCACAGCTTGAATGGGGAAGGGCAACTGCAGCACTTTGTCCTTTACAGCAAGAGCAAACCATAGTTTCTCTCTAGGAACTCTTAGGTCCAAGGAGGCCTGTGAAGAATTAATGCAGCAAGATAAAGATGCTTTTTTAATAAATTATAATATATATTTTTTTATGCAAACCAGAAGTGGTCAGGCTAATTTCATCAGGGCTTTTTCAAGGCAATTGTTGTACCCTGATTTTCTGACCATCAGGAAGTACAGATGGTTAAACACTGATTGAGTTAGCACAGTGAATTAGCAGAGACATTCACTAGTTAGAACCCTTGTATATAAATATACAAATTCAGGTGAAACAAACAGCACTTCCCAAAGTTACCCAAGTAATGCAGTGCCAAATCCAACTCTGTACAACATCTGGTTGGATAAAAGACTAAATTATTTGATGTTTTCCATTATGGTGAGCTCACTGGGTTTTCTTTTATGACTTATGCATCCAGATTAGAAAATGTCAAACCATTAGGTGACTGCTCTTCTGAGCACTCAGTTTCAGAACAGCTCTCACCATGGCACTGGGCTTCAGGGGACATTTTCAAAGGCACAAATGACATGCAGGCACCGACTGTCATTGTCTGCTCTAGAAATTGTTTCAGAGGTTGGGGACATTAGGGGCTGTGACGTGACACATGAGGAGAATGTTTTATCAAAATGCCTTGTTAACCAGGGCACACAGAGGAAAAATTATCTTAACTTGTCGTGGATAAAGCTGTGTTCTCAGTTCAGCAAATCTTTTAAAGATGTGGTTGTGTCCCTGGAAATTCAGTACCACAGTTTAGGAGAACACGGTAGCCATGTAGAGAGAGAAAGAGAGAAATTTCAGAAAAACTAGAATTCCAAATCCTGACATTACGAATAAAATTAAAATTTTAAAAAGCACAGTACACTTTATGTAACCAGTAGGACAGTTTCGTTTTAGAAATTCTGCTCTGCTGGTTTTGCATTGTAGTCAGGGTCCCTAACACATCTCTGCCCCGGACATTTGAGCTGAGAAAGTATCTGTGTACAAAAATGACAGAGTAGGTGTATGGATCTGCACAAAAGGCTTTGAGAAAAGTTGCCTGTTGTTCCTTCTGCTTCCTAATGTTAGACCATACAACAAGAAAAAGAGCTTCCAGAAAAAGAGAAGCAAATTATTTTACCTTCCTAACATGTAGACAACAACATGTCTACCATGAGCTATGGTATTTATTTTTATGCAAACTAGATACAGAAAGTAATGAGTGAGGACAACAGCCAAAGAAACGAATTTAAAAAAAAATTAAAAATCAAGGAATGTTCCCTTTATTTTTTGCCTAAATACAGATTTATTTTTCAGTCTGCTTTTGACTGACAGAATATCAACATATGGATTAACTCCCTCTTGTCATTATTGGCAGGAATGTTAATGTGTCCTTTTAACACTTGTTGTGTCACAATATTACAGACTGTTTTAGAGAAAATGTTCGTGAACAGTTGACGGCAAAACTCTGCCAGGATTCACGTACAGAAATTAATCTTGATTAGTTTGTTGTGACAAAACCACCAACACCAACATCTCTAAACTACTGGAAAAATTACACAAATCATTTAAAAATTAAGATCATGAAATGATCATGAAATGATGATATTGTTAAAATACCAAAAAATTGAAATTGAAAGTATTGGTAAAATGATTCTAATAATTGCATCTACTTTTATTTGTTTACATTATCCTACAGCCTTCATCTTTGAATTTTAGTCATGATTTAGGATCCTGGTGTGTCAAATGCTGTAGGTTTGGTGCTGTGAACACATAAATCTGCTTTCTGTTCAGAGAGATTAGAATTAAACTTTATGACAAAACAGATGGACAGAAACAGATGAGAGGAGTAAAGGAAAATAATGAGGCAACATTTGTGGGCGTGCTTGGCTTCTGATCTCAGAATACACCCAAATCCCAGCAGTCCCCACTTTTGTGAGCACCTCATCCAAGAAGAATGGTTGTTAAGCAGTGGGTTTAAAAGGAATAACCAGAGTTCTAGGGAAGGCTGTTAGAAGTAAAAGAGAGGGGAAGGTGTCACTGGATGCCTGAATGCGTGGAGTTTGGAATTGAACATGGGCGTGATGAAAGTTGACCCCACAGACCACCTGCAGGAGGGAAATGTCAACTTGATACTGCAGTAAGAGCTTGGAAAATTAAAAAAAAAAAGAGTGTTCTCTTTGATACAACCCAGAAGGTGAGAGCAATTGCATAGTGTGAAAGCCAAAGTGATGGACTGGGAAAATGACCTGAGCAGGAGCCTGCCACATGCACACTGGCAGCACAAAAGTGCCTCTGACAGGAGCAGACAACAGGATGCCACAGCAGCTGAACTGTGAGATGGGAAAGCTTCAAGGATTTAAAGGGACAATGAAACTCTGTCTTTGCAGTGCTCTGCAAGCTCCCACCACCACCACTGAAAAAGAGCCTGTCACATTTAAAAATAGGTCTTATATCTCAGTGTTAAAAGGCACTCTAAATTAAAGATTAAACCTCGATTGCAAACCCAATGGATTGCTTTCATCTGTAATGGTGTAGAGAAGGGATGTCTCAGAGGCAAAAGACAAAGATGCATTTGTGAGACAAAACATGCCAGGAAGCTCTTCTGAGTAGGGAAAGCAGTAAAAAGGGAAGATAAAAAGAGTGCAAGGAAAACAAGCTGCCCGTGAGGTCATTGGAACAATTAAAGGAGCTGGGCAAAAGGCAGCCAAGAAGCATCTGCTTTTAGCAGGTAAATGTGATAGTTTTGGAATAGGAAGACAAAAGCAATGCAAAAGCCCTCCCTTTGATCAGGCTCCTCCTGGGAGGCCGAGAAGGCCCTCTATGGAATCAGTAAAATGCTGGCTGCAGTGGAGACATTCTCAGACAGTGACAAGGTGATTGATGGCTGGGGTGAGAAAATCCACTACATGTGAGGAGAATTGTTAGCTGGAGAAGAAAGATAGAAAAGGTGTAGTAAATGTTTTGTGGCATTTATTCCACGAATGCCCTAAGTCCAGAAAGAAGACCAAGGGGAAAAGGCAATGGGGATGAACCAGGATTTGATTCTTGCACAAGCTAAAATAGGGCAGGAGAGAAAATATTTACATGAGAGAAAGAAAAATCTTGACAAGCAATTATTTTAACAGAGAAAGGAGAATGAAAGGGAAATCAGGAGGAAGAGTGAATCTGTAGAAAGGTAAATTGCAAAGAGTGGAAGGAAAGATGGGTGGTGGCAGGTCAGAAGGTGCCTCCAGGACCTCAGATGAGCTACTTGCTGAAGATTTTTAGTAAAAAACTTCTTAAAGAGAAATATACCCCAGTGATTGCCAAAAACAAATGTCAAGGGGTCACAGGAGACTGACACCTTTGAGACTCCCTTATGACCAAGGCTCTTTGTGGCAGGACAACAGGCAAATACTACAGGGTGCATTTGTGCCTAGAACACTAGAGAGGGACTCAGCATGATGTGAAAGCCACGAGGCCAGAACTCCTGTAAAGGTCAAAAGTTACATTTAGAAAAATACTGAAAAATCCAGCAGGAAGCCAGTATTCAGAGAAAGCACTGGGAAATGGAATAAAAAAACCCACATTATAAAAACACAAATCTGTCCTGTTCTACTGCAGCTCACATATAACACAGAGAAAAGCAATATTTTAAGATTAAATATCTAATCTAGGCTGCATTAGCAAGTGTTTGTCATCTTAGTATTTCAGGATCTCACATCCACTGCTCAGGAGTCTATAATTGGAATGAAATGTGACTCACAACATATTAATGGCAGCTGAGGTGGGTAGAGAAGTGACTCAAAAGGGAGAAGTCAGGGGAGAAAAACAGAGGTGCTCAAATTCCTTGAGGTGGGGATGTATTTTCCTGTGTGTAAGGAGAGGCTCTCACCTGTTTTGTGTGGAATGTGGTGACAAGCTGTGTTTTCAGAAGTGAGCTGCACATCTCAAGCTCCCCCTTCCCAAGTCTGGCCACTTTCCTTCTCTGCCTGGCTGTTTTCAGAACCAATAAATGTCCAAGGTTATTTCAAATTATTCTCATGTATTTCCCGTAGGTTTTGGGAATCCTCCCTGCGTGGGACACCCATATAAGAGTTCTGTGCCAGGATTGAGAGATGAGCTGGATCCTTTTTGGCCTTCAGGTGCTGTTTATTTTTTATGTTATCAAAAGCTCTGTGCACCATCTACACCAGACTTAGCACACAAGGAGAAGACAGCAAAAAGGTCACAAGATGTGCAGTTTCAAGGTCTTTTAAAGCTGTTTTGTCCAATTAACTCTTAAAACATACTTTATTTCTGCTTTTCTACCAATAACTGACAACTTGTCTGTCACACAACACCTGCACTGTGACTTTCCCCAGGCAATCACCCAGTGCCACCAGCACTGCAGAAAATGGAGTGGATGAAGAAGAAGAAGGAGATCAGACAATGTCCAAAATATTCTATTTTGTCTTTCATCTACCTCCATACTAAAAACCCAAAAGTCTAATTTTTTCACTCTGTGACAAACCACACCACCATCCACTTCACACACTCAGAGATTCCACTCCATCCCAAAGCCTTGGAAGCCCTCTCCATGGACAAAGGTGAAAATCAGTGCTTTCCTAAGGATCAGGGCTTGTCAGGACAGACAGGGCAATATTCCCTGTGCCCTGGGTTCCAACAACAGGTACTTGACTTCTTTCAGATTCACTTTCCACTACTGTCCACTGTCCCTTCCTCCTTTCTAGTCCTGTGTAACAAATTTCACATCCTTTTCTTGAGGCATCATATGGAATTTGTGTAGTGCTCATACATCGTGGGAGTGAGAGGGAAAAAGGTGTAAAAATAGAGTAAGAAGGTAACTGAAAATACCACACAAATAGATATTTTTATTGCAAGATTGCTTCCACAGCACTCACAATGCCTAAATAACTAATCTCTGGGCATATCCAAAGATGCAGAGCGGGAGAGATTTGTGGTTATTTCTGAGATTTTTTTTTCCAGATATTTGTTTAAGATTCCAGTGGCACCTGTATCTCTGAGGTTGGCCTTCAGCACTGGGAAAATCTCTTTCTCAATACCAGCCCCCATTCTGCAGCCACACTTCACAGACTGTCACCTTGGAAGGTTCTGTCATCCCTGATTTTGGCCATGCAGAGTAAAATATTCACTCTTTAAACTGCTTTTCCAGAGTCCTGCAGTTTCTAGAAAAAGAAAGATACCACTACCGTGGCACAGAAATTGTACCCAGGAACTTCCAGAGGTGTGAGCAGGGAACAACTGCAGGAAGAGGCTAGGAGGAAGGACAAAAAGAAGATATTAATACATCTTAAATACCTAATTAGATCTTTTTGAAGCACATCAGTAGCAGGTCACGGAGAAAGAGTGTGAAGCTTCTGCCAGGTGTCAGAGGGAATTTATTGTTGCCAAAATGTTAAATGTCTAGACTTGCATTTCTAAGGAAAGAGTGAGAGGCAGATTTTTATTCTTTCAAGAAAAATATTAATCCTATGAAACCTATGAATCCTATAAAACCCTCCTATGAAATTTGAGACTAGAGTATGCAAATCCATGACACTAACTAGGGAAAAGCCAGGTGGGTGTGAATGGAGAAAACACAGGAGGAAATGAAAACTATGGATTATATATGCAAACCTGGTGTTTAGTGCACTGGAGAATCAGTTTCAGCAATAATAAAATGTTTTAAGAGAAAGACTGTAAGCAGGAGGGGGTTTTGAGGCCCAGCATTAATTTAGTTTATAATTAAATAAAGATATTTCCAAGAATCTAATATATGATTGACCTGCATAGATAAAGAGCTTGAGGCTCAAACCATACCCTGAAAAAGCAAGTTTATAGCCAGCAAGGATATTCTTATTTACAACAGGGAATAAAAAGCTTCTCATTTAAATTCTAAAGTTTCATTTACAGTCTCTGCAAGAAGTTCTGTAAATGACCTTTAAATACTTTTAATTAAAACCCCAGAACATTTTTTTTCTTTTTGACATATAAATTGTTTTACAATGCAACCCAAAACCAAAAGATAATTTGAGGTACAGTATAGTTTTCTATACAGGCAACTTAATCCAAAGGTTGAATTCTGCACTTCTGGATTGAGGAAGCTATTTGGCTGTGAGACTGGACTCTTCATTAAATAAGATGTGCTATCTTTGCTTTTCTACCCTTTACCAAGTGATAGGCGACGAAATGTTAATGGGAAAGTTCTTTTTTACCTTCAGAACTGACAGAGGGCAGCCATTTACCATCTTTGGAGGGCATCTGTTTATTTAGCTCCCTCCATCCCTCAGAACACCACAAACCATGCAGAGGTCAGGTCCCTGTTGGTTGTGCTGGGTGCTGGGGACAGTCCCAGTGTGATGCTCTCTGATGGGCTGTGCTGAAAGCCCTGCCTCTCTGCAGATAAATGCCCACTGCACCCATTTCATGTTGCCTTCCCCCTTTCCACTTCAAGCAGTTTCTGGCTGCAGAAGTGACATAGATCTCTATCCATTACTAACTTGAAAATCTGATCTAAAGCTCTGTGAACCTGCAGGCAGTGCTCAGTAAATTGGTATTAAAACCCATATGAAGAATTGCATCATCTTTTAAAGAACATTTCATTTGCCAGTGACCTTTTCAGCACTGGAACTAGTTTCTTGTTTGGCAATGATTATTTGCTAGAATAATCCTCAATACTTGCATGCACCCTTTATCTAGCATGAACCCTGATTTTTTTTTTCCACAGACCTGTCATATTAGGCTGTGGTTCTCCAGGTAGGTGGCTTTAATACAACCAATATCAATCATTAAGATATATTGAGTATATTGTTAGTAAACTATGAACAGTTTGCAGGTGCAGCTGGTGATACACTACCAGCAGTGTGCAGTGACCATAAAATTATTTCCTTAGGAAGCTGTTCCAGAAGCAATCTATTGGGCAGCAGCTTTAAACCCTCAAAATTCCAGACCCCCATGGATATTAAACCTGGCTTAAAAACCTCAGATGCAACAAGTCTGGGAGAGTGTGGGAAACACTGGCTTTTGCCAGGATATTTTCAATGCTTTAGATGTGATTTTGAAGTTGTTTTTGGGTTTTTTCTCCTGGGCACATCAGGAGCAATCAGAGAAAATTAAGGCAGCACTAGGGTAGGCAGTGATGCTGAGCTATGTGGCAGCTTGACCTCATCCTCCACTGATGATTCCTCACCTTTGTTATCAAAAGTATAAAGCTAATTAAAATAATTGCTGACCATTTTTTCCCCCTCCCACCTGAGATGCTACAAGAACAGCAAGGAATATTTTATTCCTTCTGAAATTGTCTGAAGGTCCCTGGCTGTGGTGCTGCCATTGCCAGAGATGCCAGAATGAATCAAAACCCCAGGTACACTTCGAGCTCAGATCAAGACCTTTCTTTTTACAGAACCTTTTAGTGATACCAGAAGATAAAGCTAAAGGGTGGAAAAATGGAGCCCAGCCACACTTCAGCTTTGCTTTTACACTTTGAGATCTTTATGACTGAAATTACTGACACTCTGAGAAAGACCCAGGAACACAGAGTGCTCCAGAGGGTGTTATGAAAGACAGAAGATATCATATTGCAGTTATACAAAGATTAATTAAAAATACACAGGAATGATGGTTATGTAGGTTTCCAGTAGCCAAAAAAGAGAGCTAGTCTACTCATTCTCTCAGACATGCTCAGACACCTGTTGTCAAAAACTGTGAATAGAGCTGTAAAACTGAATTCCAAGTGTGGAAGTAAAATTTCTCCTGATAAAATATTCTTCTGAGAAATTTTATCAAGAGGTTGTCCTCAGCAGAGAGTTGGGGAAGGAAATTATTTTTGTGGCTGCTATTATTCTTAATATGAATATTTGAGCTGGAGGTTGGAATGGAAGTTCCTTATCCTCAGACTCAAAAGAATACTTAAAACAAAGCTTTCAGACTTAAAAAGGCTTTGCTGACATCTTATTAATTCCTTCACCACTTTTTTCTCGGGAAGTCAAGAACATTCTCTCTCTATGGGAAGAGGAGTTGTGATGAACAGGAAGCAAACCAGGAGAAGGCACTTTTGAAATCCAGTTTGAGGGTAGCTACCAGACCACTTTGCTCCATCAGCCTCTCATTTAGATTAAAATTAATTAAATTAATAACAACTAATCCATAGGTAGTGTACAGCTCTGAATCCACTGATTTCTCTAAGTCCATGTTACATACACATTGAAAAAAAATCTGGTAAAGTCAAGTATTTGTGAAGTTCCTCATCAAAGACTTAATCTCAGTTCTAAGAAATGTACTGGCACTGTTCATACAAGAACCAATAAACTATGAAGATGAACTTAAATATTACTACTGCTATTAGACTGTGAAACCACATTCTACTGTTACCAGTGCTTCATTTAATTTTTCTGCAGTCATTCAGTAATGTTCAATTTGTTTCTTAGATTGTTGGGTTTTTCTTCTATATTTTACAACCCATATGATTTTCTGCCTCGAGAATCAGGCTGGGATTCACTTCAGAAAAATCTCTTTCTCTCCACTGAGGGATCAAGCTGTATTAGTAATTTTTTGCCACGTCAAAATTATATTCCACAAGAATTACAGATTCAATGCCAATGGTTTAAAGCAGTCTCCAAATTGCAAGTGGATTTTCTGTAATAGTGCCCTCTGTATACCTAAAGAGCATCCCAGGTGAAATAATGTCTTGACACATCAATGTTGGTGAGAGCTGTGATGTTATTTGTACAAGTCCCATGCTTGAAAGCTCTTTCTGTGGGAAATCCATGATGATGTACATTACTTTTGGCAGTAAGTCAAATTTTTATACTTTTTAAAGTTATTATTTTTATTTTTTTTTTTTAATGTGAGAGGGGTGGATGGAAAGAATTTGTCCCTTGCCACCTGGTGGAACAGGAGGCCACAGCAGTATTGCAGCCCCTACGCCTTTGAGAGCAAGCAGTAAAAATTGCTAAACACTGTTGTTGTTTTTAGACAGTTCTACCTGATAAAGATGCCTTGTTTTCATTTAGCAATAACCACAATTTGTGTCATGGAAATGGTAGTGCAAACAGGAAACTGAATGTACAGAATAATGGGAATAATAGGATTTGGCCATTGATTTTTACATGAAATAACAGAGGGGAAGATTGGGGGATTAAAAAAAAAGAACCAAACAAGCTAGCAACAATATTTTAGCAATGCAGTAAGTGAACCAGAAAATACATGATGTAGGAAAACTAATTTTCATAACAGAAGACCAAAAAGCAGGCAGAAATACGAGGAAGTGAGTCCACTGCCATAGAAAACACTGCTGTTTGACTGCAGCTGATCTGTACTTTAATGTGGCAACAGAACCTCTGCTGTAAGAAGAGACTGAATAAAAAAGAACATTGGGGACAAGTAAGTCACTTAGAAAATTAGTTCTCACCCATTCTCAAGTGCTTTGCATTCTGATTGGAATTCATTATGTGCAGTGTTACTCCTTCACAAGATAAAAAACCATTTATTTCTGTGTTTATGAAATGCTCTTTTAATTTATTCTATTGCTCTGTTACCAGCTTTTTATATTCTTATGCCTGGAAATTTTCCTTTCCTCACTGATGTCTTTTTGTTACCTCTTTCGCTCAGTGTGCTTTTTTTTTTTTTTTTTTTTTTTTTTTTTCCCAGTTAAATAGAACAAGATTTACCAGGAAACGGAGGCCAAGTAGTCTTGGGGTTATAATTCTGTGTATCTCTTCCTGGAACTACAGGGGACAAGACAAAATGTTTTCTGGCAGTATCCGATGTTTTCCTCACTTGGTCTCATTCGGTTCTGACTTCAGGACTTGATCTTGAAGTGAGGCAGCTCAACAAATCTGGAAAGGAAATTGTCTTAATACCTGCTGTCTCTGGTGTGCCAGCACAGTAGACAGAGATGGAAAAAGAAACTCTTCACAGCACTTATTCATCTCGGACTTGGAACACCTGCAAACCTAATATTTGTTTTCTGCCTTTTTATAGTTCAATGGCTTCAATAGTTCAATAGATCTTTTCCCCATCCATTTTTTACTGTAGTTGTTCAATCAGCCGTTTTCATCTTTATTATCTTGTGATCGTTTCCAATGTTTTTGGTGCTGTTCACTTCACAAGCTGCTGACAATCAGTTTCTGCCAGATGTTCTTGGAAGCAAAGCAGAAAGATGAGCTGAGACTGCAGCAGACAGCGAGGACAAACACTGTCTGGGATTTTTTTGCATGTATTTTTTATTTTATATATGTGAGTAAATCTATTCAGAACAATAGTCTGACGACACGTGATGAAAAACAATGGGCTAATTGGCCAAGCAGCATGTGAAAGATAGAGTATTTACTTCAAGATTTTGAAACTCATCACCAACACACGCTGTGAACAAGCTGCTGTAAGATTTTGTAAGCTTTACTGTTCATGCTTTTGCTGTGTGAGATTCCCACAGTCTGCACTACTAGATCTCCAAGGTCAGATTCCTCTTGCCAAGAAAAGTGAGACCAGACTTATGATTCTTCCTCGTAAAGAGATCATCCAGCCAGACAATGAACAAGACCAAAGCTGCATCAAGCATGGCTTAAGATGTTTGGGCACACACCTGGAGTTTGATATTTTTCAAGTTAGAATGATTTCTGTTCTTATACTTACAGTGCCTTATTAATATTATAGCTCAGGAGGGGGAGAACATCCAACCATTCCGAATTATTATCCTCAAAACAGAAACTAAATGTCAAGACCTGGCTGTGATCAAAGCAAACGAATTTCTGTTGTATTCCTGCTCTTCACGCTTTGCTAAGGGAATTTTCTGCTTGTAAAAGGTAACAGATTGACTGCCCTGTGAACAGAGGTCTTCTATTGATCTTCTGAAGAAACCTGACAGTGTGAGATGCTGTCCCACTGATGTGCCACCTCCCTGGCCAGAGGGATCAGACAGAAATTCCTCTGCAGTTCCTGCTTTATCTGTGCAGGCACTGCTGCTCCCAGAGCCTCTGTGGGTGCTGATCAATGCCTGCCAGGAGAACAGATGAGACTCTGCTTTAATCTCAGCACACGCTGCTGGGCTGTGCCAGGACCTGAGCCACTCAGGAGAAATGAGAAATATATCTATGTGTACATTACTTTGTGTCTGGGCATTCAGTCAATCTGTCTTTGTGTACATCACTTTGTGTCTGGGCATTCATTTCCTCTTAGGCTCACTTTTAAAAGTGAGGGACTATGAAACTACTAAATATCCACCTTCACAAAAAAAAAAAAAAAAAAAA